>JBCFYV010011172.1:10741220-11009625 GCA_039000515.1 Timema cristinae | reverse complement strand
TAAATGATTACTGAGGCAGAAACTTACTTAGCGCATTTCCCTTAAAATTCCAATAATTCTCATAAAGCACAGCACATTTCCTCAGCATTTATTGATTCATAGTATGTAAAGACAAGTTTTTAACATAATATTGATATAAAATTAATTAGTTAAATTAGGAATTTGTAGTAAAAAAATTGACAAAAATTTTTTTTAATATATTTAACACAAGGATATTTTAATACTGGGCTCAGCATAATTAAATGTAATATTTTTCGCACAAAAAGCAATGTTGGAACGGCGTTCCCACTCCACTACACCTCTGCCTGGGTCTAATTCCCGTGTCCAGTTTTCATTTTCCAATTTAAACAACAAGATATTTAGATGCGTATGCAACCGTAGTTTATCAACTATAATAGCTTGGCTCTTTAATCCGTCATGATATTCATACAATTGTCCTCGCACAGTTGGCAGTATAAAGCCCTCCTGAGTAGAAGGTGGCTGAGATAGATGATTGCTCGTGATCAAAAGGTGCGGCTGAAGGGAGTGCAAGTATTTCTACAGTTTTTATAGAATTGACATTTTTTGGACAAAATAAATCAAATATTTCTCCAGTAGCAACACAGAGTTTAGTTTTCTGCACATGCTGATATCAACAGATCTTGAATATCTGAACTCTATATTGCTACTGGAGAAATATTTGATTTTTTTGCCAAAAATATGTAATGCTATAAAAACTGTAAAATTACTCGCACTCCCTTCTGCCGCACCTTTTGATTCTTCATATGTGGAATGACGATTTATACACGTCACTCACAGACTCACCTACGCACTGGCTTACTGTGAAAACAAAAGTTTCCCTTCTGACACGAGTGTCGGGGCTGCTTGCTACCCACGTGGCTCTAAAAAAAAGGGGGGGGGTTAGAAACCAATCAGACGCTACCTCTGCACTATTTCTCTTATAAAAATAATTGGGCCGAGGTTTATCTATCTCTTTTTTAAAAAAACTAGTGTAAGCCGGTGGATGAGGTTAATTTTGTTGAAGACCTGTACTTTCACAAAGTTTGTTTAGTTGTCAGGGTAGTAAACAAACAAACAAACAAACAAAGAGACTAACACATTGTTCCCCTGTCGACATATCCTATCAGTTGAACGTGAAAAAAGGAGGTTGAAATGTCTAACTCTTGAGACGATAGTTCTATCAAATTTGAATAATCTATCAATATTTGTCTGACGTTCACTATCTATCGAAAGTGACAGATACGGGTTACATGACTTGACGTATGAATATTTGTAAACTGTTTTAAGGAGGAGAATCGTGCATAGGATTCTTTTTGAGAAAACAATTTATTTATCAACAAGACTAATTATAATTGTGTTTTCATTTAAAAAATAAATATACATATTTAAAAGACATTAATTTGCTTTAAAATCTGTTTTAACTGATAGAATTTGATTAATTTATTTTTCTCAAACCATAATTTCTAAATATTTGATTTTTTTATATTTGACTTAATAAATTAATTTAGATTAAAGTGTAAATATTTTAATACAATCGCTTAAATACTTTTCTGCTACTCACCCCCTACCTTCCTCCTCCCCTTCCCATATATATATATATATCACTATTTTACGTTTACTTTCTATAAAGGTCCCCCCTCCCCGCTCACGAAATAATTAGCTTTCTACACCCTTGATTACCATTTAATTTTACAATTTCCTAAACCAGCGGTGCTAGAACTTTTAAGGATACGCGAAAATATTTGAATAATGGCGTATGCCAGCAGTGTAAAACGAAATATCAGTCAAAAGATAGAAAATTAATTCAACGATATGACGAGAGACAGTTTTCTTCTATATTTGACCTTGATAAAATTATTTCAATTTCAAACATTAAACAGTTTTTAAAATAACTAATAAATTGTGTTAGTTTTTATTGTGGCTTGTGCTTTTTGAATATAAAAATATATGCACTTATTCATTTTATTATTACATTGTTTTTTAATCCCAATATTAGCCCATTTACTTTCAGTCGCAACAAATAAAATCCGAAATAACTACTACTGTATCCATTACACATTTTGCTAATATAAAGGGCGCAATTTATGCAAATAAGCTTCTGAGGGGTACGCAAGCGATAAAAGGTTGGGAACTACTGTCTCAAACTGTATGTTTTTATTAATAAAATAATCTTAATTTTATATTATTATATATATATATATATATTATATATTATATATTATATATATATATATATATATATATATATATTATATATATATATATATATATTAATCCCTGATGGATAATACGTTTAAAGTGGAGATAATAGGGAACGCTAGGAAAGGCCAAAATTTTTGCAGTTTGCATAAAGAAACTTTGTTTTTGTCAGCAAAATAAATAAAATATTTCTCCAGTTCAAACGAAGAGTTTAGTTTTCTTCACACGGTGATATCAACAGGTTGAATATTTGGCACGAGCATAGCAACATTAGGTGATACATTTTTAAAATGAAGAGAAAAAGTTGTCATTAAATTTCAGGACAGCCTTGACAGATATTCAACAACTGTTGATATCACCGCGTAGAAAAATAATCTCTCTGTTTGTACTGGATCAATATTTTATTTATTTTGGTAAAAAATAGGTTTGTTATAAAAAACTGCTATCACAATGGTCATTTTTCGCGTTCTCTTTCATCCCACCTTAACTTTCTAGTTTTAGGTAGCCAAGATATAAAAATGTTTGCGAAATGAATAACAATTTGTATGAACCGGATATCCGCTTGAAATCCTTGATGCAAACCAATATCTAGCAGTCGTGTCTTGAAATAGTCTCGAACTCAAGTAATGTCTAAATATACTGCACTGATCTGCTATACTTCAATTTTCTTGCGGATAGCTATTCTGAATAGATAAACAAAATATTTCCCATGCAAACATTGATTGAAAGTCACTAGTGTCAACCTTTGAAAAAAATAATGTTTACTTGTTTCGTAAAACTGCATAGTTAATAAAAAGGAGTTAAGAAAACTTATAATAATAATTCTTCAAGGGTTTATGCATAGTTGACTTTTTCATGATTAGTTGAAACAACTAAAAATATGAATCAAACTATATATATATATGTTGTGGCAATAAGAGATAGTATAGTGCATGAAAATAATATATTTAAAAGTATTACACTCACATTTTTATCTTCTTATAACTGGCCAACATAAATTATAATAAAAATAAAGGTTTTTATAAACACAGAAAAGAGACAATTTGGACCATACAATTTATAAACTGAACTTTATATGGAACAATATATCAATTAAGATTGGTGTAACAATTGTTTACTATTTAACGGTGAGCTCTATATACCACCGCAGGGATCTACAGTCTCTGGTAAACCCTTCTATGTGCCACAGTCTATCAAAAGAGAAAAATAATATATATTCCATTCACGGTAGGAATTATTCTCTGAAAGGTCTTTTTTCCTACCAATATCCTACTATTTAATAGATTTATGGTAGGGAAAAAGACCTTTTAGAAGTCAATTCCTACCGTGAACAGACAATATATATAATTAGTGATAACACTCAAATAGGCTGAACAAGAATAAAATACATTTAGTAATGAAAATAAACAAAATAATATTGGTCGCCAGACTTAATAAAGTCAAAATAAATTTAGATAAGCACGAAACTATTATGACCTCGGGACCACTGAAAACCTCCTTCGAATTCTGGGAGTTCATGAGCAGACTAGGTCAGCACCATCTTTAACAAAATATTACCTGGTGTCTAGAGTTGTCTAGGTGACAACAATATCTCCAAACAATTATAACAATACCATAAAAATTAGCCTGTATTGTTAGGTCAACAATTAAAATTTTAAAAAATACACAAAACATAAGGTAAGTTATTGAAGAATGTGTATTCTTTTACTTCTGAATAAAATAAAATAAAACAAAATAAATCGAAAAATCCAACAATCCTCCCTTGGAGTCTTTTTCCCAGGTCACGAGTTCTTCCCTTTTAAAAAAGTTCCAAAAATTCCAAAGACAAAACATTGTCTTGGAGGTATGATAAGCCTGTCATAAATTTAATTAAACTAAATGGAACAAGGATAATAAATTTGAACGGCGTGAATTGAGACTGTAGGATTGTGAATTAAAGGTCCATGAAACAAAACGCACTAATTTCACGATGATAAAACATAAAATGGATCTAAGGTATTTCCATTTAAAACACGCGGTGAAATCATTGTGTGTCTTTTTTTCTAAAGCTTTTCACAACACTTCCAGAACCTAGTTCAATGTCTTGTTGCTAGGTTACACTAGCTTACAATACGTTTACATGTTGAGTAAAATCCGTTTACAATAGATTTTTACCTGGATGACAGTTCGAAAATCATATGTTTAGGTTTTGGGTTGCCAACACTTGTAAAAGATAACTGTTTTGTTATAAATGTAAAGATCTTTAATTACCTCTTATATATTACATTTAAAATAACGTAAACTTAAGTTTTCTCATACTATTTAATTTTTTTAATTAATTTCTTTTTATCCAACTCGAAACAATAATTTAAACTTAATTAAAAGTACTTATTCTTGGTTTTGGAACGTTATTGATTTTGTATAATATAGTGCACACATCAATGCCTATTAATACAGGCATCGTATTTACTTGGAAAAGAGAAAGTTGTTTTAATTTTTTTTTACATGTAATAAATGATTTTATGATTATTTTATCTTATTTTAAAATATTTAACTGAATAAAATATTTTCATCATCTGTGTGTTTGCATCATTATAAACAACTTGTTTACCGTCATGTTCAACCATATGGCTTACATTCTTCAGTCGCAATTTTGAAGCTATGCTAGTTAGAAGTGTGAAGCTCACAACAAGGACGGAAGCGTATGTAAAGAACAACCATGGGATCACAAGAGAAAACATAGTTTTATTTAAATTTGGTTAATTACAAAGGTAGTGTAGATACATAGTATAGTTCAAAAAAAGGCATAGAGAGCCTACGGTTAGTCCGGCAAAAACTTTGACTTTAGCCATCACAAATATACATAATATTTACTGCCCTCACAAGGGGAATTATTGGAGTGAAAAGTCTGACATCTAAATTTAAACTGACCGCCGAAAGGCGCATATAACTCCAAAAACCAAGATGGCTGACATTTAATTATGAATACCAATGACGTTAGACAAAATATATAAAATATAGAACCCATAAAAATTAACTTTAGATACCTAAAAATATATATAATATAGTGGTTAAATATCTTACAAATAGACCCAACAATAGCCGTTGAACCCCAATCGTGAGTAACAACGCATAATCTAATTTTACAACTTTGTTTAAAATGCATAGAATAAGTTTCGCGAACTGCCGTTACATCCATACATCTTAGCATGAAAACCTCATCAAAGACAAATAAATGTAAAAAATAATCTTCGTAACTAAAGCGAGCATATATTATCTTTAATACCCTCTGAAACCCGATAAAATATCATAGCAACCGCATAGTTACGCTAAGTTTAAGATAAGGGCGCTCCACTAGTACAAAAAGGAGTACCGAAGTCAACAAAGAATTCCCCTTGAAAACTAACATAATAAACTCGCGGTTCACCCACGTTAATCCCCATTTAGAAAATCCATCCATGGATCACAATAACATTAAAAAAGGTACAAACAGTAATTTTGAATAAGTATCCCCCCATTTAAACCAAAACTGAATTTTGAAGAATATTCCCAAACTTTAGTTTTATACCGGCGGCCTCACCTTGTGTAAGCCAGTGGTAGAATGAGTGCTGCTCTAAACAACACCAGCTATTTTATAGTACAAATAGTCCACACATGTTCTCAGAAGAGGGGGGGGGGAGAAGGAGGGTGGATACAACGAGCAAAAGAAGGGAGAAGACTAGCGCTCTGGAAGCGTAGCGGACAGTCCATTAATTACTCGAAGATCGGAGAACATCCGAGAAGCGGAAACTGAAATTGGCTTAGTCAAGTTGAGTTCTAGTTGTTGTGGGCCGGGGCCAGGATGGCGAACGAGGCGCACACCAGCGTCTCGTTTCAGTCTTATTCATTGAAGCCACGGGAGAGGATGTCTTGGTGCGTAAGTAGTGTTCCATCTGACGGAGAGAAGCCACGCCAGCCTTGGTTAGTGTTGAAACTCCATATTACAGGGTGGTAGGCGTTAGATGTTTGTTGTTTATTTGGAACATCGTTACAGAAGTTTTGGTGAAAGTGGTGTTAATATTTTTATTAAGTGGAATAAAACGATAAATAAACTTTGTGTCCGTCCTCAAATAAATATATAAATAATATTGGCCTAAATTAGTGTGGTTAACTATCACATTAATATATTACCATCTATTTTCATTACAGTCATCCAAAGTGATAAATGTTGGCTGTTGGCGTAGTGATATATTAGGGTCTACTTCTAGTAACACTTTGAGCCGTCATCCAAGTAAACTTACGTCGTGAATGAATTATAAATATAGTTCTCGCAATTGCCACCAAACGCTGATTCACGAAAGTGACAAAGTGGCTATCGTCTACAAACGAGTTTTATACTCTTCTGGAAATGTATATATACACTCCCAGGCAACTCCTTCAAACGTTTATGCACATTAACTTTGTTTTGTAGCGTTAGCTACACAATCTGAGATAAACATGGCTTTAAAAAAAGTATTCTTTAAATTCTATAGCAACAAAACCCACGTGTTTGTTCACAACGATAAATTGTCTTTGAAATTATAATACTATCTATACTTATAAAATAACATGTCCTGACTGCCCTGACTGACTGACTGGCTGATTTCATCATCACCGAGCGCAAACTATCAAGGCTACAAGCATGAAATTCGGACTGTATACTCATTTTGTTATGTAGGCACCCACTAAGAAAGGATTTTAGAAAATTCCACCCCAAAGGGTTCAAAATAGGGGATGATAATATGTATGAAAATCTGTCATTTTGAAAGTTACATAAACAAAATTTTGTATTTCGGTTATTGACGTAAAACAAATAAATACGTGTTTCAGGAATTTTGGAAATTTTATCTAATAAAGGATGAAAAAGGGGGTGAAAGTTTGTATCGGACTGACTGACTGACTGATTCATCATCGCCGAGCGCAAACTATCAAGGCTACAAGCATGAAATTCGGACTGTATATTCATTTTGTTATGTAGGCACCCACTAAGAAAGGATTTTAGAAAATTCCACCCCAAAGGGGTCAAAATAGGGGATGATAATATGTATGAAAGTCCGTCATTTTGAAAGTTACATAAACAAAATTTTATATTTCGGTTATTGACGTAAAACAAATAAATACGTGTTTCAGGAATTTTGGAAATTTTATTTAATAAGGGATGAAAAAGGGGGTGAAAGTTTGTATCGGACTTGCATTATTTTTGATTTGAGGTCAAGTTATGGTCATCAACGTAACGTAATATTTTAAATTAATCTGTAAATACATATGTATATTTTCGTATTTGTATATAATCAACTTCCACGCGAACAAAGCCGCGGGTAACAGCTATCTAGTTAATAATAAATTTTAAAGGCCAGCTCTTTGTTACAACACACCATTTCAAATTGATCAAAACGGGACGTTCGATCTTGTTGTGTGCTAGGGACAAACAAGACAAACCTTGGCTTTAATATCGTTGTTATCATGGTGCCAAAGTGTCAATAAACCGGTTATGATTTTAGAAATTACCAAGAAACTATTAAATAAAGAAAAGAGCAGTTCAACTACCTGGCAAGTATGAAGAAAAGGAGGCCTACTGCACCAAGGAAATTAAGTTGGGGATGACTATTATCAAGGAAACTTTCAACACGAGGTTACTGCTGACCAACAAGTTGAGTTTGGAACTGAGGAATAAACTGAGGAAATACTACATTTGGAGCATCGCATTTCATGAAGCAGAAATTTGGACTCTTATGAGTATGAAAAAGAAATACTTGGAGAGCTTTGAAATGTGGTGATGGAGAAGACTTAAAAATATCAGTTGGACAAACAGGGTGACAAATGAAGAAATCCTAAGAATAGTTGGCGAGAAGAGAACTATTTTGGATGTGATTATTCGGTTGCGATGCAGATTAGATCGGACAGAGCCTACACGACGTCATAGAAGGAAAGGTTGAAGATAAGAAGAACTTAGGAAGAAGGATTGAAATATTGGATGACTTGAACATTCTGGGCGCTGAAGGAAGAGGCAGAGGACAGGGTGGCCTAAGTTTCAATGACAAAAGGAATGGACCTATCGTAAGACAGAACACATAATAATAAATATGTTCTGATAAATATTATAAAATCGCATAGAGTAGTAAAGTATGTCCAAATTCCTGTTCGGCCTATATTTATAAAAGCACAGAAATACCAGAAAGTTCCTTTGTTTTTCTCGCTATGGTGTGCGGACGACCATAGGTGCTGGAACTGGGGGATGAAGAAGATAATGATTGCACAGTGATTAGATCAGAGGCTTAAGAATCCAACAAATGTACACTAACCATACCATCTGAAGGGGAAGATATCAACATCCCAGAGGAGTCATCAATACCAAGACTTTCTTAACGAGCAAACAAAGGAATGCCATTCATCAGGTTACTGGAAACGGCATTCAAGGTAACCACACCTATTGTGGAACCCAAATCCACAAAAGAGGCAGTGAATAGTATTGACACATCTCCGTGGATTAAGGTAATGAATGAAGAAATTGAATCAATAAAGAAAAATAATACATGGGAACTCACCTTCCTAACTCCAGGTAAGACAGTAGTCGGAAGCAAGTGGGTGTACAAACTGAACCGTTTCAAAGCTCGTCTTATGGCACAAGGTTTTTACAAATGTATGAATGTGACTACAATGAAGTATTTGCACCAGTGGCAAAACAGACTACGCTCAGAATACTACTTACAATTAATGGGAAAAGAAGAATGATGTTGCATCATTATGACATTGAGACTGCATAACTCAATGGTGACTTGGAATATGAAGTGTATGTGAGAAAACCATAAGGATACACAAATTGTGAAGATAATTGTGTTTGTAAACCCAATAAGAACAATTATGGGCTTAAGAAAGGTGCTAGAGAAATGAGAATTGAACACGAAATTAAACAACGTTATTGACAAAGATGGTTTTAGACAAAGTGTCAATAATCCATGCCTGTACACAAAGCAAGTAAATCAGGATTGGGTCTACGTACTAATTTATGTGGATGATTTGATAACAATTTGTATAAGAAATGAGCCACTGAATAATTTGAAGTGTGTTCTAGAAAAACACTTTCAAGTAAAGAATCTCGGGGAACTGAAGCACTAACTGAGTCACTATCTTGGAATACAGTATGAACGTGATGAAGATGCTATTTTATACGTACATCAGGCTAACTATATTGAAGTAAATCTGAGGGAGTTTAAACTGGTAGACAACAGACCATCAAACATTCCAATAGATCCTGGTTACCAGAAAAGAAAATAAATCGAGAGACCGATGGAGTCAAACGACATTTATAGAATGGTGACAGGATCACTATTGTATTTGGCCACCCACATGAGGCCCGACATCGCAGTCAGCACATCCATATCAGCACACGAGGTGCAGGAACCACTGCAAAGTGATTGTACAGAAGTGAAACAAATATTTTGTTACTTAAGGGCCACAAAAGACAAGAAACAAAAGCTTGTAGCGTCAGATTACATAAGTTTATAGAAATAATTAACCGGTTTTAGACTTAACAATAGATCCTATAACTAAGAGGAACATGACTCAACTGTTACACAAGTTCATAGCCATACACACAGATTAGGTAAAAAAAAATGAACGACGCATTTAACGGTGGTACCAACCTAAACTTGAATAGCCCTGCATAGAATTGCATATTTTAACACTACCAGACAAGAGTCGAACCAACTCATTGGATATGCAAATGCTGATTGGGGTGGAGACCAAATCGACAGGAAATCAAATACAGGATATGGTATTTCTTTACATGGAGGCACTATCTGCTGGGTAATCAGGAAGCAGTGACGATTTGGAGATTGTTGAGTGACCTTTATGAACCGTCAGAGAAATCTACAATGATATTTGAAGACACTGAAAGTTGCATCAAACTCCTCGATAGTGAAAAAGTGAACCAACGTACCAAACACATAGAGACAAAGTATCATTTTGTTCGTGATTTAAAACAAACAAGAGAGTTGAGTCAGAGTGTGATGTACTGTCCAAGTGAGAACATGATAGCAGACATACTTACTAAACCACTTGAAGCAATGAAGACCAGGAAGTGTTCTCATTATATTGGACTTGATTAGATTCGTGAAATCAATCATTGAAAGAGACTATTGGTATATAATGGGTTTTATTAAATCTTGATATCATTTGTTTTGTTTCTAACTCCCGTCCTCATGTTAACATTTTGTTCATTTCTGTTTCCGTTACTGTTAATTAAATTATAATATATTAGAGTAATAATTTTTCTCACATATTTTAGTCAACTTGAGGTGTGAGGTATGCGGAAACTTGCTTGCCAATAGAAACTAACCCTCTACAATCGCCAAGTTTAAAGTGCCACAGTTTCTATATTAGAAATTGCAGAATGAGCACACATTCCTACATACCATTTTACCTGGTTCTCCTGGAAATTTTGTGATAAGAAACTTTTAATTTATATCACACATTAAAATAACTCTCTATATCGCCATTTTTAAGGTGCCAAAGTTTCCATATCTGGCATTGCGCCATGAACACACTTGGTATGGTTGTAGTACTATGTGCCTACAACAATCCTACATAGCTGTGGAACCTGGTTCTGCCGGAAATTTTGTAAAAATTAACCTTAAGTTCACATCACAAATTAAAATATATCTATATATCACCTATTTAATGTGCCACAATTTCTATATTTGAAATTGTGACACGAGCACACTTGGTGGAAATTTTAGTACTAGGTGCTTACTACAACCTTACGTAGCTGTTGATCTTCGTACGCATATATACACATTATGCTAATGTGTTAGGGATGTCAATGCATGAATATAAAGGGAGTGTATCTGCATTTGCTTGGCGATAGAGAGTGAAAATCTGTTCAGGTAGCTTCACCTACTCTACACCCAACTATCATCGAATCGAGTAAGATAATTCATACTCCAAAAATTAACGGATTATTTGTGTCCGACTTTTATTTATTCTTAGTTCACAAACTCATTACCTGCGATACCGGTTCACCTGTTTGCGAATTTTTTTTATTTTTTTTCTGGCCTGCATGCATGTGTACATAACTAATAAGTTTCCCATTTGTTTTTTGTTATTACATGTCAAGAGGCCAATGACCACTTTACTGTTTAGCTTTGTGTTACAATCCGTCCTTTGTTAGTGTTCTGTAATACTCTTTGAGATAAGAAGTATATAATATTCATCATTCAAATTTGATTCTAAAGCACACATATCTTTCCATAATAAAATACACTATTAGCTATTTCAGTCAGTTTTATTTTTATATATAATTTTAAATACTTAAATGTATAAATCTTAATTTACTTATATTATAATGTTTTAAGGATTTCGCTGACCCAGATAAAATCTAGAAAAATCATATCTGGCGAATTCCGTTCTGGGCAAGATCTGGCATTTTTACTCATGAGATATATTGTATTACTATATTTAATAATCTTTAATATACAGAATCAAATAAATAATCTATAGCCACATCTCTAAGAAATAGGATTAGACTCAAAACGTGTTACAACATTAAAATTAGCGTTCTTAAATAACTATATTCATTGTTTTGTGCTATCTATTAGGTTTTATTGAACTATTCTTTTCCGGTAGCGGTTTCTATGAGGTATTTTAGAACAATACCTGCACCTTAACGCTACCTATTATTATTTTTAGAACTATACTCACGCATT
The DNA here is from genome assembly GCA_039000515.1 of Timema cristinae. NCBI lineage: Eukaryota > Metazoa > Arthropoda > Insecta > Phasmatodea > Timematidae > Timema > Timema cristinae. The sequence goes on along the minus strand of JBCFYV010011172.1, from coordinate 10,997,725 downwards.
AGTGTTATTAATTTTTATTATGTTGTTTAAAAATTGTTAGCTTATTATGGACGCGGACGTGGAGTTTTACAACCCGCTGTAGTTTTGCAATTATTGAGTCTCTAACCTAAACCATGAATTGTGAAGATATTGAGGAAGATAACGAGAGGTCCGAGCTATTGGCTTCCAACTCTGCATTCTCAAAATTTAGCCCTTTAAGTTTGCCTTTAATCAAGGAAGAAATAAAGGTAATATTAGATATTTACTCTTTGGGATATTTATGAGTGGCTACTGGTTTCAGAAGACTTTCATTATGTTATTATTACAACAAAAACACTACAAAACAGAACCACTAGTCTCTATATATAAGCTTTAAGGGTATGGTATACCTCATCTGTCCCATTTTAGTTTTTCTTTTTACAAACAAATCTTAACGTCATGTCATAAGCCTACAATTTGGAATTCTCCCTACGACCATAAAATTAAAGACTGCTACTTTTCCGGGTAAAGGGAGTATACATGAAAAACAGAGAAAACCCGTAAAAGGGAATTAATTGTGTGTGACATGAAAAGTCAATGATAAGTCAGATAAATGATAAAATTTCTCTATAGTTTTATAAAAATATATTTTTGCAATAATTTGTGTGTAGAGATCATTGCCAAGTCTAACCTATAGTATGATTTTGGTAGGAAGAACAGTAGAAGTTAGTTACTAAAGTTACTAAAACAATCTTAATAGATTCATACTTAAAGTCATGTCATCTACAGATGTTACTTTTGATATATATTAGCAATACCTTTCAAATAACACAAATAATATAAGAAAATATTATCAATGTTGGCCTCAAATATATATGTTTTGATTTTCTCTACTGTTCTTCCAACCAAAATCAGGATATATGTGTCTTATCCCCAATTAATGTGATTTCTTGATGATCTTTGTGCCAAGAATTTAACAGAAGGTAATGAAAATTATGAGATTATGTATGTTGGCCTATAGCTTTTACTATACAATTCTGGAAAAGTAAATATTCTTTGGTCTAAAAAACCTGGGAAGTAAAAGAATTTTAAAATGTAGGCCTTATCAGCGATGTTTGAAAAAGTGTAATATAAATACATTTTATCGGCAGAAATCAGCAAGGTTTAAAATTTTAATCAACCGTCAACCTGGATGATATATTTCAAAATTAAAGGACATCAGAATGTAAGATTAATGTTTAATCATCAGCCTTAAGTTACATTATAGTGTGTAGGGTATTTGTCGAGAGGTTTAGAATAAATTCAAAATATGATTACAATAAAAACCTTGTAATGGTTTGTTTTGTGTACCACTAATAACTGACTTGCAATGCGAACTATCAAGAATTGTGTTTTTACCTAAAACTTTTAAACGAACATTATGTCTGTATTTATTTGAGAGGTTTATCCTCGATTAAATTTTTAAGAAGACATTTTGATAAATAAAAGTTTTCTTCTCGGGTGTTTTATGCGCTTCACTTACAATATCCTTATTGTAAGTTGTTGATAACCCTGGCATCCAGTAAGAACTGTAGCACTTACATAAGTGCAATACACATTTCTTTGGTTGTGTGCACTAAAGTCTAACTACAATTTAAAAATACTCAAAATATCTTCTTAAGGTACCACATTTTTTTTTAAATTGCCTCTAAATAACCACTATAAAAGTTTATAGAGGCATTTACTTTTCAAAAATTTGCCCGAGGAAGATCACTTTAAATAACATCTACAGGTAATAAATGTTCAAAAGATTTCGAGATGAGGAACACTTTTAAGTAGCTATTAGAAAGTTCCAAATTTAAAAAATCTGGGTGAAAACAACTCCAAATAACTTCTAGAAAAGTGTAATTTAATCATATAAGAAAAGATACACTAAAAGAGTCCAGCAAATGGCCTAACATAGTTTTGAAAACTGAATTTTGAGGTTTCCCATTACATATGTTGCATACCCTAGTCTAAAACACTAACTAAAATTCTTATTTAAATAAAATCGCATAAACTGCCTGCAACTATTACAAATTACAACTCAACCAAATAAACAAACTAGTCAAAAACTTGAAGAATCCTAGATTGATCACGTCATGGAAACAATAAATTACCAAAGTTTATCTAAATCTCATACCAAGCTTAACCTAACCTTTGATGCGATAGTAAATTTAAAAAGATGAAGGAAGGTTTTGGCAATCAGATAAATCTGTGCCGGGACCGAGGATTGAACCCCGGACCCCCAGCACAGAAATTTGACACCTTACCTCTAGACCGCCAGGTCACCTGTTTATTGTAATCTTAATGATTATTTATGTGTGAGACGTTAAGTGTTACAAAAAGTATTGTATCGCTACTAGAAAATGATGGGAAAGCGTTGTATCGTTGGCGTGTGCAGTAATATCCATAAGATAACTAAAGGGTCTGGTGTTATATACCAGAACATCCCTATATATCCTAGTGCCAGATGAAGATGAATTCATCTTTGTAGACATGATGGAAAATTGACAGCTTTTTCGATCTGTTACCTTATAGTAATAGGCCACCAAAAATACCACAAGGATGGGAGGGAGTAAGCTAACATACATAATAATAGAAAAAATTAATAGTAAAAGTGATAATAGTAGTTTATTGAAAAATATGATAACAATGATTCAAGTGGCCTTAAGGGTCATCTTGTAGCTGTATTTGGAAAACATTGTACAATAGAAAGTTTCAACGAGAAACGATAGAATAACAGGCAGAGTTGAATAGACCATGTTTACTTCAAACAGTTACTGAAAAGAACAATCATAATTACACATAATTATGAGCAATTATTAGCTTTATGATTCCTACAATTAAGAAAATGTATGTGCTTCAAAAGAAAAAAAAAGATACATATTAACTGAAACGGTTATGTTACAACAAACATTACATTTAAACAAACGTGAGGGTTCGGCTTCAGACTGTAAGTCGAATCTCTCGCGGGACTACTAGAAACAACATCAAAGTCTTTTAGAAAGCGCGGCATAAATGACAACCAACAATGATTACAGAATTAATATTCATAATAAAAGACTTTGCAAAATTTAAAGTTAAATTTAAGACAAACAGCAAAATTTACGTTACACAAATATTAGTAAGCAAGAGATTGAATTCAAATAATTTTAAATTAAATTTAAATGCACCTCAACAAAACTAACTTGTGCACGAACAGCAATAATTAAATATTTACAAGTGAAATAAGAGACAAGTGCCTGATGCGCGACACAAAATTAATAGCTTTTGAAAGAAAAAGATTTCTACAATAATACTCATATTTAGACCAAAAATTACAAGCTTGTCTCTGACGTCAAAATTTTAGAGTCCTAAATTAAAAGACCTAAGTTTAAATATCTAAATAATACTAACGAAGATTTACATAGTTTTACAACTTTCCTGGTAGAGTCCATTTTCAGGAAAGATCGTCTCCTGACAATATCGAATATTAACAGTCAATCCACGTATCAAAAGTCCATCCTCGGTGGCGCCGAAACAAATAGTCCATCCTCGATAGTGACGAAACGAATAATAGTTGTTCATCCTGGAGATGTTGAATCGAATAGTCCTTCATCCTCGATGGTGTTGAAGCTAATAGTCGTACATCCCCGGCGGTGTTGCATCTACTAGTCAACGTTCTCTTGTGTGCCACCATACTTATAGCGTCTTGTTACCAAGGGAAACAACAGTGGTAAGGAGTAGAAACTAGCCGGTGACGTCACGTTGATGTACAACTACTCTCACTAGGTCACGTAGGCCGTTTCTCTTCCCGCTCTCTGATTGGTCATCGCGTCTCCAACAAGATCACCCCAGGTTTGTTGTTAGTGATCTTTTTAACTGGAGGCGCTGATGACGCATGTGGGCAGGCGATGATTTGAAGGTGGTTACCACTCTCCACCAGAGGGCAGGTAAGTCCGCGCCCACTTCTCGAAGTCTGTTTCGGTAGTCACCCATTAGATACTCGTGACCAGGCCGACCGAAACATCAGCTGTTGAGACACCATGGCAGATTTGCCCCACTCGTCGATTTAGGAGTTTTGAAGTTAGGCCAGGCTTGAAGGATGTGCTAGCCAGAAGATTCAGAGGGTAAGTACATGAACAGTTTATATAGAAGTGAGTTGATTGTGAATTGAAATGTTTGGGTATAGCTTGAAACTACATAGAACTAGAATAGAGAAGAGTTCTATTCTAGGAAGTATAAGTTAATGTCGACGTTTTTCGGAGTGGGTAGTATGAACTGAAAGAGAATTTATGCTTTAGGTTAGCATGAGGTGGGGTGGGGTTGCTTTATTGTAACGTACTAAACTAGTTCCGTTACAGATTAATGGTTTCTTAATCCCTGTCGGTGCTGACACGGTCCAAGGAATCATTTTTGCAGTAGACTAGACCGCCAACGACAGGAAGTTGGGGGATTCGAATCTCGGTCAGGTATTCCCAGGAGGCTATTCCTAAACTCCTTTCCATGTCTCTTTCACAAAATACATCCTTTATCATCCCTAAGACATTAGCATAATTATTACATGGACTCATAACCCGAATTGGCATTAAGACATGATGCTGAAAAACACTTTTAAACAGCGTTTATGGACATATTTATTTGACACATCATTGTAATTATTGATGGTTTCTAGAATTTAATTTTTAAGGGTCTTTGTTTAAATCACAATTTTATTAATAATTTATACAGGATGTTTTGCGCTTGCTCTTGGCCTCTGATTGCTTCTCTTTCCTGAGTGATTTTTCTCTTCACCAATTACGTATATTTTTGTAAAAGTTAAAAAGGAAACTAAGGGGCCGAGAGCGAGCTAAACACCCTGTAGTTTATTATGTAGTATATTTAATTGGAAAAACACATTTCAGTTGGTAAAAATATCAACAGATAGATTGCAGTCATATAGAAGTAACTCACATTAAAAGTTGCTATTTGTTGTTTATAGTATAAAGTATGAAATAAAATCAATTTTTATTGTATCCTTACCATTAGTCACTATTTATTCATGGCCTTTCTTTACTTGCGCAGGGATTATTACACAAGGCAGTATATATAACCATGAATGGTTTATTTATTTATTTTAAAATATTTAAAGATAGTATATCCTGATAACCTTTATTAGATATCTAATATAATACTCTCTTTTAGACAGATTAATGGATCGTGGATAAACACGTCTTCAAACATTCCCATGCTAGCCCGAGGGGAAGTACTCACACACAGATAAATGTATTTTTTTTATTTCTTGAACAAAGTGGAGAGATAGACACACAGCACATTTGTTCTTATCTTACTCTAAAGACCGAGTGACCAGATGAGGCTTCACAAACTTATACTTCACTTTACAAGTCAAAATTTCCCTCGTGACCGTGTCCGCTATCAATATAAGTCCGCCCAACGTTTTTATGCCTTCTGGCTATCATCATCACCACAAAAAAGTTAATTGAGGAAATTCCTTTAAGTGGCTGACTAAACACTTCTAACTGCGTTTGTTCAACTTTCATGTGCAACATGTGGGAGTGACATAGCTTTGGGGTGAGGCAGGGAGTGACATGCAGGGCCCGTACAAACTTCTCCAGCTAGAGAAAATGACTTCCCATATAATAAAATATATATAGATATCTAATTATATATGTTAATGTTATAACATTTTTTGTTGCATACCACGCCTCGGGAACATTGCCTGGTGAGAATATTTCCGTGGGAAGAGTTGCACTGCACTGATCTCCATTAAACTCCGTTCTCAACTAACCTCCAAGTGTACTGAGCGATTCGAACATGGCTTGCGAGGGTGTGTACGTCATTGCCAGGTGCCTACGTGTTCTACCAAACGTCGAGAAGTGTGTCAAACCCCCACACCCCTAGTTCATTAGTTCAACTTGTATAAAACGCCTGGGTCCGCTGGGGTCACAAACACAGTTCCAATCTTGTATTAGACGACTGACAGCTCTTGTCTCCGTTCAAACAGTATAACAATCAAGAAGATATCGGGGTCACGACGAAGGTACCGTCAGGCTCACCGGACAGACGGAAAATCTTGTTGTAAACTATAAAGTTTTATTTACTTTAGAAGAAGCCGGAGGCTCTATGTTCAGATTCATATAATTCAGTTAGGATTATTCTTACAAGTTAAGAGTGCTTGTCACGATAAAGTTTGTTGACTTTATTATGTATAATTAGGTTAGGTTTTGATAGTCCAAGTCATGTTTGACCATATAATGAGGTATTGTTTATAAATCTTGTCCTTTCTACTTGGTCCTTAAGACCATTAGTTTCATAGGAGTGTGTTGTGGGTTTGCCGCTGCCCTTCTGGCTTGGCCCGCGTCCAATTAGATGTTCGTGTTTGACTCCCTTCTGAAACCACATGAGAGCACACTGATCGTTAATAACCTTTATCTGTTTTGTAGTATGTGCCTATGTTTGAGTGTGGTTAAACTCATGATCTGGTAATGCTAGTTGGTAACAAGCCAGCCTTTATTGTATAGAGGCCTAGAATCCTGAATACCACTTTCTATAAGATATAAACCCGGTGTTTCTATGACTAGGACAGATAAACAGTTCTCTGTAACTTATGTAAACTATACTAGATGGTTAACATTTCAATGCTAACTTCACTGGCACATATCACTCTCACCTCTTAAAATAAGGTTATTTGGTCTTAAATGTTGTGTGGGTTCTGGCTATGCCTTGCTGGTCAGTCGTTATGCTTTTGATGTTTGTTACAACAAATTCACTACTGCAACTATATCATGTTAATAGTCTTTGTCTTCCAATCGAGGAGTAACTTAAATTAGCCTTAGTTTTTTTTTGTCTTTCGCTCTAAAAAGTGTAATCAGTCCTCTTTCAAGAGTGGGGCGATAGTTAATAAAACCAGCTAAGTTTTGTAGTCTGGTTGAGGGATTAGACCAATGGCGCTTCATGCCGAGTTCACTTATGAATGTTTCTGTTACTAAACCCATTGTTGTACTTGGTATTTTGGCCCATTTGGCCGGTCAACAGGAAATTATGGATTTTGTTTTATTAACTACTTTGTAATTGTTTGTTTTGTTTGCCCTATTAAACTCTCAACATGCATTTTAATATTTTGTTTTCAAGTACTAACCTATCATGTTTTATATTCCTATAAATGTAGTTGGCGTATTTATTGCTAACTAAATCGCCGCTTCAGATATAACAATTATGTTTGGAATAAAACTCAATTTGAAAAATATAAAATAAAACAAATTCAAATTAAATTAAATATCAATCGATTTTAGAATATATAAGAGGTGAGAAAATCATGAACATCTCACTTTTTCCAGAAGATTGCTTCATGTACCATACATTTTAACTAAAATAAAACTATTTTTACATCTCTACTAATATTAATAACATTTTTATAAATCATAAGAATATACTCGGTTACAAATCTCTAATAACATAATTTATTAAACTGTATATTATATAAAGATTATCTTTTTATTAAACAAATTGTATTATTCTTATTGTTTACAGAATGAACCAGATTATTACGCAACTGAAATTAAACTGGAAAATACTTATGAATCCATAGCCCAGTCTAGTATAAATCCAGATAAAAACTCTAATTCACCATCCAATGGTGTGTGTGAATATCTTGGTTTTAAAGAAGAATTGTGTTTTGATGATAGTTCTGTTTATGTAAGAAAAAATAACATTATGGGGTCTGGTCAATATATGAACAATAAAAATCTTGGAATCCAAGGAAATGATGATGATTTAAAGGAGGCCAATTTTCTAAGCACAGATTCCAATATTTATCAAAAAGATGAGAAAAAAAACAATTGTGGTGTATATAACAATTGTTTTACTGAAAAGGGAAACTTTACAATCCATGTACCCTACTAATAATGGACAAATACTTCATACATGTGATATTTGTGGCAAGTGTTTTAATATGAGGAGATATCTTAAAGCTCATCTCCTTCTTCATAGTGAACATAAACAATACAGGTGTGATGTATGTGGAAAGTGTTTCAAAAGGAAGAATGGTCTTAAAGTTCATATCTCTATTCATAGTGAACAAATACCTCACACATGTGATGTTTGTGGCAAAGTTTTCGAAAGGAAGGACGGTCTTAAAACTCATCTCTTTACTCATAGTGGTCGGAAATTTTACAAATGCGATGTTTGTGGCCGGTGTTTTAGTAAGACTTTTAATCTTAAAACTCATCTCCTTACTCATAATATAAAAAACCTAAAAAATGTGATATTTGTGGAATGTGTTTCAAACAGAATAACCATCTTAAAACTCATCTTCTTACTCATACTAACCAAAGACCTCACAAATGTGATGTTTGTGGAAGGTATTTTAGATGGAAGAGGAATTATAAAACTCATCTCACAATTCATAGTGAACATAAACCTTACAAGTGTGATGTTTGTGGAAAGCGTTTTAAAAGGAAGAATGGTCTTAGAGCTCATATCTTAACTCATAGTGGACAAAAACCTCACAAGTAATATATTTGTGGCAAGGATTTCAAAAGTATTAACTTTCTTAAAGCTCATCTCCTAACTCATAGTGGTCAGAAACCTTATACATGTGACTATTGTGGTGAGGGTTTCACTGCAAAGGGCAGTGTTCTAAGGCATATTATTCGTAGAAATGTTAGTCCCAGCTCTTAACCGTCATGGTCAATCCTTTTTTACCTGCCCACCAACATTTATATAGTCATAACTTTATTTTTCGATTAAATGACATGCCGTCGCAGACTTAAATTAAATAACCTCACTTAAGTTATGATCTACCATTAATATGTTTGAACTCTTTATTGTTAGGTTAATTTCAATTTTTTATATATATATATATATATATATTAGGGCCGATGCCAATAGCCCGATTTATTGGCCGATATTGGTACAATTGACCAAGGTTACTCGTTTTTTTATGCAGATATTTTACATCAATAATTCAAAATCTATAGATATAATTTAAATTCTCGACTCAAGAAAATATAATTCATAGTTCAAACAAAAATATTTAAATACAGTCTCGTGCATGTAAACACAAATTCTTTAATTCTGCATTAGATATTCTATTTTAAATAAACAGCAAAACCAACATTCTAAACAAATAAAACATTCAATTTCAATCACCTAAGGCTTATTTTAAATCAAGGAATACTTAATAAATAGATTATAGATAAAGATATCCTCAAGTATCAAAGCTAAACACTATCAAAAACAATATTATGTGGACCAGTATGATTTTATTTCTTGTAGATATATAAAAAATTTAAAATAAATCATATTATGGCTATAAGTAACATAGTCCTAATTGAATTCAAATTTTATACCAACCTAATAAGAAATATTACCAACATCTTTAAGTAAAAGCTGAGGGCTGCGCATGCGCACAGCATTTTGTTTTCTAATTAATAATTTTCGTTTTGCATTTGAGTTATTTATATTTTATAAACCCCCTATTTTTCCCGTTAGCTGAATTAACTAAACTATATTTTATTTGCTTAACCGTAACTTGTTCACTCAGCAAAAACAACGAATATGTCAAGATTACATCATTATCATGCTATTGTGTACTCTAGAGGTTAGCTGCACAGAAGGGCATTAGATAATCATTTGGGTTTTTTTTCTTATTGATGCATGACGTTGGCTGCATGCCGATTACTGAGCGATCCAAGATACAATCGATCGCGCACTGAGCGCTCCTCAAGATCAGTTCTTAGACCGTGTTCAAGCGCAATGTCGAGGTACCAATTTATCACTGTTGTAAACAGTTGTTTAGTTATTTTGTATATATCTAGCCAATATTAACGTTTAAAACTTAAATCTAAACTTTTATTCAACATACCTACTACTATCATTAAAAATGTAAAAGTGCCAAAATCAGATAATTTTTGTTTTTGTGTATTATTAATTTACATTTTTGTAAAAAAAAATTAATCGGCATCGCCAATATCTGAAAAAAAGGTTAATCGGTCTAGCCCTAATTAATATATATATATAACTAGGATTGCAGCCTCTAGCCCATAACCTATTTTCAGACTGAAAAAATGTGTTATTTACTGGAATCATTATGTACCACGATTTAATTCAATAAACTCATTTTTTTTAGTTGCAGCAAATAAATCTATTTAAATAAGATGAATGATCAATACATTAATATACATAATTTCAATAAACACATACATAGTCTAGGATCTCTTTCATTACAAGCGCCATTAGATGATATTTGTATTTTCTTGAATGTCATTGTTTGTAAATGCAATAGGTCAGTGGTCACCAGATGGCGGACCGCGGTTCGCATCCGGACCGCAGATACATTTTTAAGGACCTTGACGAAATAGCGATAAACAGAATAAATTATGCTATTTTGGTGGTGTGATTATAGTACATAAAAATTACCTTGTTGCCCGCTTCATTTCAGAAGAAAACAAAATAAAAGACAACTGGTCCGCGCCAACGGAAAGCGACAATAGTAATTCAAAATGTGCATAACAAATGCAAAGACACACAGGACACAACATACAGCTTGCCTAAAATAACATTATTTTAACAACAAAGTCAGAAGGGCTGAAATAGAACAATATAAATATAGTAAGCACTATAAGCATTATTGTGCATTAGTTAATTATTGAGTCAATTGATAAGGGACACAGCTTTTGTACCACCCGTTTGACAACACTGGAGGATGTACGGACAGTAGCTACTCTAACCAAATTATCAAGACCACGATGGATCTCTTCTACCACTGCCACTCTCCACTGTAGAGGGGAACATCATCGTCCTTCAAGAGCACAACCATTCCTGGTTGAAGATCGGGGGACCCGGTGGTCCACTTGGAACACTGCTGGAGTTGGCTCAAGTAGTTAGATGACCACAACTTCCACAACCGTTGGGTGCATTGTTAGACCAGTTGCAACCTGGACGGTCTGTCATAGGAATGTGGGTGTAGTTTGACTCTGGTATTGCGGTGATAGGACCACCTATCAAGAATTGACCAGGGATTAGACTTTGAGGATCACTGGGATCGGCTGATAATTGACAAAGAGGACGAGAATTGAGGAAAGCTTCTACTTGTGCCAAGACTGTACACAGTACACATCTCTTCAAAGGTTAGACTTGTATTGCTTACAACACGTATCAGCTGGAATTTCATCGACTCGACACTCGCTTCCCAAAGGCCACCAAATTGGGGTGATCCTGGTGGAATGAAATGCAATTGTATGCCCTCAACACTTGCAAAACCATTCACTTGTTCCTTAAACGTATCATCTTGAAGTAATCTATAGACAGCTCGAAGAGAATTCAGGATCACATCATAGTACATGTACAGCATTGATAAATGTCACAGACGACATCAGACTAGCCATGGATAAGCGTGAGCAAACACTTATTATATTATTAAATTTTTCATAAACTTTTAATACTATGGTCGGTGACCTGGCGGTCTAGGGGTAAGGTGTCAGACTTCTATGCTGGCGGCCGGGGTTCGATCCTCGTTACCGGCAAAGATTTATCTGATTGCCAAACCCTTCCTTCACCTCTGGCAAGACATCTTGTGAATGTGGGGAATGCCAGGCCACCACCGTGGTTCGGATTCCACGTTAAACTGTAGGTCCTTCATTTCATCTCACAATCACCCTACCATCACACATTAGCGTAAGTGCGTATAACCCGAACGGGTAGTAAGACGCGGTGCTAATAATAATAATAATAATTTTAATACTATGGATTTTAATATTCTATTAGCAAAATTGAATGTATTATTTAATTTTTCTCCAGGCAGTATACAGTGGATGAGATATTTGCATGGTCGCCAGAAAAGTGTTAAGATAGGCAACATGTTCTCAACATGGCGCCCAGTTGAGGCTGGTTTTCCACAGGGCTCAGTTTTAGGGCCACTGCTTTTTTCTCTATATGTGAATGATATCACTTCTTCTATGTCATACTGTAAATATCACATGTATGCGGACGACCTTCAAATATATATATATATATATATTTCTACTGACCGTCCTTCAATAAATGCAGCCATACAACGAATAAATATTGACCTAGCTACAATAAATACTTGGTCTGAAAAAAAAAGGAATTAAATTGAACTCTGATAAAACTCAAGCCATTCTTATAGGAACAAGCAGACTACTACTGAATGTGGACCGTTCCCTGCTGACTGACAGTATCAACATTCAGCCTAAATACCTATCTTCACGGTTATTTTTCTGAAAGATAAACAGCCGAGCTACTAGATCAGAATCCACTCTACAAATGTATATTCCCATATATATATCTCAGTCATAACTATGCTCGTTCTTTTACTGTCCTGGCATCATAGGCTTGGAACAAACTAGATAACTCTAATCGTCATCTAACATCTAGACTCCCCTTCAAGTGCGCGGTTAAGCAATATGTCTTGTCTAATAAGCTAAACCGAGTTATTGAAACTACTTGAGCTTTAAATGAGTGTGTGAATGAGCGTACAAATGTTTTTCTACTTATTTGAATATTTATTTATTAAATTGTATTTCAATAAATGTAATAGTGTATGTTGTATTCAACACTGGTTAAGTGGAAGAAAAGGTGCTAACGCCTTAAATTGAGATTAAAGATTATTATTATTATTATTATTCAGTTGGCGCTTGCCGTGAGTGGACGTGTTTTTACGGAGCTCCGCAAGTGACCTCATTCCGTGTGCTTAGTGTTGTGTTCTGTGAGCGTTTGCCTATCCTTAGGCCTGGTGCGTTCAATATGCCGGGCAGTGAGGACAATTGTGCGAAATGCTCCCGTGCTTTCTTTGGCCGACAAAGATTAATTTGGTGTTCTGGCCCTTGCAAAGCAAGGTTTCATCTTGACTGCCTCAAAATTAATGATGCAGAATACGAGTTATTTATGAAAAGTGGGGTATCTACTTTTAAGTGTGACCCGTGTATTAAAAAGGCTAAAGCTTCATTTGGGACGCCACCCTTACAAAATCTACATCGGCACCCGCTCTCCCAGAGTGGCCGCAGAAGCCGCCTCAGGTCAAGAAGTCTTTTGAGGAGTTACTCAAAGCTCCATCAGCTGATCGGGAAGCAATTACTATTCAGCTGTTAAATTCCCTGATTAGTATGGTATACGATCTCTCTACTCAGGTAAAAGATCTGAGCAGCGATAACGTTGTGCTTAAATCTCAAATTTCGGAGCTTTTAGCTTTCAGGACCCCGGTTTGCTTGGTTTCAGTCGGAACTCAATGCTCCTTATCTTCACGATCTTCTATTCCAACTGAATCTTCCCCTTCTATATCTCACCTATCTAAATCTCCGAACTCACCCAAATTAACATTTAGCGAAGCTTTAACTTCTAATAAAAAAAGCTCTGTTGTTGACTCTTAAGCCTGTTGTGAAATCACCAGCAGGGGCACAGACTGCGTCAGCAAACGCTGATGATGGTTTTACGTTGGTGTCGCGTCGTAAGAACAATTCAGCGAATTCCGTGCGTGAAGATCCGCCGGTTCAGCGCTTGCGTGCCAGAAAGTTGCTGACTGGTAATAAGACAGCCACTGACCTACAAACAGTTAACAAAGTTTTTTAAAAAAAATCTCTATTCGTTACTCGCTTTTCTCCCGAAGTATCTTCCCTGGCCATTCAATCTTATCTGACTAAAGAACTCAATCTTGATTACCTTGTCTGCTCAAAATTGAAAACTAAATTTAATTCATATTCCTCCTTCCATATCTCCGTCAAAGAAGATGATTTTCCCATTATAAACAATGGTGACATTTGGCCGTCTGGTTGTCTAATTGCACCTTACTATGGGAAGTTGCTGCCAGAGCAGATAGTCTGTGAGGAATCTCCCTGTGTGTCTGCCCCTGTAAACGCTGCTGTTGCATCTTACCTTGGCGCACAAGAGGATTCAACTAGAACCCCACCCGTGACCATCAATGGAGGTCTGGAGGCTACCTCCCAACCCATCTCCCAATGTATAATAGTGATATTTTACTATATTATAAAAATTTTCGGGGTCTGCGAACTAAAGCTAGGGAATTATTTTCTGTTTGTTTGAATGATTTCTCTATTATTTGTTTGGTTGAAACTTGGCTCTCTAGTGAGTTTGTTAATGAGAATTACTTTCCCCCTAACTATAATGTATATAGAGCCGATAGGTTATATGATGAAGCCACTATCTCAAGGGGTGGTGGTGTTCTCATTTCTGTCATTGATACTATTTCTGGTGTAGTCAGGAGAACTGACCTAGAGAATAATATGGAATGTGTCTGGATTGAGATCCCAACATTTGATCGCCAAAAACTGTTAATTGGGAACATATATCTTGCTCCCCAAATAACAGTCGAAGCATTTAACAATTACTTTATTTTTCCTGAGGGTGTGTTGTCTAACTACCCATAGAGAATAATACTACTCGGAGATTTTAACTGCCCCAAAATTGATTGGAAATATCATCATTGTCAGAACATTTCGCATTTCTACATTAAATTAAAAGCTACTCAACTTCTTGCTTCGACTAACATAATGGGATTAGAACATTTTAATGAAGCTGATAATGACACTAACCTCCTTGACCTTGTTTTTGCTAATTTTCACCACCCCTTAGTAACTCATAGCACTCAATCACTAGTAAATATTGATTTAGTACACCCGCCCTTATTGATTTCACTAGATGTACCTATTGCTACTAAAATTAATGACACCCCTAATACATATATTGACGATGAACATGTTGATTACTTTAATCTCTACAATGACCTGGCTACAGCTGATTGGTCTTGTGTTTATTCTACTACGGATGTTAATTTGGCTGTAGATAATTTTACCAAGTTAGTCCAAAGGAAAATCAAAACGAATATTCCTCAAATTAATATTCTTAATTCGTCCAAATATCCTAATTGGTTTTCTTCTTCACTTATATACTATATTAGGGAAAAAAAACATTTTTTCAAAAAGTTTAAATTAACAAATAATAGTGTATTCTATTCACAATATTCTCACTTTCGTAAATTAGTTAAAACTACTTTGATTATAGACAGAGCCAACTGGATGAACTCAATTGAAAATAGTATTAAATGCAAACCTAAAGATTTCTGGAAATTTGTTAAAAATAATCGCATGAATAAAGTTTTCCCATCCAACCTAGAAATTAATGGCAAGTCTATAGTGGATCCTTTATTAATTGCTAATGAGTTTGGGACCTACTTTCATTCTGTTTATAATTCTGCTATTCCTGTCTTACCCTGCCCCGCTATTGAAACTAGTGTGCCCTTGTATCCTAGCCACATCACACCCTTGGATGTTGCTAATGCTATAAGAAAATTGAGTTCTTCTAGATGTGCCGGGACAGATGGAATTCCAAGTTTTATTGTTAAAGGTTGTGCCAGCATTTTCAGCCCTTTGTTAGCCTATATCTTTAACATTAGCCTATCAAATGAAACTTTTCCTCTTACATGGAAACAATCTGTTGTCATACCTATCTTTAAAAAAGGGGTAAAAACAAATGTTTGTAATTATAGACCAATTTCTCTCTTAAACACTTTCTCCAAAGTATTCGAGAAAATCATACATGAGCATACTTTCCACCGCCTTAAAAATAAACTTTCAGATAATCAACATGGCTTTATAAAAAACAAATCTACTGTCACTAATTTAGTAGAATTTCTTGGGCATGTTGCCCCTCAAGTCTCTGCCCAAGGTCAGGTTGATGCTGTTTATTTTGACCAAAGTAAGGCATTTGATTTATGTCAGCATAATATTATTCTCTCTAAACTTGGTAATTTTGGACTTTCTCACTCTTATGTAAATTGGTTCAGCAGTTATTTGCATGAAAGATCATTCAAAATTAAAATTGATTCACACACCTCTAATACATTTTTAGCACCCTGTGGCATACCTCAGGGGTCTAATTTAGGTCCTCTTCTCTTTAATGTGTTTATTGATGACATTGGTAAATATTTGAACTCTTCTAGTTATTTACTCTTTGCTGATGATGTAAAATTATTTAAAACTATCAAATCAATTGCAGATTGTATAGATTTACAAAATGATGTAAATGGTATTTTACAATGGTCTTTGGAAAATGGAATGTCTATCAATAAATCTAAGACCAAATCTATAACTTTTACTAGGAAAACTAATCCTTTCTTTTTTACTTATAAATTGGGCAGTGATAACATAGTTTGTACACTTTGTATTAATGATCTTGCTGTCCTCCTGGATAACAAAACTTTATTTCCACTATCATGTTGACCATGTCATTTCCCAGTCATTGAAATTACTTGGGCTTATTAAATTTATTACTTCATCATTTAAGAAAGTTGACTGTTTTTTATGTCTGTATTACGCCCTGGTTAGATCTAAGTTAGAATATGCTACTGTTGCATGGTATTCCATTACCTTAACTGACTCTCTTAGGTTAGAAAACGTTCAAAGAAAATTTGTTGCTGCATGCTATGATAAATACTTTAGTAACCGGATTTATTATGATTATGACAGAATTCGAAACCTATTAGGGCTCCAAACTCTCTTCTCGCGTAGACTTTATTGTGATGCCCTTTTTTTTATATATATATTTTCAATAACAAAATTTCTTGCAAATTTGTCCTTGATCAGGAAGGCGTTCATATCCCTTCTCGGGCTTCTCGTAATCCTAAATTGTTTTTTCTCGAAAGCTCTTATAAGATGAGCCCTATAGGTCGTTGTATCCATAGCGCCAATTCTAGATTTGTCGAATTCGACTTTTATCATAAAAGGAAAACTAAACTCAGAGAGTTATTTAAGGTTATCCCACATCAATAATTTATCATGTATAGGTTTTGCCTATAATATTTAAACACAATATTCTGATCTATTTTTTGCATAATGTTACTATTACTACTGCTTACTATTTAGTTATTTGTTTTTAATGTTACTTTTTATTCTTATTATTATTAACTACTTTTTTTATCTCGTAAATATTCATCAGTATATAACATTATTTCTCCATTTTTTGTCTATCATTTTTTCGTATGTAAATATATGTATTGTAAGGTATGTACGTGTGTACTTTTCAGTGCTGGCCTGTTATAGGTCTTACGACTGTTGGCCAGCACTATAATAAAGGAAATTGAAATTGAAATTGAAATTATCATTATTATTAAAAGGTATTATTTGACACCCACCTCGGTGGCGTAGTTGGCTAACGCGCTTGTCGTGTTGAGATCGACTGCTGAGGACGGGGAGATCGAGGTTCGAATCTCGGTCGGGTGAACTGGGGGTGTTTTTCCTAAATGGTTTTCCACTCTCCCTCCACGCAAATGCGGGTTCGCTTCCTCTAATTCAACCTTCCATATTCTTAAATCCATTACCGTACTTACTACTTAAAGCATATAACCCGAACGGGTTAGTAAGACGCGGCTAAATATTATTATTATTATTATTATTATATATTATTATTATGATTTGAGCCTACAAATTTAGTACCATTATCACTGTAGATATTCTTCCACGTCTGGCATAAAATATATGAAGAGACGCTTTATAGGCCTTTGTTGTCAGATCACTTACCAGTTCAATACGAATGTATTTTGTTGCCAAACATATGAATATCGTTGTATAACATTATACCTTGATCTTGCTACGCCCCCCGCCTTGGAGAATTAAGGATGGACCAGTGTAATCCACATCACAGTTCAGAAATGGCCTTAATGAACGTACATGAGATTCTGGTAACTGTCCCATTAGTTGCCGAGCTGCCTTTGCTTTTAGCCTGAAGCATTTCATATACTTGTTCCACTGCTATATACACTGCTTGGTTCTTACGTTTGGGTGCTTCATCCGCGGGTGTAATATATTTACAATGAGGTCATTGGTCACCTTTCTTTGCCAGCCAATCTGCTCCATACCACAATTTGTTGTGCTTGCAAAGTTATTCTTTAGCTGCTCCTATGGAAATGATGTCAGAGGATTACACTATGTTGGAACGTGTTTCCAATAACGATATGATATCAAATGTTGAATTTCTGAGACCTTGTTTGCTACAAAGGTCTTCCATCTTGTAGGTGTTGCTGCCAGCCATACTAGTACAACTGTAGAATCCGTCTACAAATATATGCTGTTAATGAGTAGACTAGACATAACGAAGATGCGGTCTTATTTACAAGTCTCGCCAAGAATAAAGCACCTCATAATTCCAAGCGAGAGAGTGATATTTTCTGCAGAGGTGCCACCTGTGACCTAGAACACAGAACATGTACGCTGATGTCACTCTGTTGGTGACACGGCGAAGATACAAGCAAGCTCCAAATCCGGCTTCGTAAGCGTTTTGAATTCGTGTATTTGGGTGTTGGTTATAGTGCCATGACACTTAACCAATCGTGGTATTTTTAGGCTGCTTAGGAGTGGCATTTGATTGTAAAGCAAATTCCATTCTTCATGCAATTCTATGAGAAGCACTTCATCCCACTGCAAAGGACATGACCATAAGCACTGCATAAATCTCGTGCAATGAAGGATCACTGGTCCTAGAAGACCGAGTGGACCGAAGATTGAAGCTATGATACCTAGTACTATCCTCTTAGTGACTGGACCTTTATGAACCTTCACACGTATATCAAATTGGAATTCATTCAGTGCAGGATGCCGCAGCAAACCCAGAGTCTTTACTCCCTCACTGTGGTTGATTTTGAATGGGAGTTATGTTTCCCTCTTCTTATCTGGGATGACTTCAAGTAAAGAGACGTGGTTTTCACACCATTCGTAGAGTTGGAATACACCCCTTTCCAGTGTTTGATTAGATCTTTCTGTAACTGATTAGCCCTATGAAATTTATAATGTCCTGTTTGAAGATGGGGGGCCTGACGGTCTAGGGGTAAGGTGTTGGACTCCTGTGCTGGGGTCAAGGAGTTCAATCCTCGTCCCTGGCACAGACTTACCTGATTGCCAAACCCTTACTTCACCTCTGAAAAGACTTGTATTAATCACAACTTGTGAAGGTGTTACAATATTCGTCCACAGACTTACAGTTACCAAGCTTAGTAGTAACTAGTGTTTTTAGTAACCTCACTCTAGTCAGGCCAGAGTCTTCGAATGCTTTTCCCAACGCATTCCGTGCTTCAGCTGCAGTCTTGGCATTCTTTATGGGTGAATAAGTTGTCTTTTTCGTGAACAAAATTATTATTGAGTAAATATTTCCTTATTTTTGTTGATGATTACTCGCTTAAAATATTTGTTTACTTCATAAAAGATAAGTCTAAGGTTCATAGAATATTTTTTTCTGAATTCAAGACAATGGCTAAGACAAACAGGCTTGAAGATCAAGAAGATTCACTTGGAAAATGGGGGCGATTATGTTAACGAGAATATGAAACGAATGATGAGTTCTTCTGGCGTCATCCATCAGCTAACTGTTAGCTACAGTTCTGCACAGAATAGGCTGGTGGAGAGGACAAACAGGACACTGGTTGAAAAGGATAGGACAATGATCCTAGAAGTAGGCCTCAAAAAGCCTATTGGGTTGAAGCTGTATCCATGGCAGCTTACCTTACAAATATGTCACCTACGACTATTCTACGAGATAAAACCCCTCATGAAGTATGGAGAGGTAGAGAGCCTAACTTGTCCCATCTAATAATTGTTAGATGTGAAGCTATGGTCCACATTTATAGTCATTACGGAAGAAATGGGATCCTAAGTCACAAAACTTAACGTTTTTAGGGCGTTGTGAAAATACCAAGGAGTACAGCCTTATTGATCATATAAGCAAGAAAATCACAATTAGTGGAAAAATTGTGTTTCTTGAGAACAAAGCTAATCGGAAGAAATTCAATAAGATAAATCAAGCCCATTTTCACAATGAAGAATTTAGGGAAGGGAAAGTCACTCAGAACAAGCCAGACGATCATCTACAATGACGACGATTAAATAGTGGTGATGAGAAATCACTTTGAGGCTTTTTCGACACAGAAAATGAAGAAGAGGGACTAGTAAATGAGGAAGAGCAGCCAAAACCTTTGCAGTTGTTGATCCTCCAGAAAATGTTAAGTCCCTTAATAGCAAGTGGGTACTTATGGTAAAACCCTGTGACAAACGGAAACCTCCAACAGAAAAAGCGAGATTTGTCATTAAAGGGTGCAGTCAAAGACAAGGCATCTATTACAGTGAAACATTTCCGCCTGTCTTAAAATCTTAAAATATATCTCTATACGATACTTTATATCACTGGCAGCAAGAGAAGATCTAGACATAGATCAGTTGGATGTTACGATGGCGTACCTATATGGAGATCTACAAGGAGACATTTATGTGACGCCACCCGAGGAACTGATCACCAAAGTCAAGGTATGGAAACTAAAAAAGTCGATGTATGAACTCAAACAAAGTGGGAGAATTTAGAATGATAAAATTCAATTGGTCTTAACGGAATTAGGATTCACCAGATCAAATACTGATCCATTGTCTATTTCCAACGAAATTATACAATATATTTTAATCATCGCACTGTATATAGATGATTTACGTTGTTTTCAAATAACAAGAAATTGAAAGTAAAGGTGAAGTATCACTTAAAAATCAATTCGAGATGAAAGACCTAGGATCAGTTAAGAATTGCACTGTATATAGATGATATACGTTGTTTTCAAATAACAAGAAATTGAAAGTAAAGGTGAAGTATCACTTAAAAATCAATTCGAGATGAAAGACCTAGGATCAGTTAAGAATTGCCTTGGAATGGGAATTACTAGAGACAGAAAAGCAGGTAAAATATTAATCTCACAAGAAGATTACACTAAGAAAATTCTAACGTGGTTTAACGTGACTGAAGCAAAAGCAGCGTCAACTCCACTAGACTCTGGGTTGAACTTTCAAGATAAAGATTCATAATAGATACAAGACACAGTTTTCCATATCAAGAACCTATAGGTACTCTATTGTATCTATCACTGTAGCATTTGGTTACAAGAAAAAAAGAACAACTCAACTATAACAAATATTCACTCCATTTCACCCTCCTGGTGGCGCTGTACTCCAAACAGAGAGAGACGACAACACTACCGACCGCAATTCCACCGCAAAGACAACTGACCAGCTCCACCTCAGAATCGAACCACGCCCGCTAGAGGTCACCATGTGCTCAAGCTATTCCAAAGAACTCGAGAAGAAAAGAGATGCCTGTCCCACAAAGTGCCCAAACATTCCAATTGCTTTGAGAAATGAGTAGAAGCTCGTTCTATCACTCGCATTTCCCTCCCGGTGTATGATACTCTTTGGTTACCCTCCCCTTTTACCTTTGTTCCGTGTTCCCTGAGTTTTGCAAATCGTATATAAGACCGACGTAGGAAAGCGTCCGGCATACTTGGACATTGCTCGTACTTAATCGGACGAAGCCGAGGCTTCAGCATTATTTAAAAATTGTAAGGGTAAATTTCTTTTCGGCGTAAATATTTTTTATTGTTATTTTTCAAAATTCCCTTTCGGAATGTTATTATTTATACTTTAAAATTAGTAACTGTTTGAATCTTATAAAACTTGAAAATGTTCACGTTGTATTTAAATGGTCTAATTTATTTATATCTGTTTAGTTTGTAGGGATAAATTTTGGGAAATCACTATTGAGTTGATAGATAAAAGAAAAAGGATCTAGAATGTAAATTTTGAATCTCACTTTTTTATTATGCTTGTTAGATTTTTTTGTCTACATAATGTTTAAGTTAGATGTTCTTATTCATTTTCTTGGTTACTCTCCTGTATTGTTAATATTGTGATTGATAAATTTAGGGTAATATGATTTTAGGTTATTATGGGATATATTAGACATTTGTGGACGATGCTCATTTTGGTTATGTTGAATAATTATGAGTAATATAATGCAGGTGTTAAATAGTTACATGATATATATATTTAAAATGTGTGGACCATGCTCATTTTGATCATTTTGAATAATTATTTGTAATAGAATGCAGATGTTAGATAGTTACAAGGTTCGTATCAGAATAATATTGAGTAACTTTGTATGCAAAGTTCAGGCGAAAAATAATCTATTAATGATTCTTTGTTGAATATATTCTAAAAAATGGTTGTTTAATTGAAATTAAAGACAATCTTAATTTAAATACTTCTAGCTCATTACAGATTGTGAATTTAATGTAGATCGTAAGAGCTATTATATATTTCTACATAATACTTTTAACTTGTTACATGATGATATATTTATTTTATTTTATTCTGATATTTATAATAAACATATACATGCACTTCTTGCAATTTATTTAATGTTATTGTTAGTGAAAATACCCTTAAGTTTAGAAAATATCGATGTCCTTCCTTAATATTAGAATATTATTAATATATATTTATATTTCTGGAGACCGACCGTCATGTTTTTCCCGCACTTGGATTGAGTTGCGTGCCCTGGGTTTCTCTTATGCAGCCAGCATTCAAAAATAATACTCGTACAGCTCACTCCTATTGCTTTCGTTATCGTATTAATTTATTTTTATGAGATTTGGACCATCTTTTGTAGGATTTTGAGATATTTCGGGTTCATCACAAACTACCCTACCAGACATTTCTAGCTACAAAATTGTTAAATTTGAGATATTTGGTGTTTACGTTTATTTATAATGCATATGATTTACCTGCGGTGAAATTAACGCGAATTATATAATTACTTAAGAAGCTACAAACTCGAGTTGTCATCTAGTAACATTGGTTTTATACACAAGATCAAACTTCAATGCTCTTTTACACGACAGTGAAATGAAATCTAATGGTTTTTAATGACTCATACTGGGGTAATAAAATTAATAACAGGTATTCAGAAGCAGGATCTTTTTTAATGTTAAGAAATAGCCTCATTTCGTGGTGTAGTAAAAAAAATAGATACCATTGTGTTGTCTACTTGGGAAGCAGAGTATATGACCTTGTCCATCACCATTCAGAAATCATTGTGGCTCAGAACTTTTATTTCTGAAATAGACCCAGCAAGAATCATAAAACCTATAGATGTGTTATATGACAACAGAGGAACTATATATTTGTAGAAAAAAAACTCTGTTTCTAATAAGAGACCCAAACATATTGACATTAAATACCATTTCAAAAGAGAGCATGTAAGCTCAGTAAGGAGTAATTAATATCAAATATAACGCCACAGAAAATATGTTAGCAAAATCTCTTTCTAAGGTTAAACATGAAAGCTGTGTGAAATATCTAGGATTAGTTAATTAATTATTTCTTGTGTTTATTTGTCAGAGTTATTAATTTATGGGGTGGTGTTAAGATGGTGTATTCATGCCTCTTTTGTTTTCTGACCTCCATGCTATATGTACGTGTATCAGTTAAATATGGCTGATGGCGCTTTTGTCTTATGTGTATTCTCTTTTTGGCTATTAATATTAAAACTTTTCTAAACGTGTTCTGCCTTTTTTAATGAAACTAACATTTACTAATTATACATGGATGTATATAATTTATTCATACAAAATATCAATCGATGTTAAAATGCCACTTTGGCTTTTATGTGTGTAAGAGAAATAAAGATACCTGAAAGTTTTTTTTCTCTCTTATACAAAGGTGTGCAGACGAAGGCTCGAAATTTTATCCACATATAATTATACTATAGAGACTAACTTTGCTCGTTGGGGGCCCCAACTCCAAACCCCCAGTGAGTTTTCTTTGCAAGTGGATGTAAACTAATGTTATTCCAGAGCCATTTTTTGATAGGTCAAACTGTTTAGCCATAAGAGACCCCCAAAGATCCGTACCAACTTTAAATTTGCACCGTCATTTTGAATTATTTTCGGGAGTTAAATTTTTAATATTTTTTGGAATTTTCTCGTTGATTATAGGCTAGAAGCTATAAGTTTGCCAAATTTCAAGTTTCTAGCTCATCTGGTAGTGGGTAAACATTAATGTCAGTGAGTCAGCCATGTGACTTTAGAGTAGTATAATAATTATTGGATCATCCTAATCTACCTAATTTCGAAATTATTTTGTATGTTCGTTCTGTAGAATCAATTTTTTTTTTTAAGTTGGTATAAATAACTATCTAAGTTAAGAAACATGGTAGCGCCCATATGTTTTCATATTTAGTTTATTAAATACATTATTGAAATGGATAATTTATTTGTGATAGACACCTCTGGTAATGCTGATGTGGATTCATTAGAAAGTGATAAAGATGTACCTGAAGTGAACGTTGTAAACAGTGATGTCGAATTGGATGACGTGGAATCTGAGAGTGATGATGAATTTCCCACATTGAAAGGCATGTATTTATTTGCCTGATTTGTAACGTGTTTCAATAGTCTAGAATACAAGTTAATTAATTTAATTTCCTTTCTTTTGTAGGTGATACATTTTCAAGTTTTACAGAAGGTCTGGAGTTTACAAATGATTTAACTTCTAAAAAGACTAGGTGAGTTTGTATAAAAGCTTCATTAAATAGATGTTATTTGTGTGAAAAATAATTTAGTCAATCGCCATAAATTTTAGTGTTATCAAACTTGAACTTATAAAATGAAAATTAGTGTTTGGATTATATTGTATATTTGGTGAAAAAATGACCTCATTCTACTGTAACATTCGATAGTTTGACTGTCTAGACCCTTGCTTTAAAACAGCCCCTTTAGACCAAGAATATGATGCTGGCCGACTTCACCCCAAACTGAAGTTGAAGATGGTCAGGTATATAATGGATATGCAACACAAATTTTCGTTGCTAAAATTTGTATGAAACATAGTTTATAGGATGTATTGACAAAAAATACTAGGGTACCTTGCTGCATTATTAATAACACTTCATTATACACACGAGAGAGTGTAGAATTGAATGACACCAAGATATATACATTTTTTTAACACTTTTATTAAATATTATTCAAATAAAATTCCACAACACATCACCAAAATCACGTTGGAAATGTAAATATTGACTAAGTGTGATCGTGCACACTGGACAGATGATGTAATCCCATGATGCTTTGCGTTACACACGTGGTATTGTGCATTGTGCTCTAAAATGGCTTTGACATCCTTGTATAATTTGTACCATCCCCTTTTAATTATCACATTGAATATATCCAAATAGTTCTAGAATGGCCAAAAGATAATCCACCTAGTCTCTTTGGTGAATGGAACTTTTTCTTAAGTTTTTTTTTTGCTTCTTTTTTGTTCAAATCGACTACACCTAACTACATGTATTTATGTTTAGAATAATGTACAACTGATATCAATATTTTGGATATTTCAAGAAAGAAATGGCCAAGAATGGGACGTATAACATGTATACCCAAAAAGTCAGTCATTAAACACATTATTTTCACTAATTGGTTAATCAATGAAAATGTCTTGTTCATAATACACATAAACACTTTGCATGGAAATAATTATTCCTTAAATACTAACCCAACCAAAGTTCTACTCTAATTTTTTACTATGAACACACAACAGATTTTTTAAGTTGGTGATTCTGTAGCTATTGTTTCAATACGTTTTGGTTATTTTTGTTGTGTCACACTCATTTTATGTAAGAGGGTTAGATAAATCTGTTTTGAGGGAATTTGATCAATGCTAGTTAATTCAATAAGAGATGTACAAACTGTTTTGGGTAAAGGGAATAAAGAAATGATATCCTATTTAGGGATATGCTATTGATAACAGTATTGGTATTGGAATTTAATCCGTAGAAATATTTTTTCCTCCATAGTAATAATAATTTCAACTTTTGCATCATAATTATATTTTCATATTTATTTAAACACTGAAAATTATCATGGGTTTTTAATAATCTAAAATAAATTTTACAAGATGCTTTATCGCTATCCAACTTATAAAAAACTTCCATAATTCACTTTTGGGAGGTGCCACTTTTTAACTAAATTCGTCATTTATATATTTTATCAATACAGATTATTAACTATCGACAAAAAATATATGCCCACCCCTGCTTTAGCTGCTTAAACCACACACACAAACTTTTCTTTCAATACTAGTCCGATACTACTAATATCGTTAAGAGTATCGTAAAAAAATACCAGCATTGAAAGAAAAATATCGATATTAGTAGAGTATCTATACTTTTTTTCACATCGTAATCCATTAATTGTAAGATTTGTGTCTTGCGATACCTTGGGAAATAGTTGAGTCGAGCAGATATTTTATTGATTATGAATAAATAAGTATCAGTAGCTTATATAGATTATAGACGGGTGACTTTTTTTTATAACTTATCTAATATTAATTATAGTAGTTTTCACCCTAATCCATGGCATTAAGAACTCAAAAGGTTTATTGCCACATTTACAAAAGTATGCCACCTATCTTGAGCTAGTTCTACCCAGTCCACCTTATTACGCCCTATCCATATCTTGAGCTAGTTCTACCCAGTCCACCTTATTACGCCCTATCCATATCTTGAGCTAGTTCTATCCAGTCCACCTTATTACGCCCCATCCATACCTTTAGCTAGTTCTATCCAGTCCACCTTATTACTCCCCATCCATATCTTTAGCTAGCTCTATCCAGTTCACCTTATTACGCCCTATCCATATCTTGAGCTAGTTCTACCCAGTCCACCTTATTACGCCCTATCCATATCTTTAGCTAGTTCTACCCAGTCCACCTTATTACACCCCATCCATATCTTTAGCTAGTTCTACCCAGTCCACCTTATTAACCCCATCCATATCTTGAGCTAGTTCTACCCAGTCCACCTTATTACGCCCCATCCATATCTTTAGCTAGTTCTATCCAGTCCACCTTATTACGCCCTATCCATATCTTTAGCTAGTTCTACCCAGTCCACCTTATTACGCCCTATCCATATCTTTAGCTAGCTCTATCCAGTTCACCTTATTACGCCCTATCCATATCTTGAGCTAGTTCTACCCAGTCCACCTTATTACGCCCTATCCATATCTTTAGCTAGTTCTACCCAGTCCACCTTATTATGCCCCATCCATATCTTTAGCTAGTTCTATCCAGTCCACCTCATTACTCCCTAGCTCTTTCAGGTTTGTTCTCATTTTATCTTCCCCTCTGCATCAAGGTCTTCCCAATGGTATCTTCCCATTGAGCTTGCTTGTCAGTACCCTGAATAAGGTGATAGAATCTTCCATTCACACTGCATGTCCTGACTACTGTAATCTACGAGACTTTATTATCCTAACAATGTCGTAACTCACCATCATGCAACCTCTTCCTAAGCACTTTTTTTTTCTTCGAAAATCCTTAATTTGTTTTCATCTTATAAGAAACCACATTTCACACCCATAGAGAACCGATAAAATAATTATTGTTTAGTATATTCTGAGTCTTACATTATTGGACAGCAGACCTAATGTTAACAACTTATATGACTGTGTAATAGCATCCATTTCCTGACTGTATTGTTTTCTCAGTTTTCATTCCAATATTATTATTGCTAGTTATGATGGTTCTTTAATATTTAAACCCATTAACCCTGCCAAATGATATTTTGTTTCCAGTAATTTCTAACATAACAGTGTTTAATAAAATTAATTACTCCCCCATTCACCCCTTTAAAAAAATAATAAACTTCCTTGGTCAATAAAAAGAAAAATCTGACCATCTTCACCCTAGTTTTAATTTGGTTCTAATCATGACTGATATTAAATTAGTGACTCGTTAATATTTTTAACTTTAGTGAGAATATTTTCTAGAGCTTAAACTGGCTGTATCTATGTTTTATATTTTATTTTAGAGGCAGGCAACTGCTTTTTGATAATTTTTATTATTTTCTTACTTTTTTTCAATCAAAACTAATAAAGTAGTGCATCTCTTGCAAGAAAAATCTAATTGAAAACTGTCCAACATCAGAATAAATAACCCTAAGTGTTTTTGGTCATGGTTAGATTTATGTCACGTTTTAAAATCCATTGGCCTGTATGGCCGTGGACTATACCAACTTGTGGAAATAAAAACACTCAACACAACCTGAAGCTATCTTTGTTTTTAGACAATCTTTAAGAGATGAAGACTTCGACTTTGATGATGTGTATGTTGATATGGTCACATTCTCGAGAAGAAAAATAACTGCTCCTACGAAGTTAGTTAAATCGATCCTTGTTGATGACATATTGAAGAAAAGCGTCATCACTCCTGGTTTCGAAAAATTGCACACAATACCACTTCCCGAGGAAAACAAAAAGAAATTAAAGAAAATAAGACAGGTAGATCTTAAACAGCATTTAGACCTCCATTACATTTTTTATTTAAAAAGTAATTAAATGGCATGTTTATTTAATGAGTGTTAACACATAATTTATCTAATTATCAAGTGGTTAGATATTCTTACTACAAGCTTAGGAAACTATGGGTTTGACCCTGAGCGAGGTTGAAGAGCTATTTATGTGTGGGCTTTTGTCATCATACTATGCATTAAAATTGATAATTTAATAGTTTTTTAGCACCGCATCTTAGTATCCATATTGGTTGTATACATATGCATTAATATTGCTAATATTTCTAGGGATGAGGAAGGTAGAATTAAGAGGAAGTGTACTCGCTTTTGTATAAAGGGAGAGTGGAAAACCATTTAGGAAAGACCACCCCCAATACACCTAGCCGAGATTTGAACCTTGAGCTCCCCATCATCGGCACTCTAATCTATTGAGAGTTTAGTGCTTTAGACTATTCGGCCGCTGAAGCTTTTCATTTATATGTCATGATCTGATATCCAAAGTTGATTCTAAATATCGGAATTATTCTGAGCATGAGATGACTCCTGGATAGCTCAGTGGTTAGAACAATGGTGTACCAAGCCAAAGGTCATGGGTTCGATTCCTGTGTCTAGGTGTCAGTTTTTTAATTTAAGAGTATGATGTTTGGATGCGGCTATCGCCGTACTTACTACTGTTAATATCTGAGTAAAATGATGTTTTCAGCAAGCGAGAGAGAGAACAAAGGGTGAAGGATGGTTCAACATGCCCGCCACAGAGATGACGGACGAGTTGAAACACGACCTTGAAGTCTTGCAGATGAGATCTGTACTTGATCCCAAACATTTCTACAAGAAGAATGACCTGAAAGTTTTACCCAAGTTCTTCCAGGTTGGTGTCTGTTAATTTCCACTCGGCGCCTGGTTGGCTGTTCACTCCACAGAATGTCAAGTCTTTCAGTCTAGAGATGTGGATCAAATCCATTATTTTACAAATGTTTGTTTTATACTCAAATCCCAAATTTGAATGATTTGAATCTTGTAAAAAATTATGGACATAAAAAGAAATATGATTGATTTAGTTACTATTTCATATTACAATATTCTATGAATTGGGGGGTAGTGATATATTTTCTTCTAAGAGGCAGCCATTACTTCTATGTCCAGTGGCAGCAATGTAAAGTGTTTCTGTCCACTTTTCTCTTACCTCCTTCCAAATACATTTACAATAAGCACTAAAACAAATTCCAATCCGAAATTTAGAGTAGAAAGAATTGAGTAGTTTTATTCAAGTCCAAATAATACTATACTACAAATATAAACAGATTCATCCATAAACTATAAACATAAAATCCATTTTTTATGAATATATAATTTTTCATTAGGAGAGCTATGATTCAGATTTTTAACCAAATTTAATACAGCTTTAAATTATTTTATACTTTTAATCAAACAAAAAGATATTGAGGGACTGTGTTTGTGATTAAATAAACTTGATATTTTCAATTTAAAATTCCATGCAAGATACTTGCAGTTTTATAAAAACTATTGTTTGGTTAAAACAACTAAATTTGATTCAATATTATTTAGTACTTTCAAGGTCCTAATTATTGTATCCCAAGGAATTGTGGGTCGCACACTTACTTTCAACCATACTCAACGGACATGTAAGTAAAGCGCATAACTTTTTTGTCAGGTTGGTAGAGTGGTGGAGGCTCCTGCAGATTACTACCACAGCCGCGTGCCCAAGAAACAGCGGAAGAAAACAATAGTTGAGGAACTGATGGCGGACGCAGAGTTCCAGAAGTATAACAAAAAGAGGTACAAGGAGATCATAGAGCAGAGGAGAAAAACCCACTTCAAAGCACACAAGCAGGCCAAGAAACTTAAACGGAAAAAGAAATAGTTTGTGTGTATTTCTAAACTTGCTCCTTTGAAATGTCTGTGTTAATACTGAGCAATAAACCAATGTTAACATTTGAGATTAAAGCAAAAAGCCTCCATCTCCTCTCACTTGAACACTTTTTGTTACCTGCTCCTCCCATCTCTTTCTTGGCCTCCCTTGCCGTCTTTTTTCATACTAAAGCAAAATATAATTTTTTAATATCAACAAAAAATATACATATAAACACCTCTTCCTTAAACCATTTATAAAATACATAATACCTCAACCGAATAAAATTGCAAACAAACAGTTTAAAATAAAAGTTGCAACCCAATCAAATGTTAATCTACACATCATCTATTAAGCAGATAGGTCTACTAGGAGTGCTTTCTCCACACAGATACCTGCAGGTAAACAAACAAGTGTACAGCAACACCTTGATTGTTGTTGATTTGCTCTTTCATCAGGTTTTAATTATAAAATATAGTCACCACGTGCCAACTTGTTTTTTGTTGACCTGTCTGAATAGAATTTGTTCCGTGTGCTCTTTTTTTAAACTGTTCTCATTTGTGAGTTATATATATCTATATTAGTTATTTCCGTGATAGTAGTTCAAATCGTCCTTAGTTGTTGCATGTATTCACCTTTGCAAGCTTTGTCAGTGCATTGTCCCTAACCCATCAAAAGAACAAGATATTGTTTGTCTTCAAGCAATAGTCTTTCAACTCTCAATCAACCGCCTATGACTTCTATAGATGCACCATTTACATAAGAACTTTTATCTGAAGCAAGGAATGCAATGACTTCTGCTACCTCTGAAATAGAAGACAAAAAATTACTTAAACATTGTAAAATAAAGCAAGTGAAATGATTTTTTGTTTTATCCTCGTGAGCAACAAATCGATTTGGGATAAGAATCCTCACCTTCTGCTCTCCCGAACCTCCTCAGTGCAATGGTTGCTCGAAACTTCTCTTTGACTTTATCAGGTACAGCGTCAGTCATGGGGGTATCGATGAAGCCCGGCACGACCGCGTTGCATCTGATACCAAAACTTGCGGGGGGAAAACAAAAACAAAACTTGTAAATCATTTTCCTAGTTTTTATTTTTTGTAAGAAAACAATTCTACTTAAAAAAAAAAGTTAGCAAAACTCACTAATGTTTTCTTCCAACTCAACAGACACCCTGATTAAATCATGAAGTTTGCAGTTTGTGGCCAGATCACTTTGGTAAAATTCCTCCATCTCCCTGTTCTAATACCATTCTTCCTCTCCTCTCATTTGTACATTTGCTGTTAGCTGCTTGTTCAATATATTTCTTGGTTTCCCTTGCTGTCTTTTCCCTCCAAACTTTCTCATTTACTTGGGTTCTTTTCCATCCTCCTTGTGTGTCCATACCATCTTAGCCTTTTTTTTTAATCTACTATCATATATACTCAAACATTCTCATAAAGCTAGTCACCCACTAAGGGCGGAACCGCACCAAACCGCCTTGTGGAACATTCTGTGCACATCCCTCCAGAGGTCCGCCTGTGTAACACCCCGAACAGCCGTGTGGAACATTCACCAAATTATCGTGGTACTTGGGATGAGATAGGTCATATAGGTTGATATTTTTCCTTCTTCATTCATTCTGAGAATCTTAAAAACGATAAAATATTTTAAATCAAGTAGTGTAGAGTACTTTAAACTCAGCTTAAATGGTCAAATTTGTTTGCACATAACACTATATTGTTTGAGGTGTGATGTTTATTTTTTTACCAAGGTAAATTTTTGGAAGTTGATAGATTTAATTTGGTTAAAATGCTATAGTAAATATTTACCTTCCTTTATCACTTTTCTCCACTATTCTTAATTAATTAAATCTACAATTAAAAACATAATGAAAACATGCTGTTCAACTTCGCCGGTAACTAGTTATCATAAATTCTACCTCAATCCAATGTGCATTTTACTTATCAATATCAACAGTAAGAGTAACCTGCTTCGGTAGCCACGTGGTCTAACGCACTACTCTCGTGTTGAACTAGACTACCAAAGACGGGGAGATCGTAGTTCGATTATGGTCGGTTTCCCCCCTTAAATGGCTTTCCACTCCTTCAATGCAAATGCGGGTGCATTTCCTCTACATCATGTCTTCCTGATCCCTAACCATCAATAACCCAACGAGTAGTGAAGACGCAGAGCCATAAAAAAAAAGATAGAATACAAAATGCTCACAACACAAATTATCATGTGTTGAAGTTTGAGTCATGCCGGTACTAAACCGTGCCCTCTAGAGGTGTCGGAATGACACGAAGTAAATAATTTTTCCCCAGAAACCTCGAGGCTTCCGCCACAGAAATCCCACAAGGTAGTGTGTGTTGTACTATTTGATTTTCTAAGAAGCATGCAGCAGAAATTTCTTCTCGCAGTGCATCTTAGTGGGTGACAAACTTTACATGTTCATACCATCTCACCCTTTCTTCCTCTACGATCTCATGTAATCCTGTTTCTCCTAGTGACAGCTAGCTTGCTCTTCATATGGTCTACACTTTGCTTGTCTCTATTACATCCAATGTCCAGCTTTATGCTGCAGTCGGTAGCACGTCTCTTTCCTGAACTATGGGTCCCAGGTTCAATTCCTGGCATGGCCAAAAAAATTGTGCTAAGTGAAATAAGGGTTTCTTCCTTTCACAATGATGAGATAATGGCCGGGGTTGGACGTTGTGTCTATTCTAGATTTAAGTTAGTTTATAGGTGCTGATATCACTTGTTTAAGAAATTGTATATTAAATACCTGAGAAATATTAAATGTATGCTGCATATAACTATGGCTACAATGTCCCTCAATATACTTGTAGAACATTCCTGCTATCCTTATCAATACACACCCTTTACCTCAATCACGCTCCCATGATACTTTGCACTCACTAATCATTTTAATTTAAAGTGGTAAGCAATGAAGTCCATGCAAATTATGTTAAACTGATCTTTTATTTAATCGAAAATATTCTGACCAATACTTACGTTCCCAACTCCTTGGCCGTGGTTTTAGTGAAAGCTTCGATTGCTGCTTTGCTTGCAGCATAGCTGCACTGCCCCATATTGCCAGTCCTACCAACTATACTCGCTAAATTTATAACAGAACCTCCGGTAATCTTTGCCTCTACCAAAGCTCTGGCTATTGTTTGTGTCACCAAGAAGGTCCCCTGAAAAAAATAAAACAAACTACGAACTTTTAATTTTGTTGTGTCTCACTACTTGTTTGAGCTACACGCATACTGCACGATATTACTAATTGAACTCGCACTGTTCCTAAGACGCGGTAATCTGAACCTCCTTAGTTTAAGTTTCTTAACTCTACTTATCTCATCGCATTATTGTTTTCTATTTTCCACGACAACCAGCTGTTGACGTTCAGTCTTGCTTGTGTGTAATTTTTTTTTTTTTTTTAATTTACTGTGCAATATTGTTAGTCAGATTAAAACATAACACGTTAAACTTGAAACAAAATGTGTGGTTTCAGACAGACTTGAGAAAGGTGAAACATTAATAAAACTAGCCACTGAGTATTCATTCTATGGGCAAGTCTAACATTTTTCATATTTAAAAAATACCATGAAGATAAAGGAATATGTTTTAAAACAAAATTAATAAGTTATACTACAAATACAATTTTCATTTGATAGTTAAATAAATGATTATATAATGTATTGCATGACTCATGCTTTGATAATCCAAACGTCCATGATAGTTTCATATTTTGATTAGCAATATTGTGGTGTGTGTGCGCGCGCATGCATGGATGTGTTATCACACTAATGTAATAAGAATAAGGAAACATTATTGGTCTCTTGGTCTAACACGTTACTCGTGTTGAAATAAATTGCCAGTATTGGGGAGATTGGGGTTCAAATATGTCAGGTTTACTGAGGGTGGTATTTCTTTTAATAGTTTCCCACTCCATGCAAATGTGAGTACGTTACCTCTATAAAACTCCCTTTCTCGTTCTTACTTTATTAGTATTTTTAATGTATGTGTATAACTCAAACAGGTACTAAGGTGCTGGGGGTAGGGGGGAGAAGAAAGATAATATATCTATTAAAAGTGACTCTTAAATTGTTGTACAGGTACATAAGAACACTTATTATCTCCTTCTCGCCCATAGGTTTCCGCTGTCCTTTTTGAACCAAGGGGTGTGGCCGTTTTGTAGCTTAAAAATTTACTTTACATCCATTACTGTTTCCAACCTATGGCCTGAGTCATGTATTTATCCACTACTTTTCATAGGCCTGTCATAGCTTCATATGCCTCATAAACTAACCTAAGACTAGAACAGACACAACATCCAGTGTCCGTCCGTCAATTAATCAATGTGAAAAGGGTAAATCCATATTTTCTCAATAATACACTTTTGGCCACGCCCAGAATCGAACCCGGACCCTTAATTCAGTAGGCAGACACACTACCGACTGAGCTAAGGTGTCGGACCGTAGCTTAAAATCAACATAATTATTTATATAGAATAAGCATGCCATGTTATATAACATTAACTGATACATCTAGTTAATGAAGTGGTTCCCAACCTTAAGGTGGCCGCGGGCCACTCACTCGAAAATTGAATAGTGTGTGGCCCACTCTCCTCCCCCACCTCTACCCCCGGTCATCATCCTTCCCCTAGCCTAGGAACTTCAGGCAACTACAGTAGCCCCGTGGCTTCTTTGGTGCTTACTGAAGCTCACAGCTGCTCTGACAGCCAACATTTAGTTATACAAATGTGGCTGTCAGAAGCGACAGCTGCTAAACACATTTTTTTGCAGATCATATGGCTCGGCGTAGGGAAACATAATTTGGTCTGGTAACTTTTCAAAGCCGTCAAAAGTCAGCTGTGAGCTGTCAATCAGCACCAAAGAAGCCATGAGGCTACTGTAAGTTAAATATTATTATTATTATATTATTTATTAGTATTACCATAAATCACAAATTTTTACAATACCTTTTTAATAAGAAAATATATTTGAAAAACATGTTAGAATGTTGGATAAAATAAAAAGTAAAATTAACTCACTTAAGATTTTCAGTGTGGTTTTTTAGCTTGAATTTGTTTCACCAGTTGATCTCTCTAAGGAAAACCTCTTTTCACTTTATGAGCTAATTATATTATATTTGGAAGAAGGTATATGAAAGGTGGATGGAGACATATAAAAGGGGACAAACACAATATGGCCCTTTACAATGAAAAGAAGAACACAGTTCACATTTTACATTGCTGCCAATGGACAAAGTGATAATGGTTGGCTCTTAAAGAAAATCGGTCTTTACCGACTAAGTTTCATTCTATCGGAATTTACCAGGGAGGAGTGTGAAACGCGCAACGCAACGTCCTAAAAGATAAAAAATAAAGGAATGTTGGCATTTCACACTCTTCCCTGATGAGTTCCGATAGAATGAAACCTAGGTCAGGGAATTTGGCGGTAACGATCGATTTTCTTCAAGAGGTAGCCAGCCCATTACCTCTTTGTCCAATTTCACCAACTGAGAAATCCTTGGGGTTATACTCTTGCTCAAAGCTAATCTATGTCACTGCTTGCGTCCATCCGATTTCTTGTTGTTTTTGATTAAAAGTAAAGTATAGATCCCTGTTCACACAAAAAGGTTGTCGAAAACACCATCAGATATTGTAAGGCGGCTCGCCGAATATTTGAGTAAGATATTACCTTCTTACACCACAACTCTTCCATGTTTACACAGATTCAAACAAGTCCCATACGTTACTATTGTTTTGAAGTTCGATCACCTCTTCTTGGATTTCATCAAGAAGGTCCTTGGGCTTGACACTGAAGAGATTTCGAATTAGTTTCTTAATGAATTCACTTTTCATTTTCACCATATCCTGGAAAATAAATGTGA
The DNA here is from genome assembly GCA_039000515.1 of Timema cristinae. Lineage (NCBI taxonomy): Eukaryota > Metazoa > Arthropoda > Insecta > Phasmatodea > Timematidae > Timema > Timema cristinae. The sequence continues at coordinate 10,961,831 of JBCFYV010011172.1, read as the reverse complement.
ATTTCTCCTTGAGTATTTCTAAGTGACACAACACGTTATGTTGGATTTCATATGTGACGGTAGCTTATTCTTATCCTCAACAAGGGCTTTCAACGTTGGAAATGCTGAATAGTTTTTCTTAAACACAAAAATGTTGGCGACACCTTCCAACTTATTTCCAGAACCCTGTTGATGCAAATTTAGGTGATTAAAATGGGAGAAAATATCCATGAGATAGGTCAGTTGTCTCAAATTTTGGTTCACAAAATCGCCCCAACAAATGTTGCATTTTCGTCTCAATAAAGAACACTTTTATGTCTTAACACAAATGAGCGTCCCAACATGTTTCCTTTGGAGAGCCAACAAACCTCGGTATGAAAAAGTAGGGTCTCGTGCCCGGCGTCCAAGACTGCATAGTTTTCTTAAAATACGAGTGTTTAGTGCACTACTTTTAACACATTCGCCATCTTTATGTCCAGGTCTTCCGACAACGTTTTGGACGCTAATGCTTGCGATGAATGATGCAGTGAATCGTCAATGTGGAGGAGTTTTTCTCTTTGACCAACGTTGCTAAGCCTGAACGAGATCCTAGCATAGCGGGAGCTCCATCTGTACAAAATCCAGCGAGGCTCTTCCGCTCCATAACATGCTTCTCATAATAATCACAGATTATTTTCATGAAATCTTTTTCCTTTCGATGTCGTCTCCAACTCTTGGGATAGTAATAATTCTCCCTTAATTGTGTTATGTTGTCTAAAAAAACGAACATAAACAAGCAACTGACAGCATTGAGCAACGTCAGTACTTTTGTCACATCGCAGACTGAAAAAGGGAGAGTTTTTAATTCTGCAAACCAGCTACTCTTCAGTATCATTTAAGATTGTAATTATCCTGCCTTGACAGTTTGTTCGACTGCTTTAACCAAACCAATTGTTTGGGTTTTTTTGCCTAGAGATTAACTGATAAACCTCAAAAGAAGCTGAAAGGGCTTTTTCAGACGTTTACATCTTTTGCCAGTTTTTATTTTTTTTCTAATTTTCCTTAAAAGTAATCAGTAGGCTAATCGCTCAAATTAGAATGGAATGTCTTTAAATGGCGTCCCAGCTTTGCGGGTTTTAACGCTTCATTGCTGAGTACCGTAGCACAAATCACACACTGGGGTCTCACCTCCTTATTTACTTCAATTGCGGTGAACCCGAACTTTATATAATCATATCATATTTCCTCTTTCGAGCCATTTTCCACAAAACAATACACAACACAAAAACGAGTGGATTGCTAATTCACAATATCAGGAAATTTGACTTAAACAAGAACATAAATTGAAATCAACAACACCAAGAGACTGACGGCTGGCTACTGAGTACCGGAAGAAAGAAAGACACAAGAACATCACGACACACTGCCGATAAGAGCGGCTCACTTTAAAACAATACCTACCCTAGCATTTTAATCTGTGTTTGTTTTTCGTCTAGTTATGTGTGTTTGAAAATGCATATGTCGGTTTCAAGCAAGCTAGACCCCAAACAAATGTCACAAGCTAACCAGCTAGAATAGAGGATCCCAACAGGGATCCGGGAAGAGTGCTGTGAGTATTCGCGAACCAAATGTATAGTTTTAATACTTCCGAATTTTTTAATGTTTTTCCACTTAGTATGAAAAAAAAGAAATGTGCCAAAAAACAGTTCTTTTTCACAACTATCCAATTCCAATCAAACATGTTTTTTTCGCTACTATCCGAAAGTAACTTGTCTTCTTATGGCTATCACACTATAAATTAATGACGACTATGCAGCGGCATCATCAAAGAGTGGGCGTCATACGAGGGCGTCAATAGTGGAGATATGAGGTCAGAGTTGGAGATAAAGGATAAAGAAAAGTTCTAATAATTCTTTCTGGCAACGACACCTGCGTATATATGTGCAAGCACAGGCATGCGCAGCTATCTTGACCTTTAAACCCATGCACAATACAGGTATGTGCAGGTATGCTCAACCTTTGAAACAGGTTTCCTGTCACTTTTCAGTGGTGGGGGAAAATATGACTCGGTTGCTCTCAATTAATTGTGCCACTGTTTATGTTATTCAGAGCGGGCATGGGAGGGCACTTTGACTAGGGACCACCGGTTGGGAACCACTGATTTAAATTATTATAAACTACCAATAAGATTTTTAAACCTCTAAATTTTTTTTACAAAATATGAAAATTGTCATTGTACCTCAGTTTCTTAAGTTTACACCACCTCATAAGTCTAGTTCCAATTGTGTGTGAAAGCCAATAATTTTATGATGGTTAAAAATTGCCTGCAAAGTATTAAATGGCTGTATTTTGCAAGAAGTTAAAAAAAAAAGTAAAACATTATACCTCTTGAAATATTTAGAAGTAAACATTAAAAAGTTGTCTTGTTAGAAACTTTTTTTTTTACTTATGAGTTTACATGTGTGTATCATGTAAAAGAAATTATATAAGAATAATCCACATTTATTTGTGGTGTTGTTTTGAAGTGGCAGAGTGGGAAACATGAATGACACACTGCCCGGGATTAAAGAGCACAGCACTATTAGACAGTTGCGACGTTGAAAACTGAGGCGACCAGTTCATCACAGTCACATAAAAATTGATAATATTGACAAAACATAAAACGTTTAGTAAATTTTACATTTGTATGAAAACAAATAAACTTCTTTGTATTATTTATAGGCTGAATTTGTTTTAAGACCTTGGTAGTCCCCTAGTGCGCATAACTTCCATTTGGTGGTCCCCCAATCAGCCAAACTTTGAGAAACACTGCCTTAAGTAAGTATTGTACTTCTCTCTCAAGCCAGTAGCTTTGGTGTTCAAACTTGTACTTTAACTTTTCGAGAAGTTTAAAAGATGTGATAAAACTCATAGCTAATTAATATCCTTTCTGGTGACCTGGCGGTCTAAGGTAAGATGTCAAACTTCTGTGCTGGGGTCTGGGGTTCAATCCTCGGTCCCGGCACAGATTTATCTGACTGCCAAACCCTTCCTTCACCTCTGACAAGACATCTTGTGAATGTGGGGAATGCCAGGCCTCCACCGTGGTTCGGATCCCACGTTAAACTGTATGTCCTCCATTTAATCTCACAATCACCCTACCATTACACATTAGCGTAAATGCTATAACCCGAACGGGTAGTAGGATGTGGTGATAGTAATAATAATATCCTTTCCAAAAAAATTGAAGTAATATTGTGTTGTAAAGTTGGTAATATGAATGGATAGACTCAAAAGAGTGATTGTTTGTTGTAAAAGTGTAGTTTATAAATGTTAGTAAAGCATGACTTCTGAAAGTCGAAATCGTTGCACACCTTCAGGTTGACGTCGATGACCTGTTGGAAGCTGTCTTCATCCAGTTTGAGAAGGAAGTTGTCGCGAGTGATTCCCGCACAGTTGACGACGATTGTTGGCGGTACAGAGAAGTGCTCAATGGCACTCTTGACCACCGAGTAAACTTCTTCTGATCGAGACACATCCAGTGGAAGATGCAAGTGTTGGAATGTGGCTGACGAACCTGGACAGACATAAGAGCTAACTAACGTAGTAAATAGATCCAGGGTGTCCAACGACCTGTTCAAAGTCAACATGTGATTTACGGTGTCACTTTTCCAGCTCTCCACCTCGTATATTTAGTCATAGTTGAGTCACATTATGTGGTTGCATGAGAATTTGATTGTGTTGTAAGAAGAAGGAAAAACTAAAAAAAGAATGTGTGTTGCAACCATTTTAAACTGTACTCGTGTAAGGTGAACTTTCAATACAATATCACTGGAATCTAACTACCCAATAGCCCATCTCTTTAGGCTGAAATCCTTTAACCTCCAAATGGTGGTACAATTTCAGAATGTGTTATGTCTCGTAAAATATTATTACATAAAGTTGCGATCTTAGTAACATAACTTTATTTTAAACTCCATGGTGTGAACCCGAAAGCGAGCTATATCAACCTAATGGCCAGCGATGTTAGTACCAACATTTGCTGATAGAGAGTGTAATGTGATCAGCACAAGCCCTCAGACCGTTAATCTCAGTTTTCTAAACAGCGAACTGCTTCTTATTTATTCACGAGGCTGAGTCTAAACCCTAGACCTCTGGAGATGTATCCAAGAACTCTGACCCCTAGACCAGTAATATATTGACTGTAAAAGTTGGAAATTGGCTCAGGGAATTTCAAGTATAGTTTGGCCGAACACCCCAAGATTGAAGGTGTAATTTATCTTTTTTCGTATTACAAATTCTTGTGGACGTGGGATGGTAGGGTACACAAGTTACCTTCAGTATTTTTGCGGTTTTCATAGTAAAAAAGGAAATTTAAAATTGCTACAGTAGTTACATTTAGTTTAATTTTCTACACATGGTAATATCAACAGTTGTTGAATATCTGTCAAGAGTGTAGCAGCATTGGTTGACAAACTTTTGAAACGAGGAGAAAAAGTCATTAAATTCCAGTGATGCCCTTGTTAGATATTCAACAACTGTTGATATTACTATTTGAAGAAAATTAAACTCAACGAATTTACTGGAGCAATATTTTATTTGTTTTGGCCAAATATGTTTTCTGTTACAAAAACTATAAAAATGCTGGCCTCAATTCATGCTTTATACCATCCTCATCATAGTGATGACAGGCTGTTGTAACTTTGGAAAAATTAATAACGATAACGTTAGGGAAGTTTGTTGGAAAATGGGTTACTTTCGCAATAGACTAGACTGTTGAAAACGGGGAAATCTGGGTTTGAATCCTTATCAGGTGTACTTGAGGGTATTTTTCCTAAATAGTTTCCCACTCTCCCTCCACACAAATGCGGGTATACTTCCTATAAGTTCAACCTTCCTCATCCCTAACATTGTATGTATGTGCATATAAACTGAACAAGTGAGATGTATGTGACAAAGGAAAAAAAAGAGGTATAGCTTGAGTAACAAAAATCACCAGCCAATTGGTTTCTGAACTTAGTTTACAGAGATATTTTCTAGGTATGTATAGTTAAGTTTCTGTCTATAGGTCTTAATTTTAATTTTAAAATAAAATGAAGATTTTTTTTCAACAACAATTTCGACATACATGCCTTTTGACGGGCAGTTTCATCACAAGCCACGGCATGCATGATCAGAGGGAAAACGACATGACTGCACTTTGTGGGTGCACCCCACCATGCATGTATGCATGCCCTTTTTTTAAATAGAGTGACCTTGCTTCCTTTAAACAGACAGTAGCGCTGCAAGTGGTAATTATTTTTTTGCTAAAGTAAGTTTTTTGAAGTTGAAAGATCTAATTTGGCCAAAATGTTATAAAAGTTCAACATTTACCTTTTGTTTATCATTTTTCTCATCTATTTTTCATTAATTCATTTTACAGGTAAAAAAACAATGAAAACTTTCTGTTCTACTTTGCTGGTAACTATATTAAATTCTACCTCAATCTAATATTCATTTTACTTGTAAAAATCAATGGTAAAAAATAACAAACTTCAGTGGTCATGTGGTCTAACGCGCAACTCTCGTGTTGGACTACACTGCTGAAGACAGGAATATCGGGGTTCGATTCTGGTCAGGTGCAAATGCTCATACCGCATGGTGAGAATATGTTTTGGTCACCTTAAAACATACTTGAGTAACAGTCACTCAAAATTAATAATCTGGCTTGAGTTGAACACATATAGATGTTTTTGGACAAAATCAGAATTTATTGTATTATTTAGACATGTTTATATGTGCTGTCAATGAAATAGAAGAGCAGGTTTTGGATGAAGTTAATGATTACTTAACAAAATACATATATATTGAAAAAAAAATTGAGAAAATGGTTGAACCTATTTAAATCTGAAAATCAATGAAAATATTGAATCCTGATGTTAATCTGAAACAGGGTAGACCTGTCTTGAATAAGAATCTTAGTATTTAATGGGTAGTATGAGATTAAGCAATATTTATATTATATATATAAACTATTAGTGGGACAAATTAATAATGTGTCCCGCCCAAATTTGGAAAGTCAGGCACGTCCATGTGGCAGTTGATGGGTGATTTGGGTTTTTAAAATACAATCCTTGTGCATTAGATTACAAAGTTAAGTTTGGGAAATAAGAAATTAATCTTTTTCAAATTTATAATATAGCTTTATTTTGGTAGCACTAGATTTTGAATTTCAAAAGCTATCATAGCTACCATGAAACCTTGTATAATTATTATTTGAACCCCTTCACCCATAAACGTTTGTACATTTCCAATAATCTAATCTCTATCTTCCTTTTTTACCATGACAACAATGATGTATGGCTCGAACATGCACTAAGATACAGAGGAGGAAAATACTTGTAGCCCCTACCAAACATTTTGTGAAGACAGAATTCAAACCAAACTCCAGAAGCTGATTGGACATAGTCTAAAGTACAACGCTTCAAAAAACCTTACCTATGACAGACTTTTTGTCTTTTCATTTATTTGGGGTATTTTAACTTGCAGCTTTTGAACCAAATGATTATATCAATACACAATTTGTAATAAATTTAAAATGATAGAATAGTAGGAAAATAATAGAGCAAAGACAAAATTTAAAATACTAACACATTAACAAAATATGTATAATTATATGTGTTAGTGTGTTTACTTTTGTATTTGCTCTATTATTTTCCTACTATTCTATCATTTTATTTATTACAAATTGTTTTTGCTCAATGCACTTTATTTCATACATTTATTAGTACACGAGAATTTCTATGAGCGAGAGCGAAAGGGCTACCAATTTTGCCAGAAAGGTATTTTCACACACCTTCCAGCGATCTTTACACGCCACAATCGACATGGGACCGACGGCTTTACTTCCCCTCCGAAGGAATTTGAGCTATGAATTTTTATCGCTCAAGAAAAATCCATCGATTCCGGCTGTGTTTTGAAACTATGAATATAGAGGTGAGAACTTTACTCCAAAACCACAAAGGTTGACAACGGAGACATAGAATGTTGGTGTAGGCAGGACTGTGAATAATATCCAGTTAGTTCCCATTTTCTTTCAATAAGGTTTGAAAGTGTTTGATAAATTTAGAGTTGTTTCATAATGAAAACTTAGTATTAAGAAAATTGTCCTTATAACAAGTTAGTTTAAGTCGGAGAGAGTTTTGTAATTCAAAAGAGTTTTTTAACGCTTCCGCAGGGAAAAATCCTGCGAACACATAGGGGAGTAATTTGACTTATATCCCACCTAAGAGTATTTCGAGTAATTTTTTATAATTGCCTGTATGGTATCTTAGTTTTGTTTTCATACTTTTTAATAGGCTCAATGTTTTCTGTGCAGATTTCTCATCTTTATCTGTTGCTATGACCTTGGCACCTTCTCGAGCCAAAACTTGACACACAGCTCTTCCAATACCACTACCAGCCCCTGTAAAAAAGAAAAAATTAGGAAAAAGATTTTTTAGTTAGCCCTAACTAAAATAATTTAGTAGGCCTAAATGAACTTTATCTCAATTATTTTTTGATTTAAATTTAAAGTATGAAAACTCTAATTAGTATTTGGGAATAATGCATAAGCACCTTATCATATAATAAACTATATTTCACTTAAGATACTGAATCATTAAAAATTTGATACTATCATTACATTCACAAGGAAATGGCGAATCCAATGATACTATGATTATATTTACCGTATTTGAAATAACTTTATTTTTACAACTTTTAGACAACTTAATAAAACCTCCTAAGTCCAAACATAAACATACTAAACCAACACATTATTAATTTTGATCCATGATCACTTAAGATATTACATCTTTCTTATACTACAAGATTCAACTTGTTTATTTTGTGAATATAAATTTGTGATTATGATTAATTAGTTAACAGAACAGTAAAAGGATCGTGGGAAGTTAAAGAGGTAGGAAAGGAACCTTAATATAGACAACATTATTTAGCTATAAATATGTGTTAAACTTTGAGTTCCAATACAGCCTTGTGTAGTTTGTTTGATGTGCAGGAGTGTTTTAGTTTATGTTATAAAATATTAGCTAACCATTTTCAAGAAATTTGTGTTGCAAAATAGAGTGAAGTGTGGTCGTTGCAGAATATTATTGCACATTAATCGGCTCTATAATGTAGGCCTACATAAAACTTCAACCATATAATTTTACAGATTTTTCAACAATATTTGTTCCTGCGTCACTTAAATTAGTTTGGTTATGAATTGTGTATTGTAAAAAATTTATTGATAATTTTGAATTTGGTATTATTGGATTTCTTGCATCTTTGGGAGTGTAATGCTGGTATTAATTTTGGGATTTTTGTAGAAGAGATTCACTTATAGCAAGGGTTTCCAAACTTTTTGCTATGCGGGCCACATAATAAATTTTACACATTTTCGCGGACCAAAGTAACATTCACCTGTTCTTCAAGTAGCATTATTAGTGCCCCGAATGCCTTGACATGTATGAATAGATCACAAATAAAATTTGTTTCAACATTCAAATTTAGATTAAAGTCATATGGCCGGTCACATCTGTAAAATTATTATAATTATTATTATTAGCACCGCATCTTACTACCCATTCGGGTTATACGCACTTACGCTAATGTGTAATGGTAGGGTGATTGTGAGATGAAATGAAGGACCTATAGTTTAACGTAGAATCCGAACCACGGTGGAGGCCTGGCATTCCCCACATTCACGTCTGTAAAAAAAAATGCCACTTTCCAAAGTCGGTCAGTGTTTGATAAAAGTTATTGAGGTTGATTCTTCTCTGTCAGAAATTAATCAATTTATATGTAGTAGATTATATTTATAATAACTAATCAATTTATATGTAATAAATCATATTTATAATAATTAGTCAATATAATTACTTATTTTTAAAATTAGGTAACATCTTTTGGGACTTTTCTTTTATAACCCTCTGAACTACCTGAAAATCATCACAAGCCGTTCTTTTGTAGGTATAATGAATGACGCCTGCGACTGCAAATGAGGGTTTTGCAATTCCAACAGCACTCTGGCTTGGTGTCATGGGGGGGGGGGGAGCACACGTGTGGATAGGAACTAGACAAGTCAAATATATTGCGTGGTTAAGAAATAACAAGGAGCAACAATTATTTTTATTTTTTGTAAAATCTTGGTACGGGCCGAATGTGGTACAGATCTTAGGTTTCATCTACAAGTATTCTTTTAAAATTTCTGATATTTATAAAATAAACAAATACCTGTAACAAAAGCAAGCTTTCCTCCTAAAACACTGTTGGCCATTGAAGTGACGTCGAGATCAAATGTAGAAAAAAAAACTCTTGTGAATTTGATTTACACTTCAAAGTATTTCAATTTTATTCCGCACACTCTATTCAATATTATTTATAAACAAACTTTTTTATCTTCTTTATCTATGGACTTTACTCAATCTATCAAATAGCGAGCCAACTGTCGCCAATGTTGCCAACTGTGTTTTTTTTAAGTAAAAGTCTCTGGTCTGGTCTCAATTAATTTACAAAATCTAATCAATATTAGTACTATCTATCGAGATTCAACAAAGCTATTTTGAAACAAAAGGCCGGTTATTTTTAATTGTTGATTTAAGTAAAGAACTTTTAATTTTGTTTACTGAGTTTATAATATTTATAATTGTTAGAAAATATATTATTTAATACCATATTTTAAAATAAATAAATATAAGGTTTGTCTTTTCTGATGCAAATACGTCCCATTTAAAGTCATAAAAGTCACTTCTTTTTTTTTTTCATTTTGTGTTTTATAATACCTTCTCTAATTTTAATATACTAGAAAGTTAACTACAATACAATTATTTTTATACACCACTGGGTTATTGGAATTTATTACATTAGTTAGATATAGATGGGTAAAAATATATTTCATCCCAATCATGTATACACACGTTTTTAAGAAGGAATGGTAAAAAAAAAATTGAATTTGGTTGGCACAATTATGTGACCAGCAGAGTGGGAAAAATATTTTATGCAATTGAAGCTGCCCATCTGTATAATTGTTTTTTTTCGAATGCATATGCTATTTAATCTTATTAATAAATTATATTAGAAACAACAATGGTCTCAAGCCTACTAACTAGTGAGATAACTGAAGACTTGTCTTACATATTACTAACAATTAATAATGTTTCTTTCATATCAGTTCAACACATATTTATAATTTATAGGTCACCGAATTATAATACACAATCATTTTTAACCTTCTTGGAAAATAAAATTAATACATTAAAACAAACAAAAAATTATCATTAGTGACATGAATATTAACGTTAAAGACTTAAATCAGACCTCTCATGAATACCTAGCCCTATTAGTTGCAAATCGATATGAATGTATTAACAACCAATACCCAACTAGAATATGTAATACATCTGAATCAATTATTGACCACTTTATAACAAACTCGATTAATAATACATACAGAATTTATGGCATGGAATATCATATATCTGATCACAAAATGTTTTTATTACTTTATGCTACTCCCAATATTAGATACAATAATACAAGGAGAGATAATGGCAATGTTAATAACCGAATTAAAACAAATTTGGATAAATTTAAACAATATTTTGAACAGAATTTAACTTTCTTAGATACTAAAAGTACAGATATTAACGTGTTATTTAATCAATTAACTGAAACATTTAATAGAGCGATAAATACTTATCCCGAACAAATTTTGGAAAAGTCTCCTAGGGAAAAAAAGATATACCCCTTGGTTCCCTAATGAGCTATTCAATCTAATCTCAACTAGGGATAAATACTTTATCAAAATGAAAAAAGCAAGAGATAACTCAATTTATAAACAAAACTTATTAATTTTAAGAAACAGGGTCACAAATTTACGGAGAGCAACACTAAAAAACTACACAAACAATAAGTTTGAAAGAGCATTAGGGAACATGAGAAAAACGTGGTTAGTTATTAACAACACTCTTGATAGAACCAATAAGACACCCCAACAGTTTATTTAAAAAATTACAGATACCGATAGCAAAAATATCAATACCAAGGACCCAAGTGATATCGCAAATATTTCCAAACACTTATTTATTAACGTTGGTCCATAATTGGCTAAATATATTAAAAACGTTGGATCTGTACTAAACATAACTAAAAAAGAAAATAATGAAAGATCAAGTGAATTTAAAAATATGAACAGTTCAGAACTGCTCTCTATAATAAACTCCCTCCCCAACAACTGTTTGCCAGGAAATGATAATATCACAACTCTATTTATAAAATTAGTAAAGGAAAGTCTAAGTCCTATATTGTAACATATAATTAACTTATATTTTGAAGCTGGAATAGTGCCAGATATAATAAAAGAATTCTTAGTTGTTTCTATACATTAAAAAAAGGCATTAAAAATCTTTGTATTAACTATAGGCCTATTAGTCTCATCTTGAATCTTGCAAAAATAATAGAAAAACTGTCAAAAATAGACTCTTGAAATATTTAAATAGAAACAACTATTCTTTGCTGGACAATATGGTTTCATGAAAAACTATAATACTCAATCTGCAGCTACATACCTAATAATAAAAATTCAAAATACTATTGACAAGGGAAACTTGGGAATGGACTTGTTTATTGACCTAACCAGGGCTTTTGATACAGTTGATCACATGATATTGATTGATCAATTGAAGTGAATTCAAATAGAAAAGTCGCCACTAAATTTGTTTAAAAATTACTTAAGTTATAGATACCAAAGAGTTCTAATAAAAAATGAGAAAGGCTCAAAATTATTCAGTGACTATAAACAAATAATGTGTGGCGTTCCTCAAGGTTCAATCCTTGAACCCATTCTTTTCTTAGTTTATATAAATGATCTAAATAAAATTAATTTGAATGGACACATTCAGATTTTTGCAGATGACACTTGCTTATATTATGAGAATGTTAACATAAATGTTATACTAAATAATGTAGAATCCAATATCCCTCCTTTGCTAGACTGGATTCATAAAAATAAACTCGTTATTAATTTATTTTATTTTTAAACTAAACTTATTCTATTCTCAAACCCTAGCTACAAAAAATAATAAAAAAGAAAATAATCATGGAAAATGAGATGCTGGAATATGTAGATTCTATTATATATCTGGGACTGACTATTGACAAGCATCTCTTATGGGACAGTCACATAAATAATATAACAAAAACGCTAATTCCTATTGCAGGAGCGTGCATATGCATTCGCTAATCCAGTAAAAATCAAAGTCTTTGAAAATATTTTAATAAAGAGTTCATTTGAAAAACAACGTTAATTAAACTGTATCTCTTGAAACTTGAATTCAACTAAAGTAAGTTTTGTTTGTATCACTAAACCATATTTGATTTTTATTTGGTTTCGATTTTACTAAGAATATATTATAGTAGCCCTACTTCTCAATAACAGAATGAATGAAAAATTTAATATTTCTTTTTTATTTCAATCATAAATTATAGACAATCATAGCCATTGACGTTAAATCAAAAGAAAATTCGATAATAACAAACAAATATGGTTACCACAAGGCATTAAAAACATAAACATGAATTCAGAAGCTAATTCTTTTCGTATGTTCATTCCCTGGCATTTAATTGGATATATCCTCTCCTCTTATTCCCAATGGCTGATATGTCTTGAGTGACAAGTCCAATGAGTATCTAGACTACAATCTATGCATAACATAAAAGAAGCTAAAGTTAAATAAACTTTATGCATTGTACACTCTTCATCATGTATCGAGTATAAACGCTATCATGGAAAATAATGTACTTAAACTTCTAACGCACTATTTTCTGTACCATATTAGTTACTTGTTTGAATGAATATAAGCCCATCCTATATTAGATGATTGTGAGTTACAATTCTGGTTTGATTGTAACTATATACGTCTTCACCTGGGGAAAAGTGGCTTCATTTATATACGTAGATAATTTTTAATTCCCTTCTTTGATTTATTAATATTGCTATCATAAGTGCCTTGTTAAGTGGGAAAATTAATTTTATTAAGTTGGATATTTAGCTAATGGCAACACGTGTGCAATACTTCTTTCTTAAAAAGCTTTATGGAGTCATAAATAATAATTGTTCGGAGACAAAATCAGCGTTTTATAAATGTTTGCTTTGGAAATCTGAACATACAATCAAAATGTAAGTTTTTTTCTATAAATTTTCATAATCCTTTGAGAACTATTAGGTAAACGTTGGCTTGTTATAATAGTTGTAACATCTAGCTATTGGCGTTGGCGCGGATGTAAATTGGATTTGTTTACTTTTTTTTTAACTTTGCCATTTTCGTTAGACTAAGCTACCATTTGGATTATATGAAACAAAGATTGTCTCTATTTTGACATGCATCCTTTGTAATGTAATACAACACTGATATTAAACCTTTTTTCCTTGTATTAAGTTTATTTTGCTTATATATCATTAGTATGGTTTTTTTACATTTTTTTTGTTAAACATTCTGGCATCAAAACATAACTTTGCCATTTGCTAGCACAATAAGAAATATTTAGGGGCAATATGGATTTTTTTTTACCTACCCCAGATAGAGGTAGATGGATATAATAGATGTTTAATGTAAGCAATTTAAGTAATGTTAAAATGATTTTTAAATTGATAGGACAACATATAATTTTATACAAATCATCTTCAGTAAATAACTACTAGCTTCTGCTTTCTAAATTGGATGAACGTAACATTATCTAGACACTTTTGCTTATTTTTCGAGAGTAATTAATTTTTAATTAAGCTTTACATTAAACACATTTGAAATGTATTTAGTGCTTGTCGATCATTTGTAAAAGAACAGTTGTTGGCAGAGTCGTTATGAAGATGATTATGTTTTTATTAATTATTTATCATGAGGAAAGAAGATATACCGTATATTGAATGAAGAAAGAAAACTTTCTTTTTCAGGCACTTTGTAACTCTGTGTTCTGCGCATATGGAACGCAAAAAGCTAAGGTGATGAGGCCTGATTTTGATGTGGCAGAGTTTTGTCGGAACCTGCGTGCCACCAAATCGTCTAACTTCAAATGTCCGATCGAGGAATGTGGTAGAGTGTACAAATCCCTCAGTGGTCTCCACTATCACTTACTGAAGATAGACCACAATGCACCTACACCAGCTAGTTCCCCCTTCACGCCAAGGCGTGTCAGCAAGAAGGGCCGGAGGTCACATCATTCGCGTTCTTCAGCGGCTGCGACCAGTAACTTTCTCTCCCCACCACCCCTCCCAGGACTTACATATGCAGAAGCTCAGGAAATGGTAGAGTTCCATCTGGATGGAACAACTGTTAGAGTGAATATTCACGACAGCCTTGAGGTATGCTCTAAAGATGATTGTATTGATTCAAGTAGCGACACAATGAAAGAAACAAAGCCAACCATGGAGCAGGCAAGCACTCTCGAAGACACCAAAGTTTCTCTGCCTGAACCACATTTCACTATCCTTGACTCGTATACCATCAGCGATGCGCCACCCATGCCCAAATCTTACATCAGATTCATCGAGCGCTCGACAGAAGAGTTGGATGCAGAGGTCGAGTATGATATGGACGAAGAAGACAGTGCTTGGTTAGAACTTATTAACATACGACGTGCAAATGTGGGTCTCACTGACGTTCCAGTTGACATATTTGAACTACTAATGGACAGGTTAGAGAAAGAATCTTATTTCCAAACGCAGATTTGTGCCAAAAGTGAAGATATTGGAGCAGGTGTGATTGACGATGAAGCTGTATGCTGTATCTGTATGGATGGAGAATGTCAGAACTCCAACGTGATTCTTTTCTGTGACATGTGTAACCTTGCTGTCCATCAGGACTGTTATGGGGTCCCTTACATTCCTGAGGGTCAATGGATGTGTCGTCGTTGTCTTCAGTCGCCTTCTCGTGCTGTTGATTGTGTCTTGTGTCCAAACAACGATGGTGCATTCAAACAAACAGATAGGGGGCACTGGGCTCACGTAGTGTGCGCCCTGTGGATACCCGAAGTCAGGTTCGCCAACACTGTCTTCTTAGAACCTATTGATAGCATTGAGAAGATTCCCCCTGCTCGTTGGAAGCTGACCTGCTACATTTGTAAACAACGTGGTGTTGGGGCCTGCATCCAATGTCAGAAGTCTCACTGCTACGCAGCATTTCATGTCACTTGTGCCCAGCAGGCTGGGCTTTACATGAAGATGGACACAGTGACTGACACTAATATAGGAGCTGCGATGGAACCTAGACCTATGACAGTACAAAAGACAGCATACTGCAACTCTCACACGCCGGCCAACATTGAATCTCAAACTCAGCCACTTCCTGCTGGCAAGAAACAAAAAACGCTTGTTCCCACCGCAAATATACAATCGCCAGAAGAATCACGAGAGAAAATGAAGAAAGTGCGCAGAATACTTGCAAAGAAACGGTCCTCGGTTCCTACCTTATCCATACCCACCATACCCCCAGATAGAATCCAAGAAATCGCAAAACTTGTCAGCATACCCAAAAAGAATCAATTCATTCCTCGGTTGATAGCTTACTGGACATTAAAGCGCCAGTCGCGGAACGGTGTTCCGCTCTTGCGTCGGTTGCAAAGCTCTCATTTGTCTCGCAGGGATGTTCCTCGGCCTCAGGAGGATGTAACAGAGCAGTACCGCCAGTTTAGATACTTGAAGCGACTACGTCAAGACCTTGAGAAAACACGCTTGTTGTGTGAGCTAGTTCGGAAACGAGAAAAACTAAAAAATGAGCTTTGCAAGGTCACCGAGAAAGCAACAGAGTTGAAACTAGCACCATTAGTTTCTTTTCTAGGCCAACTCTGGGAGTTTATTCAAGCCAAAGATGTAAAAGAAATATTTTCTGAGCCAGTCGATCAAACTGAAGTTTTGGACTATTCCTTGGTAGTGAAACAACCAATGGATTTGTCGACTATGAAAACCAAGCTGGAAAATCTAGAGTACAAAAGTGTAGATGCCTTTGAAGAGGATTTTACCTTAATGATCAGTAACTGCATGGCTTACAACTCCAAAGACACCATGTTTTACAAGGGTGCTGTTAAAATGAGAGATCAGTGCAGTTCAATCTTCCGCCAGGCTCGATATGATTTTAAAGCAGCCCGATTTGACCTGGAAGGAGGTGTTTTCATCTCAGAGGTTCTTGCATCATCTCTTGTCCAACTTCCAAATGAACCGATTATGTCAGTTCACAAGTTGATGGAAGATGTCAACAAGGAGTTCTTGGACGCTCTCAAGGCTGGGAGCGGTGTCTCGAACGCCGAACGGGCGGCAAGGTTGAACACACTGCTGAAACGAATAAACGCTATGGATCCATCAGAAAAACTAAAGAAATTAAAGAAGTCTATTGAAAATGAGATCTTGAAGGTTAATAACAGGATAGGTGTTGAATCCGCGATGACTCGCAGGAAAGGAAAAGGTGAAAAGGAGCATTCAAATCAACACGGGGAAGAAACTGAACATGAGATCCCCACTGAAAAAATAAAAAAGACTCAAAGTACAAAACTGTTGGCTGTGACACAAAACTTGGACCTGAGCTTATCAAATGATAACTCATCTCAAGAAGAAACACTTGAGGAAATCAAAAAGAAAGAAATCAAGAAGAAGCTCCTGGCTATGACCCAAGAGCACCCATCGGACCCAAACCACACCACCGAGAAAGCTGATAATGAAACTACTAATGAAGAAGTAAAAAATAAGGCACGTAGTAGAAAGTCTTTATCTGCAACATTACTGAAGCATTTGGATATCATCCCACCTAATGAAAAAACAAAACATGAAGAGACAGCCAATGAAGGACCAAAGAAAAATCCCCAACGAAAGAAACCTCTAATCATGGCGTCACAGAATAATTTGGAAACATCCATTAAAGGGGAAGTACAAGAAGAATTGGACATCAATGAACAAAAGAGAAATCCACAACGGAAGAAATCTCAAGTTTTGGCAACACAGAATCGTTTGGAAAACCCATCCAACAAAGTGGAGGGACCTGAAGAATCAGGAGAGCAAAAGAGGAGCACGCAACGAAATAAACCTCTAGTTGTAACATCGCATCATCATTTGGAAAGTCCGTCCAACAAAGTGCAGGAACGTGAAGAGACGACTGGGGAAGAAATCAAGAAGAAAAGGAGGCCAAGGAAACCTCTAATTGTGGCTCCTCGGCAGCATTTCACTCGGCGCTCAGTTGACCTGTCGAGCGCAACACCAATTAACATGGGCTCGCCACAAAATATTGAGATACCACCTAAGGTAGACACATCAAGTAAAGTAAGAGGAACAAAAAGTAGAACACCTTGTAAAGTAGAAACACCGATTACACGTAAGGGGGAAGATAAAATAGTGGGTTTACCTGAGAGTAAGACGGCCACTAAATCGGAAGCACTTAATAAAGAGAGAGAGGGAACTAAAGCGGAAGTTGATAGCAAGGGGAAGGTTACAGATACTGTCAAAGCCTCAAGAAAAGAAAGTGCTTTGGATAAAGAGGAAGACATAAGTAAGGTCGGGACAAGAAGGAAAAGAGAAGTGTCAAGTAGGCCCAAACTGGTAGATAAAGTACAATCAAACGGAAAGAAGAAAGAAACGAGCAAACTCCAGTCGGAGGTGGAGGAAGACGACGCCACAGCTATAATATGCAAGAGTGATGTGAGCATATTAGAATCAATGGATAAGACTGAGACGACAGACCAAGAAGTAGTACAAAGAAATATTGAAGTTGTAGACAAAGATGCTAGTTTGAAAAAGACTGAGGACCCTATCGAATCAGACACTGTTATTAGTGTCGCTGCAACAAGCGCAGAGGAAGTATTAAATAACTCTGTAGTCTCGAACAAGCTGGACTTGTCAAGTAAATCTGAGGAGATCAGTAAAGGAGAAGAGTCCGGCAAAAGGGTGGTTAATAAACGGAAGAGTAAGAAACCAAGTAAATTGAAAACTGTGGGCCCGGGGATAGGCCTACCCAATAGCGTTTTGGTTATTCCAGTACCGCACGGCAACCCGAAACCTGCCGACAGAAGGGACTAACCATTGTATTTAGGTTAAGGTGAGTGACTTTGAATATTACTAATATGCATGTCTTAGAACGAGGCTCACAGATAACCAAATTCATTCACCTTGTGATTTTTAATTATTTTGAAAAAATATGTTTCTCCATAGCGTATCCGACTAACAGGGTTGTGGAGTTTGTATGCCAAACCGTCGACCTTCTTTTTCTACTATTAGATTCCGACTATCTTAACCCTTTTAATGCCACGAGCCGATTTGATTGGCTCTCCAGATTTGAGCTAGTTCTCACTTTTTTTTATCTGATAGAGAGTGTAGTAGTGTCGTATATCAGTGGAAAGATAATGAAGGTCGGCAACAAAAATCTACCATAAATAGTTGTTATTGAAACTGGGAGTTTATTACATTTACAATGGTGGACAGTCACTCACATACTCAATGTGTTAAGTGCAACACCGGCTTACGTACGAGCTGCATGGAAAAACATAAGCGTGGCTCACATACGTACCTATGTCGTGTGAATGAAAGATTTCTTTACCAATGTAAGTAAATAAGTGTAATGACTTTATAAAGTTGTATGATATTTACAAAATATATGAAATTATTCCTTATAAAAGGCTTTTTTTGAAAAACACATGCATTAAGTGAGGCCTAAATATTTATGCATGAGATAAGCAATATAATAAATCTTGCTGTAACATAAACAATAACGGCCTAAAAATATTTAATGTAGGATATCAAATAAAAATTCCTGAAATTCCTATTTATAATCATTTATATTCAAAACTTTATTTGATTGCATAAAACTAAATGCACTACAGCAAACTAGGTGACCTGGTGGTCTAGGGGTAAGGTGTCAGACTTCTGTGCTGGCGGCTGGGGTTCAATCCTCGGTCCCGGCAAAGATTTATCTGATTGCCAAACCCTTCCTTCACCTCTGTCTGACAAGACATCTTGTGAATGTGGGGAATGCCAGGCCTCCACCGTGGTTCGGACCCACGTTAAACTGTAGGTCCTCCATTTCATCTCACAATCACCCTACCATTACACATTAGCATAAGTGTGTATAACCTGAACGGGTAGTAAGACGCGGTGCTAATAATAATAATAATACAGCAAACTAATATTGAAATGTATCTATAATATATTTTTTAAATATGTTTAGTATTGGTTTTGGAAAAAAATAAAATAAAAATAAAACTCGGGAATTAAATAATTTTATTAAATTGTATTGATTAAGTATTATTAAAGAATAGTACATATGAATTAAAATGATGGAAAAATCAAAATAATTGCTTCACAAATAAAGGTTTGGCAATATTTCTTGCAAACCTTTACAAAAATAAGGAAATAGCTTTGGTATTCTCACACACAAAACCTAACAGGCCTCTGGCACTCATCACGCGCGACTTCTGGAATTGGCGGCACTAAAAGGGTTAAGTAGGGCTGTGGAGTCGGTATGCCAAGCCTTGACCTGGACCTCTGGTACGCAAGCCTTCAACCTGAATCCTCTCGGTACGCCAAGCCTTCGACCCTGGATCCTCTCGGTACGCCAAGCCAGGCCTTTCGACCCTGGATCCTCTCGGTACGCCAAGCCTTCGACCCTGGATCCTCTCGGTACGCCAAGCCTTCGAACCCTGGACCCTTCTTTTTTTCTCTGTCAGACTCCTTCATAAATTGCTAAAGTATATTAATTACAAATTTACTGCAGTAAAATTCTTTGGCATTGTGAGTTTACATTTAAATAAATTGGTCACTCATAATTACAAATATTGGTTCTAAACAATAAAGTATAAAATCACAATTATATATTTACTGTATTTTGTTATAATTAAGTTTTTATTTTGAAGCCATATTTGATACATTTTTACCGACTTCAACTCCACAGCTCTGTCGATTATTGTAAAGATATCGGGAGATTTTTTTTAAATTATTTATTTCTGGCCTGGAGTGATTGTTAACTCAAAATCAAACAGTTAAATATTTTTTATTACTTCAAGTTACAAATATTTATTTATTGGAACAAAGTCTCTAAGATACTATCTGTAGGCCTATAATTATGCATCTGTATCTATCTACCTCTTCGCCCAACACTCCTTTACGCTCTTTACTCCAAGTTTATTTTGATTCTTTTATTGACTGCCATAATATGTTAGATGTAATTTTAAACTAATTAAAAATATTTTCACAGATTTATTTTTACTTTGTTTCAGAAGAAATCTGACAACCATGGCTGGTGTACCAGAAGCTAAACAGGTAATTAAGATTGGGACACACAATGGCGTATTTCATTGTGATGAAGTACTGGCGTGCTACTTGCTGAAGAAGCTACCTCAGTACAAGGACGCTACGATTGTGAGAACAAGAGACCAGGCAGTGTTGGACACTTGTGATATTGTTGTTGATGTGGGGGGCTGTTATGATCCGTTAACGCATCACTACGATCATCACCAGAGGGGGTTTAATGAAACCATGAATTCTCTTTCGCCCACCTACCCATGGAAAACCAAACTGAGCAGTGCTGGATTAATCTACTACCATTTCGGCCGTACCATTTTGAGTAAACTGATTGGAAAACCGGAGGATGCAGAGCTGGTCGAATGCGCTTACAATCATATTTATGAATACTTCATACAAGAAATCGATGGTATCGATAACGGTGTCCCAATGTTTGATGGTGAACCCTACTACAGAATCACCACTAGCTTGAGCTCCCGTGTTGGAAACTTGAACACCCCTTGGAATGCGAAGGAATTAAACCAAGAAGAGAATTTTCAGAAAGCTTTTATTATGGTTGGGAAGGAGTTTGAAGATCGGGTGAGTTCTACTGCACGTATCTGGTGGCCGCAAGGAGTTTAGTCCTTCAGGCGATCCAAAACCGTTTTAATGTCCATCCGTCCGGTGAAATAGTGGAGTTTGCTAATGGTACAGCATGCCCTTGGAAGGAACATCTCTTCCCCATTGAAGAACAACAGAAGATAGAGCCGACCATCAAGTTTGTTTTGTTCGCTGATTCCAACAGTTCTTGGCGCGTACAGGCGGTTCCAGTAGCGATCGGCAGTACATCTGTCGGGTGTTCCTTTTAAAGGAATGGCAAGGGCTGCGCGATGATCTTTTGTCTGCTGCCGCCAGTATCGATGGTTGTATATTTGTTCATGGCACTGGTTTATCGGAGGCAACAAAACACGAGATGGTGCTTTTAAAATGGCTGTCAAGTGTTTGGAGCAATGAGATTCTGAATCATAATTTCATAGTTAAGATGGTACATGACTTATACACGCCCTTAGGGATGTTGCTTACCTGTGATATCACAGCAAGTAATATTCCCCAGGTTAAAAGTATTTACATTTTATTCAGCGAGTTTTAAAGAACAATGAAACCAAATCATAGATTCTTAAATAAATGATTCTTAAAATATCCTTACTTTTCCATAAAATTATATTTTTTATCTTGAAATAGTATTTTTACAAGCATAATTTTTTCATAAATCATCTACAACTCAAGCTATTTGGTTCGTTCATGAAAATGGCAGTAAGAATCCTTCTACCAGGATGTAGATTAAAAACGTCCTTGGAAGCAAGGAACAAAAAAAAAAATTGAAATGCATATCAATGTTATTCACATGCAAATGGTAGATTGAGTGTTAACACTTGTCAGAGGAAGAGGGCAAGTTTTATAAGTAAATAAACAAAAGGACTCACAGAGTGAACAGCTGATTTTCTTCCCTCTCTTTCTATTTCGTATATTGGTGTCTTAGTAGGGCTGACTAGGAGGAGTGAGTCACAACTCGCGTTAAAGTTTTCCCATATACTTTAAATCATTGTTTGGACTAAGAGAAGTAATTCAGGCAGGGCTCATTTTTGTCCTACTTTTTCTACTTTTTGACCTCCAGAAGAAAGAAACCGTTTGGTTTGTAGAGGTTGAAGTATGGATCTCATAATGTATGACGCTGTTTGAATAAATTCGATGTATGCCCCAAAGCTGGTACATCGTCTTTGCAATTCATTGGTTATAAAATTGTTTTTGGGGGTAGTATTATAATAAACTATTTCCAACTAGAATAGGCTAAATTAAAAGGTTGGTTAATGCTATAAGTTGTACTTGGTTGGACTAGAAGAAAAGAGAATTGAGGTTGAAAGGAAGAAATAAGAGCAAGAAGAAAAAGATAAAATTAAAAAACCAAAATTAAGTGTTATAGGAATACAACAATGTTTAACCCCTTTGGTACAAGTCAATATGAATCAAAGAAACCCCAAAACAACTAAAGAGTGATTCATTTTTTAATTTTATTTTTGGTATATAACTCGAACGGTAGTAAGACGTGGGGGTAAAAAAATATATTATTATGTTGTTTCACAGATTGTTTTTTAGATATATTTTATTTTTAGGTGGAAGACAGCTTATTTTAACCTATGTCATCTTTTGATGATAACGAACATCATTATTGTAATGAAGTGACAAAGTAAAATAAATACTGTACTAAAGAGAAAATAAATTTAAGGGGGGGGGGGGGGTGATGATGGTTGAGCATTCCTCCTTTCTTCTTTTATAAAATACTTTTTCCTATTTTTGCTACAGGCCCACTAAAATAAAAACATTGTTTTTAATTATTTACTTTATTTTGGCACTTTGGGGAGAATATAGTCTTTTTAACGTGTCCTACTCTTTTATCAAATTGACAGTCTTACTTATCCTACTTTTTGATCAAAATGTCCTACTTTTCCTAGTTTTTGACACCCAAAATATGCTACGAGGCCTGAGTTTTAGATAGAAGGCCAAACTGGTGTGCACCCGACGGGGTGGTGGGGATGGGTCAAAATGGCGCCATCAACCAAAATCACATGTTTGTCATGAACACGAATATTAAAAAGATTTTGGCATTTTTTAAATGTAATTCCATCAACTTTGAAAATTTCAAGATGGCGACCGTTTCCAAAAATTGGAAAACGGTGCATTTTTAGAAAAAAAAAGTTAAGAGACAATAAAGTTTTAAATTATTTGCAAAATTCTAAAATCTTTTTAATATTCATATTTTTGACAAACATGTGATTTTGGTGGACGGTGCCATTTTGACTAACCCCCATGGGGGTGTGCCAATTTGGCCTTCTACCTAGAATTACTTCTCATAGTTCAAACAACGATTTATAGTATACAGGGAAAATTTTAACATGATTTGTAATTTAAAAAAAAAAAAAATGGCGAGTCAGCCTAACTATCTTTCGCAAAATAGCTTTGAATTTACCAAATAGGCAACGTCGTTAAGGGTCCTGATGCTTTAATATTCATAAAATAGCTGTGCAAACTTTTTTTTTTCCACAGATTAAATTTTGAACCGATTTCATTGTAACACTTGGCTTAACCGTTTTGTATTTGCCACACACCTTCAACACTGAGGAAACACACGGAATTTTACAACAACTAAACTACCTACCCGCTTCGGTGGCCGTGTTGTCTAAGGCGTCACTCTCACAATAGACTAGACGGGGGACGATCGTAAATTTTCGCAAGTCCGAGACGTGCGGTCGACGGAAGAGACGACCCTTAGACCGAGGCCCCGACTCTCATCTGAGGAGGCCGACCACCAATGAGGAGGATATTGTGGTTTGAATCCTTGTCTGGTGTACAGAGGATGGTTTTTCACTCTCCCTTCATTCAAATGCCGGTACACTTTTTTAAATTCAACCTTTCTCATCTCAAACACATTGGCAGAATTAGAATATTTTTTGTACAATCTGGGTGGGTAGTAAGATGAGGCGCTAATAATAAAAATACTTGAGTATTTATGAATTTGGGACATTTAACTTAAACAAGCTTTAAATAGTGGACCTTTGCATAGGACAAGTGAACTGAAGAACTGATTGCGCTGATTTTAAACACATTTCCCCACATTTCGGTTCCAAACACGTTTTAAATTACCTCACACGGTTCATGTTTATTAAGGAAATAAAATGTCATTCCTCTATACCACTCGTATTCAACTGTTTGTTTGCGCACACCAATATAATTTCTCTTCAGCTTTGTTCCCCTTAAAATAAAAAATAAAAGTGCACTTCCATATTGTGTGTCCTTAACATGAGGTTCTTTATATTTATCCATAAATATGACCCTCATTGTGTGTTTATCATGAATTTTGTTTTATGTGCCCTTTAAGATATATATATGCATACCCCCAGGTTAAATGCCACTGCTCTAAAATATTATAAAGGGTGCAGAAAAAATTAAAATTCAATGTGAAAACAAAGAGAATTTTGTATTTAGGAAATAGTGGTAGCCCCTGATATTTTAATTTAGTAACTAAATAAAAAGTCTTCAAATGAACTGTCATTTGCCAGGGAAAAAAATATTATATATTTCACAATGCATTGTACTCACAATCCTCATACATGCAAACTTTTTTTTTCTAAAGGGTGTTGTCTACCATCTTAGTTAAATGTCCAGAATGTCTTTAGAGATCCAAGATTCTCCAGTTTGATTCCCTGCTAGATACCTGAAAAAAGGTATTTTATATATCTGGTGGATTCCAGTTTAAGTACTAAGCTAAATTTCTTGGGTCTGGCTGTTTTAAAGATATTGAGAACTAGCCACTAAAATTCTGTTTCACTCATAAACGCATACACACAGTATATTATCAGTAGTGGGATTCAACACTTTTAGTAATCGATTCTCTTTCAAAGTGAAACAATAGAAACAATGAATAGTTTATTGAAGTTAGGGGTTATCTTCTTTAAAATAATCCCAAATCGTTAATTGATTATCATCATACACTTCCAGTCTATTATAAACATAGGATTGAAATTAAAATTGAATGGAATGTGATAAGAGTACACAGTTAATCTTCAAGAGCAATCAAATTCACAGCTCAATGAGCATGTATCTATTAAAAGACGAATGAATGACAAGTTTACATATTTCCCATCACATAATAACTGGGCCATGGATAAGGGAATAATATTAAAGTGCCGCTCTACTGTTAGCAATAAGAACCATAACGTAATAATAACATGAGTGCTTGCGGTGTGAGAACTAAGAGAATTGATAAAAAATGTTTAGGCTATAATTATGTCCATAGCGGCTCGATAATAATGATGAGTTTCAGTTACTCAGTCGATGAGACCCAGGTTGATATTTAACTTCCTCCTCGAATTTTATTAATGTAGCACATTACTATGAAATAAAATCCATGACAACAATGTAGACAGCAGCCGATTCGAAAAAATTAAGGTTTGGTGAGCATGGGAAATTTGAGGGACAGGTTTTTCTGAACCGGCTGAATCCCACAACTGTATATTTTTATATATATATATATATATATATATATTATATATATAGGAGAAGAGAGAGGAGAGAGAGAAAAGAGAATTTATTGTTAACGTGAACATTTTAAAAACATACTAACACTTTTGATATCTATTCATGTACCTCTTAACTGTACACTTTAAATACAACTTTTTTTTTTTTTGTTCTGTGGTAAATCTCTCGTAATTTATTAATAAAAAGATACAATTTTATATATATGAGTATATATATTCATAGATCCTAAATAAAACCCATTTTTGATGAGAGAAATGAATAACCAATTTCCCTTCACTGTCATTGGCTAAAATCGGCGGAAAAATCTGAGACCAGAAGTGATAGCAGTGTACCGCTTTATGAAACACACTGAACAGCTTGTGTGTGTGTGTGGAGTTAAATTGATCATGTAAGTATTAAATAGTTGTTGCAAATAATAGCATTGTCAGAAACAAGTGAACTGTGCAAGTCATGTAAGTGTGTGTGTGTTTTTTTAAATAAATAGCTAAGAAATAAATTGTGATGTCGACGGTTAAGTTTATTTATTTTAATAAAAGTTATGATTGAACCTGTTCTATAATGGTACCATAATATTAGATTTAAAATTTAAAAGTGAAAATATGATCACCCATCACACACAAAAAAAAGGACAAAGTAATCTCATCGAGTTATCAAGTTGGGCAGTTTTATTCTTGGCCGGATCAAATTAAATCTATTGCATTGTTGAAAGTGTGTGTGAACACATTTTAATAGATCTGTTCATTGTACCGGTCTGACCTAAAGTTGTAGCTAAATGTTATATGCAATCTTGATTTGTGAAATATTGAACATTATCTACAACAAATAAATAAACCCTTTTAATACCCAAAGTTTAAAAGTGATTAGCATGTTGTGTTCAAGGCATCTATCTATATAAACGAAAAGTGTGCTATATTTTACAGTTTTGTATATTAAAAGTGTTTATTTTATTTGATGTAAATTATTCATTTATTGTAATAATATATGTATCATTGTCACTATTGTCCATTTTACTTATTTTGCACACACATCTTTCAGTATTTTGAATCTTTGAAATAGTTTATAATGTTGTACTTACCTGTTTTTAAAAGTAAAAGTAAATATAACAAAACTCTTACAATAAATGGGTTATTATATGCTTTTGACAAGTTATTTAATTATTATCTTTTGTCCTTTTAAAAACATATATTGGTAGAATTTTTTAAATTATCATTTGACTTTGTATTATGAGCTATGTTTGTGTGTGTTTATTTTTATTGAAAGTTTCAATTATATACAGATTGTTGTCTTATAATAGTAGAATGAGACATATTTACAGAGTAAGAAAATAAAATCAATGCTGCAACAATCTCTGTAATGCATACTTGGCCATATATTCGGTAATGCCAAATTTAGTTGTAATGTTACATTAACTATCAAAAGATAATACATGTAAAAGTATTTTTATATTAAATGTTTTAAGGGACTTCAATAATGCACACTTGATCAGAAATATCTTTGAGAATGATTTTTTTACTGTTCTATGGTGTGAGGCACACTAATTCCATTTATTAGAGCGTGCGAGTTGGGTGTGCTGGATGTTCTTGTTATATACACATCTGTCAAAACTAGAATATATATATATATATTATAAAATTTAATTTTACCTAATAGATTTTTCATTTAATAGATTCTGGAACAAATTACTAGAATTATTTTGTGATGTACTTGTTACTTAATATTTCATAGTGTAAATGTTTAGTGGCTTTTTTTTTTAATATATAATTTGATTGATAGGACACAATAGAAAAAGTGTTGCCGATTTGATTGATTATAATTATCAGGACTGTGTTGCAATGTAGTTTATACTAAAATTATTACTTTTATAAGCATTGGTGTTGCTAGCTAGGGGGTTGGAGGGAGACACACACCCCCCCCCCCCACAATAATCTATGCAAATGAGCCATTCTTTATGTATCTTGAAAGAAACAGTGAATTGGTTTTTATATGAGTAAAATAATTAATTCTGTTATAATTTAATTTATGTTATTAATTTAGTAGGATTCTTTCTGCCCCCCTCCACCTCAGCCCCCTTCAATTATCACGTGCTGGTGACACTTAAGCTCATAAATAGGGCCTTGCAAGGATGTTGATATCTGTGATAATATTATCAAGGTGGATACAATTTGGATATGAGAATGGATTGAGGCTTAATATATGGATAGAGATACAAACTGATTTTTATTATATTATTTTATAGTTTTATAAAAGCATTCCAAAACATTCAGTAAAAAAACACACTTTAGTAGCAACAAATGACATTTGTTTGTTGTAGCTTGCGGATAAATGAAATAAACCACAATAGATTTATGTACATACATACACACACACATACCTAATCATGCCGTTCCCTTACGGGGTAGGCAAGAAACTGTGCCTATAGCTCAAAAACCAACAACTCCGTACTTAATCCATCCTCACTAACTTCCTTCACACTTCCCTATCCTTGCATAATCCCTTCGCTTCAATAACATTCATACACCAAGTCATACATGCCCTTTTATTATTGAAACTCTTCATGTTGCTATTTTTCACATATTCATCTACAACATTTAGCCACGTCTTACATAGCCTACCCCTTCCTTTTATGTTCATTTAATATTATTTCTAATATTCCCCATGTTCGAATGGTAAAAATGTTTAGGATTATTAATAAAATGAATTCCATTAAAATTAAATCTATTCCATTATAAATTAACTGGTGTTAGGGCTATAGAGGTTATGAAAAACTGCGATATCTGGGGATGCGGATTGAGGGCTCAGAGGTGTAAGGCGAAGGCTATTTTGATCATCCACGCAAGGCTCTAGTCATAAGCTGTGTCTGAATTCTCTGGATCAAGACCCTACCAAGGATGATATCAGAAATTAGCCGTACTTTTTATTTTTAGCACAAGATAAAAATGTTTATAGTGATGTTGATTACTTTAAAGAGGTCAAAGAAAATGTTTTATTTTTATATATATATATATTTGGCATTTTAAACCTACATCCTGTGCTAGGCTCTTTAATGACCTGTAAGGATAGCTAAACTGGACTTAAGGGTCTCATTTTATTAACATATATAAATAAATAATCAATCAATGGCAAGATGATGAAAATCTTTGGCAGCATTGATAATTGCAGAGAACTTCTGTCACTTGATTGTATAATAATCTAACACAGGGTATATTTTTGATAATGGGCACTATTATCACCTCAAGCATTGGTTACTAGGGTTGGTGCAGTTTTTGAGTGGAAATTGGCATTTTAAAAGAAATCCATATCATTGGACCAAGAAATTTGGTCAAATCATGAGTTTATGGTAGGGCCAAATTAGAATACTTTTAAAACATTTTAATCCTTTTTTCTCGCATACCACTTAGTGTGTCTGTCAATTACAGGAAGTGCACGGAAAGTCCCCCCCCCCCCCCCAACAAAGTTTTGAATGTTCCAGACTATTCAGAGACAGCCATGATTGAATAATGTTTAAAGCATGTTAATATTGCTTGGCTTTTAAATGACAAGATGCCTAGTTATTAATACTCTCACCAGGAGAAAAGCTTATGTTCATTGAGTAGACATTTTAAATTCAATGTCAAAACACTGCATAGCCTGTTAAAATACACTTTCACTGAGACCATGTTATTTGTCATGAAATGTATTGATTATGATTATATGAATAAATTACATTTTGGTTCATGTGTATATATATTTTTTTTACGAGATTAACGTTTGTTACTTAATCGTCTATCATTAATATGTAGTTAATAGATAAGGGTCGAATCAGCATCTTTAACAATTTTAGTTAAAAGTAAATTTTAAAAGAATTGTTTAAGGTTTGTTGGTTGTCACTGACAAAATGTATTTTGTTTGCCTTGTCTATTGTGTCACAAACAAAGAGAATACTGTTTTAGTAAATTACATATCTTAATACGATTTTGTTATGCCGGTCACCAGTCACTGTGCAGTTAACTTAACATTAACTTAATTTTTTATTTAGCACCACGTCTTACTACCCGTTCAGGTCATACGCTTATGTACTAATTATGATATTGGTTTTTAGGGATTAGGAAGGTTATATTTAAAAGAAGTGTACCTGCATTGGTCGGTACACCCAACCAAGGTCATCAGCAGTCTAGTCTAATGTGAGGGTAGTGACTTAGAACACGCGGTCACTCTAGCAGATAACATTCACTTAACTTAAAAGAGTTGTCTAGGGGAGTATTTTAACATCAAGTGAAGGGTACCAGTACTACATGTTCTAGCCAACCAATCATTTTGTGAGCCACATCAACACTTATTTAGTTAATTTTATTTGTTTATGGGATCAAATGACTTCATCAATTTAGTTTGTCCAAGTCTCACAAAATTTAAAACGTCATAACCTCTTGTTATACTTTATTTTGTAGATCCAGTAAAGCTTCTGTTACTAGTACTTGCAGACTAATCAGACCTAAATTCTTGGGTTTCATTTTAATGTACAACTTGTTTCCAAACTGTTCAAAACCATATTCTCTGTTTTGTTTGAGTTGTTACAACTACTCTCCCAACTATACACGTCTACGTAACTCCTTTTACTGATTTCTTAAAACTGTTTTATCAAGTCAAGATGTTCATAATTGTATTTGAGATACTTGAGATTTTTGTGAATTTTGAGTCTAATACCCTACAATTCGATGGATTTGAGCTTGAGAACCTCATCACTGGTAATTATATTGATTACTGATTAACAGAGTTAGCAGGGAGCCTGAATCTTGGACACCCAACGAAAATGTTGAGCGTCAGGGTGTCCAGCAACCTGGAAAACAAGAATTTTTTAAAAATTTCTGTAATTTTCACATATTGATTAAAAAATATGTAACTTTTATTTACAAAAGTCAGAAGAGCATCCTCCCCCCCCTCCCGTCTCCCTCCAGTTGATACTCACTGCTAATCCCTTTTAACACAGTTATCCCAGATGAGCATACTAACCTCAGTTCTCAAGATCAACATGTGATTTTTGTGTCTTTCCATTCCTCTATTGTGCGTTTTTAGCAAAAAGTGAGGCATGGCTATGTGCATGCACAAAAATTCAATTACGTTGTAGGAATAAGAAACTATTAAAGAATTTGTCTTAACACTTTTAAACTGTGCTGGTGTAAGGTGATCTTCAGATATCCTCACCCGAAATCTAACCTAGATCGCACCACCCAATAGGCCATTGCTTTAGGTTGATATTCCTTGTAAGTTATAATCTCTTCATAGAATGACACAATTTAACAATGCTTAAGTGTGTGAAAATTTTATTACATTAAATAATATTTGTAATATAATTATAGTGACTGGAAAAGTGGGGAATTGGCTCTGGAAAACTTGGAAAAGGGAATTTTAAAATATAGTTTGGGTGGACACCCTGATTGTGCATTTGAATGTGTGTATGTTGGTGACAGGAAGTATCCGCCAACATTCCATGCACATTTATTGGTCCAAGCTTTCAGGCTCACATTATACTTTGCTGTCAGTGAGGCTTAGATCCCACTCTATTCGGGGTGGGCCACCAGTTTATTCAGCCACTGGCTTTGTTTGAAAACAGGAAATTGACCTGAATTTTTGGTTTCTTAAAGATTTGTTCATTGTGACTCTTGAAGGAAGTAAATAACAATCGAATAACCTGATTTGGTGGCTGCATAGTATTAAAGGCGATTCTCTTGCAATCTACTAGATTGGGGATATCGTGGTTCGATCCTAGTCAGGTGTACTAAGGGTGGTTTTCCCACTCCATGCAAATGTAGGTACACTTTCTCTAAATTTGTCCTTCCCTATCTCTAGCACATCAGTGTGATTAGTACATAAGCATGTAAGCTTTATCAAATTTAGCAGCCCACCCAAAATATTTTAAAGTTGTTATTATTAACTTAGTAGACTTTTAGTAAAGCTAGGTAGGAAAATAACCCCAATTTAATGTCCTGTGTAGTTTTTTTCTGGCACTGCGTTTTACTATCTGTTAAGGTGATACGCATATATATAAACTAAATAGGCCTACACTAATGTGTTAGGAATGATAAAGGTTGCATTTATAAGTGTACCCACATTTGCTTGGAGATAGAACCATTTAGGGGGAAAAAACAACCAAACTGAATTAGAACGCAAGCTTCAATAAGAATCATTTACATTAAAGAATTTACAATTCAATTTTACAGGTAATAATGTACAAATACGAATAAAATCTTTAATATATTTAAATACCTATGTAGTTATCATCTATGTTGTTTGCAGTCTGCCAAGACTACCCTTATATTTAAAGTTGGCTATTAATATATTGGTTTCAGAAAGCACATTATATTGAAACTTCGATACGTATAGTGGATAATGTATCTTAAAACTTGATTACATTTGTTTGAATGGTAAACTTTGTGTAGTTGCCATGCGTTCAAACAATCGCTTGTAGAAAGTATGATTAAATTACCATTTTTTTCAAAATTGGCGCTAATCCTTTAAATTGCTTTCAGAATCCATATTATGTTGGCAGTTCATAACTATACTAAAACAAGTTAGTTAAAAACTATATTACATTTGTTTGAATGACGTGTTTTGTGTAGAAGTCTTACGTTCACACAATTTAGGTTATAGGCTTGTAGGAAGTACGGTATCTACTAAACCCTGATTTTTAGTAGAATCCCAATCCTTTAAGGTTTTATTTCGTACCAGAATACTATCATATGTCGTCAGTATTTTGGTAGGATAAATGGCCATTCAGAATGGAAGTAGAAATTCCTTCCTGGGAGTTTTTTTTAATCCTACTTAAACACTACTAGTATATGATAGGATTCTGATACAAGATAAAGCCTTCCAAACGAGCTTCCTTTAAAATCATCGTATATATTAGTCTATATCAACTTATTTAAAGAAAAAACTTTGTTATGCTCTTCAAAACTTTTACTAACAAATTTATTTTATTTAACTAATTACACATTGATGTATCTCATATATTCAATCAAATTTATGAACGATGTCAAAATGCCACTTTGACTCTTAGGTGTGTAATAGAGAAAAAGATACCCGAAAGTTTCTCTCTCCCACACAATGGTATGCAGACGACAGATCGAAAATTTCAGCCAAAGGATGTCCATCCAGTTATATTATTGAGATCAATGTTACAATTTGCTTTTGGTTGGATGCATGGATGGTAAATTTTGGCCCTAAAACATCCCTAATTAGTATAAAAATTACATGTAAAATATTATAAATTATCATAAAGATTTAACCAAAACTATTATTTGCTTATCCTAAAAATTAAAAATAATAACACATAAAAATCTTTTTCTATTTCATGCTGTTGAATTTTTTTACTGTTACGTTGTAAAACACGTCTGTCACTTATTGTGTTTACAAAGATGGCAGATTATTTTCTCATTTAATTCCATAAATCATATTAAAATGAATTTAGAAAACCTAGAAGAACTAAATTTTAATGAGATCTGCCGTCTGTGTTTGGGAAAAAGGGAAGAAATGTCATCTATCTTTACATTCCCTCTTCCTTCAAAATTGACATCCTTTGTGTCTTTTAAGGTTAGTTTAGTTCAATATTTTAAATGTATTTTCTATACATAATAACTTATTACGTGTTAGATGTGACATCAACATTCTTTTTAAATTCTAATTGTTCACAGCCTTCCTCAAGAATGTAGACTGTACTATATGTAGAGTAAAAATATTCTTTCTTCATATATGCTTCAATACCAATAACATTTATTTATGATTCATTACATAAACTTGGGTTAAAATAATAATTTGCTCCTATTGATTTTACACTTACACACAATCTATCATCACACTAACAGCACTATTTAATATTTTGTATACGTTTGGAAATGTCTTCTTACAAATCCACAAAATTATTCCCATTCGCCTATAAATAGTTGGCTTCATATTTTTAAGCCCAAATACGATACATTTACAAACTTCGTATACGTGGTTTGTAAGAAATAGATGCCACAGTATCAGAATGTTCTGTCTACAAAGTCCCGATCCGTAAGTCTGTGCTCTGTGGAAGTTGATCAACTTTTACTTTCTAATGCCTGGATCACGGTCAACTTCACATTCACTACGGTTTACTTAATGTAAAGTTTATCCTCGTGTTTTTAAACCAAAATGGTCTTTCACATGAAGTGAACGTTACATGAAGGGTATCACGTGATCTAGCCAACCAATTATTATGCAAGTGATGTCTACAGGGCTATTAAGTCATTCATTTGTTGGTTTCATAACCAAGGTCTACTCTTTAGCTTGAGTTCTAGTTTTTTTTTCGCTGTTGCACCAACACTTGGTGTCCTTGACGACTGTTTTACCATGATTATGACACCTATGTGTCAAAACATGTCAGATTGAGTATTTCAGCATCTTTTCAATGCTTGAAATGCAAAAAGGAGTAATGAGACAATAAATAACAGATAAGACTTAGAATATTACAAAATTCTCTACATCACTTATATCTGTTTCAAATTGGTAACCTATGAATTAAAATGTTATACTTGTCAACTCTAATACCTATCTATACTTTAAACATTGTTTCATTAAATTTTGCATATCTTACAGTCATTGTCTATTAATACACAATCATTTAATCATAGCCTATTTGCAGATGTTAACCTTTTAACCTAAATTTTTATAATTTTAATTCTGAACTTATATTAACTTAAACATTGTATTGTCTAACCTATTTTGTTATCTGTAAGGTTTAAAACATTTTTAACGTGTTTCATGTATTTTAGACTTATCACCATGTATACTATTAAATTGATAATGAATTACTTATCAAATGTGTAATGTTAATTATTTGACAATATGTTATTACCTTAAGTTAACCTAATTATACATTTTGTTCTGCGATTTTATTTTATTACATCAATTAACTTAATTTTTTTTATCTCTTTCTATAAATTTTTGAGCAATATATCTTAAGTCTCAAATTATAAATCAAATCCACTCCTTATGTTCAACTTATTTAGAATGTTTTCTAAAATGGTTGAGTTCTAGTGACTATCCATTTAAACAAAATAACTAAACCAAAATAGGAAAGCTAAATTTATCAAAAAAGTTTAATGTAAAATATTTATTATATCAATGTAAAACAGTAAATATTCACACTTAATCACTTTATAAATAGTACAAATCACAGATCAAAATACACATTCTAGAATGCAGATGTTTGACTCGAGTTGTTACGTTAATTTATGTGAATTGTAATCACACACATCTGTTTTCTTAAGTTAAGTGAACCTTAAGTGAATCTGCGTATAACCCGAACGGGTAGTAAGACGCGGTGCTAATAATAATAATAATTAAGTGAATTCTATGTTAAGTTAAAGTCAAGTTTATTGTGATCTCGCCATAAGGACTAGTTAATACAAACTACCAATCACAATTACCTAATTTAATATGTGCACGTGCATCTAGGTAAAAGAACCAATCACAGCGAAAGGATTTGTTACATATTCAAGCAACACTAATTATAAGTTTGATAGTTTAAATCATGTTATATTATTATTATTATTATTATTATTATTATTATTTAGCACCGCGTCTTACTACCCGTTCGGGTTATACGCTTAAGTACTAATTACACTAATGGATTAGGAATTGGGAAGGATGAATTAAAGAAAGTGAACCCGCATTTGCGTGGAGGGAGAGTGTAAAACCATTTAAGAAAAACCACCCTCAGTTCACCCGACCGAGATTCGAACCTCGATCTCCCCGTCCTCAGCAGTTGGGCTCAACACGACAAGCGCGTTAGCCAACTACGCCACAGAGGCGGGTTAGATCATGTTATAAATAATAACATATATATATTTTTTCTGAATAAACAAGCTACCTACCAAGTATTTGCCATTGTCTATATTCTTGTGCTGCTACTTCTTGACAATTGTTGCAGCTCTCTGAAAATGATGGCCTGCCCGTGTTAATTTGTGGTGTCTGTCGCCTCGAGGTGGACAGGACATATGAGTTTAAGTTACAATGCGAAGCTTCGGATTCTACGTTAAGGCAATACATCCACTTCCATTGTAATGGAGCTCGGTATGAGGAAGTAGAGGACGTGGGCGAAGATTTTGTTTACGAGGTACTACCTACATGCCTTGTTGTTTTTGCTAACACGTAGTTTAGAACATTTGTTCAGATTTTTTCGATGGAACATCCGAGAAAACTGCAACTAGCCGGGAATTTGAAATGGTCTGGGATTTGGTGAGTTACAAAAAACAAAAACAAAAAAAAACCAACGGGAAAATGTTGTTTCACTCAAAATATGAACTCTAATAATCACTGAACCAGTAAATTACAATGTGATTTGCGATTCAAACTGTCTTTTTTTATTTGTAGCTATGTAATATATTTTATAATTCCTAGTAACTTTGTAAATACAAATAGAAAAACTTGTTTAATTGGTTTTTGAAACATTATTATTCATACAAAAATATTAATAAAAACATGAGGGGCAGGGGCAAAAGGGTGTGGCATAATTTGGGTCAGGAATTTCAGGAAATGATCAGGGAAAACGTCGGGAATTTTATTGATAAAGTTGAGGAGACACCATGGTTAGCGCTTTTTTTTTAAATACACCGGCACATTTTTTCCAATTCCCAAGGACTGTTATAGTATCAATATTTTGACTTCAAGGAGACTGATCTCACCATGAATCACACAAAATAGCAAGAGAACATGACAATACTTACTTGTTTCTAAATGTTACCATTCATTTCTATTATTATTTGGTGTTCTGTCTTTCATCAAGTCTCTTACCTTGCCCAAATTTAATCCCCTATTGTGTCCTATCAACAGCTTACTTTTTTTTATATCCTGAACCTTCATATTCTTTCCTTGTTTGAGGTCATCAATCATGCATTTCTCCTCCTCCTGGGACCTTATTCTCTTCAACTTTGCTGTGGGAAAAGTAAGTTACTTAACATTTATTTTATAAATTATACCTAATAGAAACATAATATGGTAAATCTAAATATAATAAGTAAGTTTTTTTAAGTTTGAAATAAAGCTCTCAAGTTGGTTCTGGTTGTTGTTTGGCCGAATAACCACGTGTCGCTCATCCAATGTGCAAGGTTGTGCACTAGACATATCTTTAACACTACGAGACCAAGAACCACTGAGATTTTACTGTAATGTGTGTAAGTGAATAGTGTAGGGTGTAACGTGTAATTCTCAATAGTGTTAAACTCTCAATTTAAAATTTCAGGATAATTTGAAGCAAGAATCATCTTACAACCACAGCGATGTCACTAGACAGAATGCCGACGACGAATCCTACTCGAACCATATTTCCAATAATGAAATAGTGGCGAGTGAGGACGTTAAATCGGATAACGTAGTGATCATCTGCAACGTTGGTGGTTTTGAGGGCGAGATGGTCACGTTAGGAAAGTCGTTTAGTTCACCGCAAGAAGAGAAGAAAGCGCCAAAGTTGAAACTCAGGATAACCAGATTGAAACCTCCTGTAAAGAGGAAGTTTGTTGTGGACCAGGCTGTGGATGTAGAAGAAGAGAGATATGTTTGTTCAGTTTGTTCCAAGGTGTTTCACAAACTCGACAACTTAAAAAAACATCAGGTACAATATTAAGTACCCTTCTTTTACCCTGAAAGATTATGCTTCCACTATAACATGGATTTTAAGGTACACCCATAGTGTAATCCTTAAAAAAAAGCAATCGTTCAGGGTAATTGGGGAGTACAAATAGAGTTGTATGTATTTTAATTCTGTGATATGTAATGTTTAAAATATTATCCAAGGTATTGATGCAGTTGGTTATGTATTGATTTTTTTTTTCACATCTCACTACTCGTTTGGGCTGTAAATAAATGTACTAATTACGCTGATGGGCTAGGGATGAAGAAGGTTAAATTTAGAGGAACTTTAACAGCATTTTTGCTGAGAAAGTCGACCTCGAGGGGTCATGAGGTATAGTGCTCGCCTCAGGACCCGATGTTCTTTGGTTCAAACCCAACTAGGGTTGACAAATTTTTCTTGAGTGATAAAAACTCTGTAGCACAACTTCCTTCGGAGGGAAAGTAAAGCCATCGGTTTCATGTCGATTGTAGCTTGTAAAAGAACGCTGGAAGATATGTGAAAATACCTTTACCGGCAAAATTGGCAGGGCCTTTTGTTCTCGCTCATAGAAATTCTTGTGTGTTAAAATAACCAGGCTGTTCAGCAAGTGCACATTAAATACCTCAACTAAATTTTAAAAAAATCCTCAACTCAGTAGACCTGACCGAGATTCAAACCCTGATCTCTCCATCATCGCCATTCTAGTTTATTGTGAGAGTGATGCCTTAGACCATTCGACCACCGGAGCTGATGTTTCCCTCTGTTGTTCTAAATGTAATATTTCAACTAAAACACCAAGTTTGATACCTTTTTGAAGGATGAGGATTAAGGTGCACAGATCCACATTGGTGGGTGCATGGTCTAATGTGCCATTCTCGTTGTCTTGACTGCCAGTGACGAGAATGCAGTGCTTTGAATCCCGGTCAAGTGTACTGAGGTTGGTTTTTACCACTCTGCTTCCAAGCAAGTGGTGGTACATTTCCTCTTACATTTATACCTTATTCCTCTCTATTCCAATATTCAAATTTAGGTATGCCTATAACCCAAACCGGTACTAAGACACGGGTAAAAAAAAATTAAGGCCACAGTTGCACAGGTTGATTGGCTTCTGAAATAATAATTATTAAGTTCAATATTTAAGTTCTAAGTCTTAAATCACTTTAAAACAATAACAATATATTTTACTCTATTCCATATTAAAGTTTTGATTTATTCAAAGTTAAACATATGCATTTATTTTTTTCTCTTCACCGAACACATTGATAGGATTCTAAAAAAAAAAGAGTTGGCTTTGTTTTTTAAATAAATTACTATTGTATTTTATCAAATAACAATCTTGCCACATTGTGAACCTAAAATATTAATTCTAGCCTGGTTTTAGGTGATCCACCAAGGACAGAAACCATACTTATGTGAAGAATGTGGCAAGAACTTTGCGCGGAAACAGGACCTAAACGTTCATCGGCGATACCACTCGGGCGTCCGTCCTTATTCTTGCAGTCTTTGCGACAAAATGTTCCACAGTTACTCAGGGCTCAAGTGCCATGAAAACCGGCACAACGGTGTGAAACCGTTCCTTTGCAACATCTGTGGGAAGACGTTTGTGCAAAAGAGCCAGCTGACCAACCACGAGAGGGTAAGTTTGAAAACACTGGGTCTTGTGTGCACTGGAACACGCAAGATACTATATAGGATAAGGCTATATCAGAAAGACCTCAAGCGCAATACGCGAGTTTATTATGTTATGTTTTTATCACAGATACATACACAGGAGAAACCATATTCCTGCATGTCGTGTTTCAAAACGTTCACCACCTTGACAAACCTCAAAACTCACCAGAAGCGGCACATGGGGATAAATGAGTTTGTTTGCTCGACTTGCAGTAAGGTAAGGAATTTTTAACTATCTATTTGGGGGCAGTTTTTGTCGTGAATTTTGTTTTTTCATCTGAAAATAATGTTTAGGTATCCAATAGAGGTGTGTTACGCTTCAAAATATCAAAGTTAAAGGACAAATATCTTTTGTATCAACTTTGAGATCAACAATAGCCTTCATATCTTTGAAACATTTTGAAGGAAGAAAAAGAAACTGTGCATATAGCTCAAAATACAACAACTCTGTATTTAATCCATCCTCACTAACTTTCTCCACACTTCCCTATCCTTGATACTCCCTTGCTTCAACAACATCCATATACGAGTCTTGAATGCTTTTAATCTTAATACTCTTAATGTTTCTCTTTATCACACATTCCTCCACAACTTTTAGCCACATCTTACATGACCTTTCACTTCCTTTTGATCCACACACTCTACCTTCATATATTTGCTTTGTCACTCGGTCCACACTTATCCTCTCAACACGCCCAAACCAACATAAGATGCTTCATTCACATCGGCCGATTGGATTCTCTTTCAAATCACACTCCTTTAACACCCATTCGTTACTGACTGTCTGTACGAGTTTATTCATATACATTTCTTAGATATCTCCTCATTCTGTTAACGCACTTTATAAACTGGTATAATTTGTATTTATATATCACTATATTATAAACCTATTGAAATATCTTACTAAATGTCACATATTTCAATAATAATAAATTTTATATAACAACTACTAAACAATATTTTAACACACCTTAATGATTAAATGACATATACAATATTAGCAGAAATAAAAACAGATATGTCAGCATAAAATAATATAGTGTCCTTTGTTTTGTTTTCTTTAAACCTTTCCCTTCTCTAGATCACTAATAATTAATAATTTAAAAATCAAAAAGAGTGCTTCTAAATTTTCCACCCCAAAATGGTTGACAAGGTTTACATTCCTGTGCTTTATATTGATCCGTGTTTGTTCCCTAGTGTTTCTTCACCAAGTCTGGACTCGAGCGTCACGAGCTGCTCCACAAGGGCCACCGGGCATTCCCCTGTTCATTGTGTTCCCTCTCCTTCTTCACCAAGTCAGAGATCACCCGTCATATGCGGTACCACAAGGGCGAGAAGAGGTTTCCTTGTCCGCACTGCAACAAGTCTTTCATCGAGAATCAGCACCTGGTGGTCCACGAGCGCATCCATACAGGCGAGCGTCCCTACCTCTGCTCTGTATGTTCCAAGTCTTTCTACACCAAGTCCAAGACTCAACAGGCACACGAGGACGCATGCACAGCACACGTAAGGACGTGGAGACATTCATGTGTGTCTCTCTGAATAAGTCTACATGTTGTACTCCAACACACTGAGTGGTATACTTGTTCGACATCCTGTGAAGCAGCAATGAATAACAGACTGCATGAAGAGCGTCAGCGTCTTTAATCTCACAATAATGTAGAGTAAGTGTCGACAATTGATCGGCCCCTTCTAATTTAAACCATTATCCAGCCTGATGCTTTATTCCAAATAACCTTAATATTAATTCTAGAAACAGTTTTACGATGAAGTTGAATGTTTTACTAGCTGGTAGCTTTAACTATTTATTTGCAACTTTATTTTGTGTGGATCATTAATTGTTTTACATTATCATTATCATCATCAACTGTTTTCAGTTTGTGACCTATCGGTCTCAATCTATTAAATTGCCTTCATCTCCTTCGTCTATACTTTTTAATTGCTTCTCATTCTTTTCTCTCACTTGCACATTTCTCTTATCTGTCCTCTTCATCTCTTTCATAGTCTCCCTTGGGTTTTTTCCTTTTATACTCAACATCTATCTTCTCTTTGCGTATCTCACCTTTTACATCCTCATTACATGACCATACCATCTCAGTCTTGCTTCCTCTACTATCTCATGTACTCAACATCCTCATTACAGTCCATACCATCTCAGTCTTGCTTCCTCTACTATCTCATGTACTCCAACATCCTCATTACATCGCCATACCATCTCAGTCTTGCTTCCTCTACTATCTCACGTACTCCAACATCCTCATTACATGTCCATACCATCTCAGTCTTGCTTCCTCTACTATCTCATGTACTCCAACATCCTCATTACATGTCCATACCATCTCAGTCTTGCTTCCTTACTATCTCACGTACTCCAACATCCTCATTACATGTCGCATACCATCTCAGTCTTGCTTCCTCTACTATCTCATGTACTCAACATCCTCATTACATGTGCATACCTCTTAGTCTTGCTTCCTCTACTATCTCATGTACTCCAACATCCTCACTACATGACCATACCATCTCAGTCTTGCTTCCTCTACTATCTCATGTACTCCAACATCCTCATTACACGCCCATACCATCTCAGCCTTGCTTCCTCTACTATCTCATGTACTCCAACATCCTCACTACATGACATAACATCTCAGTCTTGCTTCCTCTACTATCTCATGTACTCCAACATCCTCATTACATGTGCCATACCTTCTTAGTCTTGCTTCCTCTACTATCTCATGTACTCCAACATCCTCATTACATGACCAAACCATCTCAGTCTTGCTTCCTCAACTATCTCCAATCATTTTATGAATGTGTTAATGTTTTAGATTTATTTAAATTTCTCTTATTTTAGACAAATTTTAAAAGTTCAAATAATTTATTTTATCTTATAAATATTCAGTAGAACATGTAAGTAATTGATTCATACGTATTTGGTATTTTAACATGAATTAAGGATGTTGCTGTGGACATGTTTGTAGCCACACGTGGTGCTTCAGACGTTTGACCAATCACATCTGAAACTGTAACGTAACGTTCACTTAACGATAATGTTAATAAATTTGTATGTAATCAAGATTTATGTAGTGTGATAACTCGAGCAAAACACAGGCAAACATTTTTTTTATCATCCATTCAGGCTCTATGTCTATGTACCAATTACATTAATGTTTTAGGGATTCGTAAGGTTAAATTTATATTAAGTGTACCCGCATTTGTGTGGGAGGAGAGTGGAAAACACCTCTCAGTACACCCGAACGAGAAAACATCCCGATCTCACTGTTGTCAGTCTAGTCTTTTGAGAAAGTGACGCATTAGACCATGTGGTCACCGAAGTGGGTAACACAGACAGTAAATGTGAACAGTTTGGAAACAAACTATTCACTAAAGTGGAACACAATCATTTAGGGCTAATCAGGCCGCAAGTACTTGCAATAGAAGCTTTACTGGTGCTACAGAATGAAGTGTAACAAGAGGCTACGACGTTTTATAGAGTTCGCGAGATGCAGACAGATTAAGACGTCGTCTGCACAGCATAAACAAACCAACGGAAGTACAAATTGTCTGCGTTGATGTTGCTCGCAACATGATTGGCTGGCTAAAACACATACTGGTACCCTTCCCTTAACATGACTGGAAAGTTCTCCCCTGGACAACTCAAGTCAAGTTAACTGCTTTTATTATAAAAACATGAGAACTGTTAGGTTACATTATGTGAACATTAAGTTGATCATGATCCCAACACATATCAGGAATTATGATTAATAAGTTTGAAAGTTTCTTCAAAATTTACCATAGACACTTTAATATGGGTCAATTGTAAAGTGTTCTGTCATATTATATTTATTTTTGTGAGTATGTATGTACTTTTTTTCTTTTAAGTTATCTGTGATACTCTAAAAATGGAATAAGATATTTTTATGTAAATATCTTTGATGTATTTTATTCATTTATTAATACTAGATCATCATCATCATCATCATCAACTGTTTCCAGCTTGTAGCCTGGTCTGTTTAGTAAAATGCCTACATCTCCCTCTGTCTTTCCACCATTCTTCTTCTCTCACTTGCACCCTTTCTGCTATCTCTTCCTTGGTCCCCCTTGCAGTCTCTACCTTACATACTTCGTATCCATTAGTCTTCTTGGAATCCTTTCCATCCTCATTACATGTCCATACCATCTCATCCTAGCTCTCTCCACTATCTAATGTACCCCATTCACCCCAAATCTTGACCTTAACATCTTCATTCCTAATCCTATCTCCTCTGGTGACAGCTAACATTAATACTAGATACTGTTTTAAAAAAATGTCTTTGAACAAACCATTCTGTACTATTTTGTGGATGGACAAAATGACATGACAGGGAACAAAACTAACCTACCTGTTGACATTTACATCTTTTGTGCAAGGCATTTAATTTTTAATGCTTTTCCAGATTCTC
Organism: Timema cristinae; assembly: GCA_039000515.1. Classification (NCBI taxonomy): domain Eukaryota; kingdom Metazoa; phylum Arthropoda; class Insecta; order Phasmatodea; family Timematidae; genus Timema; species Timema cristinae. The sequence goes on along the minus strand of JBCFYV010011172.1, from coordinate 10,918,813 downwards.
GAAGCAAACCACGTGATTCTGAGAGTTAAAACCTTTATTGAAATTATTTTAACTGTGTTTTCTCAGTTAAAAACTGATTTTATTGGCTCGATTTTTATTTGATTAAACTTGATGTTTGATATGTATTGTTATTATTTTTATATTGGTATTTATATTAATTTAGGAGGTATTTGAGCGCATACAAGTGTAAAAGCTTTTCTGATTAAAATAATAAACATTATGTTAAGTGTGTTTTTTTTTAAAAAAAGCAATATGTAAAATAATTACTATGTGATTGAAAGATTGAAATAAATAATGAATATTTGTTTTCTACACATAATATGTCTATTTTGAACCTTCCAAAAACAATGACAACTCATGTAGATTCTCCTTACATCTCTTCTTACTACCTGTTTGTATTATATACATATATACAAACTATGTTAATGTGTTAGGGACGAGTAAGGTTTAATTAAAAGGAAGGGTACCTACATATTTGTGAAGGGATAGTGGAAAATCACCATCATTATCAACTGTTTCCAACTTGTGGCCGGGTCAGTTTAGCAAAATACCTCCAGCTTCCTCTAGTCTTCCAACACTTCTTCCTCCTTTAATCGTTTCCAATCTTATCTTTCACTTATACACTTTTTGTTATCTACTTCCCCTATTTCGGTCAAATTCGCTAATTTACTAATCTGAATCTTGGAAAAAATTATGAATATAAGAGTAAATATCAAGATAATAGAATAATATAAAAGATGAATAGTAGCTGATTATTAACATTCGTACATTCAGTTCAGTGTTAAATTACTGGTCTGGGGTCTGGTTGTTATTTTTATCCTATAATTACTTCTGAACCACCAATAAGTAGTATTAGAATTCTAAAACAACTTTTATGTAACAAATTGAAAAAAAAAAACTTTTTTTAGATTTGAATTTTGAATTATAAAATTTCTTAAACCCTTGAATCTCAAATATCAGAGGCACCCATCCCTATTTAAAATGGATATTTAAGGAGTGTTGGACATGACAAATAACACTATGCTTGTTTTACATATGTCTTTTTTAACAAGAAGATCCATCAGTTTTCTTAAATTTAATTTGTTTCTTAGCTTTACGTCTTACTACCTGTTCGGGTTATTCGCTCAATTTCAATTAAAAGCGGGTTTGATTGTTTATACAACACCTGGTATTTTTAATCAAATGTAATGAAGTCTTTGTTATGTATACATTCTAAGCTAAGAGTTATATTTATTTATATTAGCACTATCTGTTTTAAAAATTACATATGTTTTATTTTACATTTTGTGATTAATGCCTTATTGTCCTATAAACTTTATCTTATGTTCTTTCAGTTGCCATAAAGTCTTTTTCAAGGTGTCTGTGAATCGAAAGAACATAACATGTTATGGTTGTTACAACTCTGTAGTCGCAACATCCCAGTACTGCTTCATCCGTCCGTCTTGTTCCATGGAGTCTTGATTGGCTTTCTCCTGGATCACCGAAAAGTCATACTCCAAATTGTACGGCATTAGTCTTTGCAAACTACCAAAATACGCAGCGTTGGGTCCCCCGTTGAGGAAATGTCTGCCCGAACTGAACCTCGGGGTGTTCCTTACCACGGGGTTGAAAGACCGCGCACTTCCGAAATGTCTGGAGAGGAAAGGGACCGGGGATGGTTCAGAGAGATGAGGGTTGCTCCTCGATAGGGCCTTGCCGCGGTGCTGCAGAGATGCTGACAGAGGTCTGCGGGTGAATCCCCGGGATAGCGTGTCTAGTTCCTTGTCGAATAGAAGTTGCGTGTTCTGTTCCAACATATACTCCCAGCACTTGAACTGCTCCTCGGACAACTGAGTCCCGGACTTGTCCGAACACGTCTCCTCCTCCTCGCTAGTGCTACACTTGGCCCGTATCGCCCGCACCACTCCGCTTCCGCTTCTCTTGCTGTCCCTGTAACTCCGCCTCTCCAAGGTCGGCACCACCGACGACATCTTCTTGATGCCGTTCTCGTGCATCAGCACTGATTGCCCGCTTACCATGACTGCGGCTTTGTTCTTACTGAAGAACTCTCTTTGTTGAAGGTAACGGCCGTTAATGTCTTTAGTTTTGTACGCCACATCTCTCGTCGTGAAACAGTCACTGCTGGCCGGGTCACTCTGCCCGCTCGGCGAGGACCTTTCTGTTTCTGGTACACTTGCGCAGTGACACGCAACGACATGATGTTTGCTCCCACAGTTTTGTAAATGACCATTTGTTAAAGTGCCATTTGTAAAGTTACCGTTGGTTAGATTGCAGTTCAGTAGACTGCCGCCATTCGACAGGTGACCATGCCCATTGGGTATCATCACCCTGTTGTCGTAGAAACCATTCTTGCCGGGTGACACCACGCGGTGCTCCCGGCAACAACACCCCCCACAGGTCATGCTGCTCTCGGCTGTCGGGGTCGAGTCTTGCTGGTGCCGGTTACGTCTGATGGTGTGTCGGAGTTCTCTCATGAGCTGTTCGACCTCAGAACCCAGGTCGCGGAACCGGACCACCAACACGCTCAGGTTCTCCTCGCTGCCGTAACTCTGGGCTATGTCTTGCAGTTTCTTGGCAGCCAAGATCGCGTTGCCCACCTCTCTGACCTCTTCGACTGCTTCATCGACATCCACAACTTCCCAGAACCTGCAGCGATATAGATAGACTGTATTACATCGTCCAGGGATACACAACCAGGAGATATTGAAATAACGATAGTTCTAGAGAACGGTTGAATCCACTACAAGATGTCCCAAATAAGAACGGCTCCTTACGAATAGTATTTTAAAGTCCGTGTTTGAAATGCGTGCCAACGGCTGCTATACATAGTTTCAATAAATAAACATTTGATAGTCAACAAGCATAACTATGCATAACGGTTGGTGGCGCACATGTTGAACACAAACTGAAATACTGCTTTTGTGGCCGGATTTATTTGGAACACATTGTCTTTTACATATCCATTGAATCTAAATCTTGGGGGGGGGGGGATGTACATAAGAGTAAATATAAATACAACAGAATAATATAAAATACAAATAGTTGCTAAATATTAACACACTCTCTTATAATCCATTCATTTTAACATTCATACATTCAGTTCAGTGTTAAATTACTGGTCTGGGGTCTGATAGTTATATCTATCCTAAAATTACTTCTGAACCACCAATAAGTAGTATTAGAGATCTAGAACAAATTTCGCTCGAAAAATTGAAAAAAGAAAATTTCTAAGGATTTGAGTCTTGAATCCTCAAATCTAGAATATTCTTAAGGATTTGAGGGTCCCACCCCTAATTGGAATACTACAAATGACCAAATACTTAATTATGTTTAGCATTAGTTCATTATCTGACGAAGACAGTTTTGTAGTAACCATTCTGTTTATTTAAACGACACCCCCTGTGCAAAACGGTATATTCGAGACTATTAGATAGTACACCCGACACTTTATTGTAACTCTTCACCTCTTGTTTGCGACAATAAGGAACTCGTCATGATCTTCAAGGGTCACCTCTGTGATCTGGGGGTCTGGGATGACAAGTGGGAACCTGGAACTGCATCCGATCTGGCTCCGGTTCAGATTCTGGAATAAAAACAACATTACGAGTCATTCCATTGTCCTTGCTGTGCTCAAGATCATTCTTCACTCGTATTTTAAGGCAAATTCCATGGGTAATGTAAGCCCCAACCGAGTCACGGTTGGCTGTGATATCAATGATAGCTCTTAGTCGCCGATGATATTCATACGCCCATCACAGACTCTGCCTTAAAATATGAGTGAATAATGATTTTGACCAAAGGACAATCCCTGGATAGCTCAGTGGTAGAGCAGTGGTGTACTAAGCCAACAGTCCTGGGTTAGATACCCATGTCCAAGTGTAATATTTCAATCGATTTGAACTTAAATAAATAAATAGAGATATACAAACTAAACATACTACCCCCATCGGTGATCACATGGTCCATAACCTGTCCTCCTTGCATTAAACTGGACTGCCGGTGACGAGTAGATTGATAAGGATGGTGTTCTCTAAACGGTTCCCCACTCTCTATGCAATAGCGGGTACATTTTTTCTAAATTCTACCTTCTTTATTCATAAAAACATTCTCTTTAAGGAAAACGTCTTTTTGAGGTTTGTTTTGGATGGAGGTACAGGACAGAGGGATAAAAAGATAAAAAGGGAACGAACGTAAGACTGGCTGATAATGACGAGGAGATCGAGGTTCGAATCCCGGTCAGGTCTTATGGAGGTGGTTTTTCGTATATTGTTACCCACTCTCCTTCCATACAAATATGGGTAGGTTACCTCCAAAATGCTTCCTTACTCATCCTTACCCCATTAGAGTAATTATATATGAGTATAACCTGAATAGGTAGTAAGATGCGGTGATAAAAAAATAGACCAATACAATTCATACACTGCTGCCATTGGACAAAGAGAAAATCAAGATAAAAAAAATGTTATTTTAGCACCGCATCTTACTCCCAGTTCAGGTTACATGTATATGTCCTAATCCTGCTAATATGTTAGGGATGAGGAAGGTTGAATTTAAAGGAAGTGCACCTACATTTGTGTGGTTAAAGAGTATAAACCTATCCAGGGAAAAAACATCCTTAATTCACCTGATCAAGATTCAAACCTCGATCTCCCCATCATCAGCAATCCTAGTGACGCCTCAGACCATGCGTCCACCGGAGCGGTAAAGAGTATGTGTCAGTATTTGAAATGGTCTCTTACATTCTGAGAGGCAGTGCTGCTGGTGACGCGGGACAGAGTTACCGGTCCGTTGCGCCGGCAGATGACCGCCCGAGCCTCGCCGACGCTGGCCACGCGCAGGACGTACCGCTGGCTTCCTGGCAGGTAGTTGTTCTGCGCAGACGTGGGCTTGGTACGGCAGATGTGACACAGAGTCCCGCACACCCCATACTTCTGACCTTTCTCCTTCAACTCCCTGGCGGCAAGTACAAGCATTAGGATGACCTTACCGACGTAAAGTTGTCTGTTAACTTATAAATAGGGATGGAATCCTCAGATCCTTAAGGATATTCGAGACTCAAGGAGTCAAGAATTTTTTTTATTCAAGACTCAAATCCTTAAAAAAAAAATCAAGTGAAATTTGTTTTAATGCTTGAGAACTGCTTATTGGGGATTCAAAACCAACTATAATAATATAGGATTAACTTAACAACCAGACCCCAGACCAGTAATTTAACAGGATGTATGAATGTTATAAGGAAATAACCTGTTAGTATTTTTGTATTTTCTATTATATTTATTAGGTTTATAATTTTATTCAAGAATTGGATTTGAAGGTAAATTGGAGATGTGGATTCGCAAATTAATGGATTTGATCAAACTTTACTTATAAATGTATAACAACAATTTGGAAACCCTGTAAATTAATGTAATAAGTGATAGGGAAGGAAGAAGAGTTAGGTTAAGACTGTTCCCTGTTTGTGTTTCAAAGAATTATGGGTCAACATACATTTCTGCGTCACTCAAGCAGATTCTGCTCTCTATTTTTGGTAGACATGTGAATCAAGTTTAAGTGCTCGTCAAATGGGGCTTGTACCTGTGAGCTGACAGCATGGTGTACTTCATGTACTCGCTGGCGGTCTCCTTGACAGTCCGTTCTTCCAGCAGGATACGAGGTACGGCCCTCATTAGGACATCCGGCACCTCGTTGTTGTTCCCTCCGTCGAACATTCCGAACAGTCCCTCTGTGTTACAGAACGCTGGCAGACGGATCTGTGTGATGTACAGTCTGGTGGATACAGAGAGTGTGTGATGTCATAAAACATGGACTGTGTAACATACAGAGATTGTGTGTGTGATGTATAGAGTGTGTGACATTATAAAACATGGATTGTGTGATGTACAGAGATGTGTGTGATGTATAAGTGTGTGACATTATAAAACATGGACTGTGTGATTACAGAGAGTGTGTGTGTGACATTATAAAACATGGACTCTGTGATGTACAGAGAGTGTGTGTGATGTAGAGTGTGTGACATTATAAAACATGGACTGTGTGATGTACAGAGAGTGTGTGCATTCTAAAACATGGACTGTGTGACGTACAAAGAGTGTGTGACATTATAAAACATGGACTGTGTGATGTACAAAGAGGTGTGTTGATGTATAGAGTGTGTGACATTATAAAACATGGACTCTGTGACGTACAGAGTGTGTGTGATGTAGAGTGTGTGACATTATAAAACATGGACTGTGTGATGTACAGAGAGTGTGTGTGTGTGATGTGTGACATTAAAAGGATGTGTGATGTACAGAGAGTGTGTGGTGATTATAAAACACGAACAATGATGAGAATACGAGATGAAATAGTTGAAGAAAGCTCACTTTGGGAAAGAAGAGATAAATTGTATGATGCAACACACAAACATTCTCACTTATTTAACTAAATTATACTTTCAACTCATAAGATATGTGAAACTAAATAATAGACATTGTAATATAAACATATTGGGGGAAAAAGAACATGCATTAAATAATATACACTGTTACAGAAACATATCTGTTTCGTACATTTTCAACTCCCCATTTCCAAAGCTCGATTTTAAAACTGTGTTTACCTATAGCTTGGAAAATATAATTTTTACTAAATCTTTTCTCAAATAAAAGTTTTGTATCCTTAAAAGCTCTACAACCAATTTTAATCAAAATCGTTAAGAGCCATTTTGAAGGACTCGATTTTTTTTTTCTCTTTTCACCCTTGACTAACTAACATTAATTGTTTGGTTGTATAGATAATTAAAAAAAAATCTGGGAACCTTATTAAGAACCTAAATACCAAGTTTTAAAATCCCAATCAGTAAAATGGTTACTATGAAACTTCAACATCAATCAAAATCTCAAACTTAATTTTTGTTTTACAATCACAACACTTTCTTTCTCTGAGGTGTTGCTCAGAAAGTAAATTATACAAATGAAGGTATAATTCAATGCACAAATGTGAAAGTTTTCTTTCTTTAGGTCTTGAAACATATAGTATTTTTAAATATTTTGCCAGTTTTTATTTTTGGCTACTTGTTCGTATTGAATGTATTTATATTAATTACCTTAGGATTAATAAAATGTATCATTGCCTAATGGCTTGTAAATGTATGATAAGATGTATAGGAACACTACGTTAATGTAAATTAAGTGAGAGTGAAGGAAACCAACCTGAAAGGATAGTTAGGTTAGGCTTAGGACAGGAACAAACACACTTCTCTCTTCATTATTCTTACACTGTGTAACTGTGGAAGTGGGAAGAAGTGGGAAGTGTAAAAGTGTAATAAAAATGAAGAGAGAAGTGTGTTTGTTCCTGTCTAAGCCTAACCTAACTATCCTTTCAGGCAGGGCAGGGTGCCCGAAGCAAGTGAGAATATATTATACTCTTTCCTTCCTTATATGTAAAGTACTTTGTCTTAAAGAATACTTTTTGGGATCTGGGAATGCCAGTGAGAGTGTGGGTAGTAGTAAGTTAAGATCATTGGCTGAAAATGGTTTAAGACAAGAGGATTGTGGATAACAGACAGATAGTGGTGCCAACACGAGGAGTAAGAACAATGGTGTTCAAGCTAAGATTCTTCAAATGAGTTCAAGATCTTCTTTTATACCTTGTGGGTGTCATTTATTGAATTTAATGTTTTTAGACGTCATCAATAATATCCGTTACACTTCTTGGTGTTCTTCAGAGAATTTATGTGTTGTTCTCGTCATCTATTCAAAGTCGAGAAATATTGAATAATAATGTCTCCAGCCTCACTGTGAAGCCATTAAGTGTCACTCACTGAGAAAAAGGATTTATAGTGTTGAGACTATAAGATATCCGCTAAAGGATGTTTGTGATGCTTTAATGGAAATTATTGAATCTAATTTGGCAGATGCTGGTCTAAGGTATGAGGCATACTCTTAGTTGGTCATTTGATGAAATTTGAATTCTTGATTTCTCTGGTTGTATTGTATGATATTTTGTATCTAGTACACATTGCGAATAAGGCAATGCTAAGTCTAGCAATATATATTGTTAGGGCTACTTTTAAAATTAAGAATTGTGTAAAATATGTATCTTCATATAGACAGGTTGGCTGCAAAATAACCCATAGAAAAATTTGGAGCTGATCCTTCCTTGTAGATTCGACATGAAATTGAACAAAGAAAAGACAGTTCGAATAATTATGAAGGTCATTATGAGTTAGAAAATGCTACCCCAGAAGATCACTGAAGCAAAGGTCCAAAGAACTTAAAGATGACAAAAATATTTGGGACTTTTTTTTTTAATTGTGCCAACCACAATGTGTGATGCTAATGCCCTTGAAGCTGAAAAAGCTATTTTGGATCAGAACCTGCAAAATTCACTCACCTATGGAAGTATCTTGGATATTAACGGCTTGGAACTCTAGGAATAATTAAAACATTTCAGGCATATCCTTCCAGACATGTAAAAGTCTCCATCTTCAAAAAATGTTTTAGAATAATTAGGGAAAACAAATATGAACACTACTTTCCCCAACATGTAAGTGTCACCTCGTATATTTCTGACCATGCCAGTGACCATTGCTAATGGTGAACACAGTTTTTCAATGTTAAAACTGATCAGATGGTCGATGTCGTCCTTAGCAATATTAGCCATAGAAAATGACATAGCCCGCAACTTGACCTGTTTTCAAATGTGATGAAATTCGCCCAGGTGAAACAGTGTGGGCCGGAGGAACAAAGCATGACAGGACTTGCGTATTGTCCGTGAGTCTGATTTTGGTTATTTAACATGAATGCATTTTATTTTTTGTTGCGGACTAATGGATATTCCTTTCTGTATTACATTGTTATTGAATTGTGCTTGTATTAATACCAATATTATGTGTGTAAATATATTACTTTTGCCTAAATTGAATGTTTTCCTCACTATCTAAACGATATATATACACAAAGGGGAAAATATTAAAATGGGGAGGGGGTGCATTACATGTATCTCGCCACGGGCGCCAATTGTTACATGGCTGGGCCAGCTTTCAGGTTGGCTTCCTTCACTATCACTTACACTTTGTCTAATTATACATTACCATAATGAGATTAGAATGACGGTTGAATTTAGAGGAAGTATATCTGTATTTGCATGGAGGAAGATTGTAAAACCATATAGACATAGCCCCCTCAGTATACCTGACTGGGATTCGAACCTCAACTTCCTCATCATCAACAGTTCAGTCTATTGCTAAAGCGATGGTTTGACCCATTTGACCACTGATGCAAGGGAACTATTGACTGTTGACCGAGCAGTGAAGTGTCTTGAGGAGTTCATATTTACTTTTCCCGCAGTCCGGCGGTCTCTGAGAAGCCAACCTTCCACGGTGGCTCCAGTTCCCCTCCTTCCTCGTGGTAGGGGGTGGAAGGGAGGCACGTCCGGTTCTGGCCGGACACATCCACCAGGCTCATGGGACGGTGGGCTCTGGGAAAGTAGAGTTATACTTTTTTTAAATACTCTTCCTTTTTGGGCAAAACCGGTCAAGCAAATGTTGAAGCTATACAAACTGTTTTTTTTTTAATCCTAGAATAATTAAATGTATTTGAGATTCGAGCAGATATAAAATTTAAAAAATTAAATTTGGAATTTCTTTTAAAGGTCTCGTACTGCCTATAGGTGCTTACTAATGTATTAACATGCTCTTTCTGAACCGACTGATTATAACAGTACACGACTTATAAACTAACTTAAATCTAGAATAGACACAAAACCCAGTTTCCCGATTGTCAATTCATCACTGTGAAAGGGTAAACCCACATTTAACCACTGATATATTTTTAAAACATGCCGGGAATTGAACCCAGAACCCTCACCTGGTTAGACAGATACACTACCGACTGAGCTAAGGTGTCATACAAACCCTTACTGAATTTATAAATTAAATATCCAAAGCTATTATTTATGCTTTTAGTGAGGATTTACTCCATCTAGATATTGTATTCTGAAAATTAAAAAATGATACCTGGACACGGGAATTGAACCCGGAACCTTTGGCTTAGTACGCCAATGCTCTGACCACTGAGCTATACAGGAAGTGGCTGCAATAAGCCAACTACCGAGTCGAACGGGGCTGCGTTATCTGATAGCTCGTGATCTTAATAAAAACACACATTTGTAGTCAACAATTTCCGCACGTCCATCACAGACTCTGCCTTAAAATATGAATGAAGAATGACCCTGAGCATGGGACGATTCCTGGATAGCTCAGTGGTTAGAACATTGGCGTACTAAGCCAAAGATTCTGGTTCGATTCCCGTATCTAGGTGTCAGTTTTCAATTTTCACAATATGAATTTATGAATGTTATAAAGATTGCAAGGGGTGCGCTTTTTCAATTAAAAGAAAACTCATATCAACTATATGAAATATTCTCAAAGCCGAATCTAAGTTTGAATATAGTGGTAATTTATTTAACTCTATGCACTAAAATTACTTGTAAAATGTTGTACTGCACAGTTGTTTTTAATATCTAGTTTTATTCTGATAAATCAAGTTTTTATCACAACTTACAATTCAATTTTTTATATTTTTTCCAATTAAATATTGATTTGTAACATAACAACTCAGACTGTCAATAATTGACCATAAATTGAGTATTATAGGTGTCAATATTTTTATTGGCGAAGCTTCATAATATATTGTTGAAGACAAAGGTTGTTTTTTTACTTGACGTTGAAGATAATATTTTTTTCGATGTTAAGTCAAAGTTTCCCACACGATTAGTGATTGTATTATAACAAAAATTGTTAATATTCAGTTACCATTACTAGTTTTGTTTTATGCTCATCATATATTTATCCATATTCGGAATACCCACTTGGACAAGCCCGTAGCCAGGAGGACGTTTTAAGGGTTAAATCTCCTTCCCTAAAAGTTGATAAAAAAAACTGCCTTATTTCATCTAAAAATAACAAGAGAAAATATTGACAAAGGAACTAGGAGGTATTAGAGAGTGTGGGGAGAGCTGTGAAAGTGAGCAAATATCTGTGGTGAGGAAATATCGAAACCTTTCAACTTGAAACTATTCGAAATTATAGTTACGAGAACATATCACAAATGAGTCGGCAAAAAAAATTAAGAATCAGAAGGCTGGCGGAATAGGATAAATAGAGAGTGGAAGGGGGAGGGGGGTTGTCTATCAACCATCAACAAGTTGCAGTTTGCAAAAATATCAACAATGGCAGTTTAATAACAGCCTGTCTGGAGATAAGTGCGAATAATAAAATATCAACAATGGCAGTTTGAGAACAGCCTGTCTGGAGATAAGTGCGTAAAATAAAATATCAACAATAGCAGTTTGAGAACAGCCTGTCTGGAGAAAAGTGTGTATAATAAAATATCAACAATGGCAGTTTGAGAACAGCCTGTCTGGAGATAAGTGTGTATAATAAAATATCAACAATGGCAGTTTGAGAACAGCCTGTCTGGAGATAAGTGCGTATAATAAAATATCAACATTAGCAGTTTGAGAACAGCCTGTCTGGAGATAAGTGCGTATAATAAAATATCAACAATGGCAGTTTGATAACAGCCTGTCTGGAGATAAGTGTGTATAATAAAATATCAACAATGGCAGTTTGAGAACAGACTGTCTGGAGATAAGTGCGTATAATAAAATATCAACAATGGCAGTTTGAGAACAGCCTGTCTGGAGATAAGTGCGTATAATAAAATATCAACAATGGCAGTTTGAGAACAGCCTGTCTGGAGATAAGTGTGTATAATAAAATATCAACAATGGCAGTTTGAGAACAGCCTGTCTGGAGATAAGTGAGTATAATAAAATATCAACAATAGCAGTTTGAGAACAGCCTGTCTGGAGATAAGTGTGTATAATAAAATATCAACAATAGCAGTTTGAGAACAGCCTGTCTGGACATAAGTGTGTATAATAAAATATCAACAATGGCAGTTTGAGAACAGCCTGTCTGGAGATAAGTGCGTATAATAAAATATCAACAATAGCAGTTTGAGAACAGCCTGTCTGGAGATAAGTGTGTATAATAAAATATCAACAATGGCAGTTTGAGAACAGCCTGTCTGGACATAAGTGTGTATAATAAAATATCAACAATGGCAGTTTGAGAACAGCCTGTCTGGAGAAAAGTGCGTATAATAAAATATCAACATTAGCAGTTTGAGAACAGCCTGTCTGGAGATAAGTGCGTATAATAAAATATCAACAATGGCAGTTTGAGAACAGACTGTCTGGAGATAAGTGCGTATAATAAAATATCAACAATGGCAGTTTGAGAACAGCCTGTCTGGAGATAAGTGCGTATAATAAAATATCAACAATAGCAGTTTGAGAACAGCCTGTCTGGAGATAAGTGCGTATAATAAAATATCAACAATAGCAGTTTGAGAACAGACTGTCTGGAGATAAGTGCGTATAATAAAATATCAACAATGGCAGTTTGAGAACAGCCTGTCTGGAGATAAGTGAGTATAATAAAATATCAACAATAGCAGTTTGAGAACAGCCTGTCTGGAGATAAGTGCGTATAATAAAATATCAACAATGGTAGTTTGAGAACAGCCTGTCTGGAGATAAGTGCGTATAATAAAATATCAACAATGGCAGTTTGAGAACAGCCTGTCTGAGATAAGTGCGTATAATAAAATATCAACAATAGCAGTTTGAGAACAGCCTGTCTGGAGATAAGTGTGTATAATAAAATATCAACAATGGCAGTTTGAGAACAGCCTGTCTGGAGATACGTGTGTATAATAAAATATCAACAATGGCAGTTTGAGAACAGACTGTCTGGAGATAAGTGCGTATAATAAAATATCAACATTAGCAGTTTGAGAACAGCCTGTCTGGAGATAAGTGCGTATAATAAAATATCAACAATGGCAGTTTGAGAACAGACTGTCTGGAGATAAGTGCGTATAATAAAATATCAACAATGGCAGTTTGAGAACAGCCTGTCTGGAGATAAGTGCGTATAATAAAATATCAACAATAGCAGTTTGAGAACAGCCTGTCTGGAGATAAGTGCGTATAATAAAATATCAACAATAGCAGTTTGAGAACAGACTGTCTGGAGATAAGTGCGTATAATAAAATATCAACAATAGCAGTTTGAGAACAGACTGTCTGGAGATAAGTGCGTATAATAAAATATAAACAATGGCAGTTTGAGAACAGCCTGTCTGGAGATAAGTGCGTATAATAAAATATCAACAATAGCAGTTTGAGAACAGACTGTCTGGAGATAAGTGCGTATAATAAAATATCAACAATGGCAGTTTGAGAACAGCCTGTCTGGAGATAAGTGCGTATAATAAAATATCAACAATGGCAGTTTGAGAACAGCCTGTCTGGAGATAAGTGCGTATAATAAAATATCAACAATGGCAGTTTGAGAACAGCCTGTCTGGAGATAAGTGTGTATAATAAAATATCAACAATGGCAGTTTGAGAACAGCCTGTCTGGAGATAAGTGCGTATAATAAAATATCAACAATGGCAGTTTGAGAACAGCCTGTCTGGAGATAAGTGTGTATAATAAAATATCAACAATGGCAGTTTGAGAACAGCCTGTCTGGAGAAAAGTGCGTATAATAAAATATCAACATTAGCAGTTTGAGAACAGCCTGTCTGAGATAAGTGCGTATAATAAAATATCAACAATGGCAGTTTGAGAACAGCCTGTCTGGAGATAAGTGCGTATAATAAAATAATGTGGTGACATGTGAATGCTTTTAGTTTTGTGAGTTTAGTGTTAACTAAGCTAATTATTGTGTTAGTTAAGCTGGTCTACTTATCCTGGATGCTAAATTTTGTTTTCTGAGTTTACACTAGGAACTCCAGTAAATGCACAAAATAATATTGTCTACTTATTTTTTAGTAGGAAGAAGAATTTTTTTAGAAAATACGAACATATTTGTTTGCTCATTTTTTAGATTGATAAATGACACCGAGACACAAGAATCGAACATGGGACTTTTGGCTTCCAACCAGTGAGCTATCCAGGAGTTGTCCTGACCCAGGGCCATTCTTCACTCATATTTTAAGACAGAGTCTGTGATGGACATTTCATGGATAGCTCAGTGGCTAAGTCAAAAATCTTGAGCTTGGTTCCTGTGTCCAGGTGTAATCTTTCAACCAACCGTAATTATCAAATATAATAGCTTGGCTATTTAATTCACATTTATCTGCGGTAAACACTGATAGCATTTTACCATATTATTAGTGTTATTTTATAGGCATTGATAATATGGTATCTTATATGACTGCGGTAGATAACTCGATAAGTATAAAAGGAGGTATACCAAACAGACAGATGTGTGAAGCTTGAATCACACGTTCGCCTAAAACAAGAGAACAGAATCTGCTCGAGTATTGAATCAACTCACACGTTAGCAGAAACGTATGACAACCCATAATACTTTGCTACACAAACTATAAACAGCTGATTACTGATGTTTTATTTTATACTGGATAAATAGATCTTTAAGATAAATATTACAATGGATGCTTTCAAATTATCGTGTTTTGTTGTGAAATAAATAAAGAAAAATACTGATGATTCACACTTTTTCAATTTAATGAATTATTTTAACACAACTGTAGATGCAGCTGTCCGCTAGTATCTTGTTTTATAGGCGCTTGCGCACTGATTGTGTCTCCCCCAAGCTGATTTTATAGAACAGAAAAAGGAAAGCTGAAGTTATTTCAAGTCGCGTTCGAACGTACAACGCCAATGAGGCTCGAACCTTGTGATTGGCTTGGAGCTCATCACGTGATTACGTTTCAGCTCTTGTTTCTTGATGAATGTGTGAACCCACAATAATGCTGAAAAAGCTTAGCTCAGCCGCTGTTACCTGTAGACTTGGAACTGCCTGGGGTCGACATAAAGTCTGGAATTGCAGGAGAGGTCCAGGAACTGGAGTTGTTGAGGAACCAGTGTTGCCAGATTTATCCTGTCCAGACGATTGTGGGCCAGATCCAACACCTGAACACACAAATACATCACAATTTGATATTTTGCAGAGCGTTTGGAAATATTTTCAATCCATAGTGTATAACAATAATGCTACACATTTGATTAGTTTTGTACAAACTTTATATTTAATGTTATAATGTACATGATATTTTGTTTTTTGTATTAAAAAAAATATATATATATACACACAGGATATTTGTAAACTCAAAGCCCAAACTGCACATATAGCTTGTTTGAACCAAAAGTAATAAAAAATCCCTAAACACATCCGGTAAACTGTGTTGATACATTAAATTGTGTTCAAAGTTTCAGCGTATAGTGCCGGGAGAGCAAAGCTGTTCAAGCAGCGTGTACAACAGGTTACATAGGAGTAGGCGCGTGACACTACACACCTCGACATCTTGGAGCACGGAGCAGAACACACCACAATTAATAGTAAACAACACACCAGTCCATCTAGAAATGGGAATACGTTCTGAGGGTCAACATTAACGATCCAACATCAAAGAACGTGCTTGCCGTTATTACATGTGCATTAATAAACCAAATAACCTGAGTGGTAGATGATTTTTAAAAACCATACGTTTACAATAACACTAGGTACCTAGTTCGTGATCAAAAACTAATTTTGTAACAATGTAAGACTATTTTTAGAATAATTTCACAATTTAAGATTTTTTGTTTAAATGTTATAGCCTTAACTTCACCGAATAAAAGGTAAAAATACGCGATTAAAGGAAAACGTACCTTGAGCGACGCCATCTTGGCGAAGCACGGACTGGACTGCAGTCTGTTGGAATGTACCCGTAGCACCCTCAGGTGTCTCAGGTGGATGATGTTGTCTGGCAGATGTTGGAGCTTGTTACCAGATAAAAGTAGCTCTCTAGGTCCTTCCACACAGCGATACAGCTGACAGGACAGTAACCACATCATTAGGGGGGGAGGGGGATGGCAGTTTTTTGACCGTTTTTATAGCAAAACTTTTTTTGGGGGAAAAAATAAATAAAATATTTCTACAGTAGAAACTTATAGTTTAGTTTTCTTCAAATATTGATATCAACAGTTGTTGAATATCTGTCATGAGCATAACGGCATTAGATGACAAACTTTTTAAATAAAAGAAAAAGTTGTCATTAAACTCCAGGACATCATCGACAGATATTCAACAACGTTGATATCAACGGACTTCTGTGCTGGGGGCCAGGGTTCAATCCTCGGTCCCGGCACAGATTTATCTGATTGCCAAACCCTTCCTTCACCTCTGACAAAGTGTATTAATCACAACTTGTGAATGTGTGGAATGCCAGTCTCCAACGTGTTCGGATCCACGTTAAACTGTAGGTCCTCCATTTCATCTCACAATCACCCTACATTACACATTAGCGTAAGTGCGTATAACCCGAACGGGTACTAAACGCGGTGCTAATAATAAATAATAATAATAATAATAATAATAATAATAATAATAATAATAATAATAATAATAAAGATATCATCAAGTGAAGAGAATTAAACTCTATATTCCTACATACGCCTCTAGAATAGTCTTATCAGAAACTCCTAAACGCCCAGAAATCAAGTGGGTTTATAACGTTCCTGGAATTAGCTGTCTAGCGGTGGGAGAACAAACAGGGGAGGAGACAATACAATCTGTATCAAATGACATCATTCTATTCTCAAAGGTCCATTCCACGCTCCTATATCAGTTATCTTTCATTTCCCGTATAGGGTCATAGAACATAGTTTTGTGTGTATTGTCGAAGGCTTAGCCAATATCTAACCTAAACACAACATCTGATTAGAAATGTTTCACCTACATACACATGTGTACACCTCACATATCCTCACTCAGGATCAAGTCTTCCAACAAAGAAAAAGGCACGGACTTTTCTTTTTTAACGCTTAAGTTCTTAGAAGATTTGTTTTTTAAACACAGCTGTCTCTGTAAGTGTTAAGAATTCTTGACCGAGTGTAGAGAGGTTTTGTTTTAGCTTGACCACTAATGATTTTATTTGTCTGTCTTTTGTCCAGTTGTCCCCAATAATTGCCAAAAGCGTGAACTAGTTTTAGCCAAATTCGACAAGGTTATTCTTTGACCCCAAGCCGTCTACCGTGAATAGTAGCAGTCTTACCTTGACTGATTGAACTATGACTCTATCTTATAAGCCCCGCCATAGGGAACCAAGTAAGGTAGTGGTCTTACCTTGACTGATTACACTATGGTCCTATCTTATAAGTTGTGCCATAATAGAATAATGCAAGATAAGCTTGCTACCTTATAGGCTAAACAAAGGGTTTCTGGTTATGGTATTGCTCAACTAACATCCAGAGAGATGGAATACCAAATGGTCAAGTGAATACAGGACTTTCTACACTCTGTTAATTTTTATGCATGTTTGGTTTTTGTGCGATAGTGTAGTGGAGGGGTGTCTGCGATACTCGCGCGGTCATACCAACCTCTCAGGTAACGTGGTAATGCAGTTGTAGGCGGCGTGAAGAGTGTGCAGGTTGGTAAGCCTGCCCAGGACGTCCATGGCGTTGTCCGACAGACAGTTTCCCGTCAGGTAGATCTTCTCCAGAAGATGACCTCTCAACCCCTCGCACTCGGCCGGCAGCTCACACAGTCTGTTGTTGGACAGGTTGAGGACCCTCATCCTAAGATCAGACACACGAGGGTTAGAGGACACTTATCGAGGATGTAGGATACACATGTGGTGAAGAACACTTATCAAGTAAATTAGCAAGTATTCACTTTGGAACATTATTTTAAGGCCAACTCGTACATGGAATGCCAACAATCGTTTTTTTGCGTAGTTTTCCAGAATCACACTTGCTGAATACATCAACAATTTGCCGAATTGATGGCACAAAATCTAAGTCTTTTCTTTGGACTACGTGACGTTTGATCACCCTGTATAGAGCTCATGGTTAAATATGACACAGGATAAAAAGTCTATGTACCTCCGCTGATGACCACACTTCAAGACCTGTCGAGATTATTTATAACATTAAACTAAACTTAGCTACTGAAGCAATTCTTTATTTATTTTGGCAAAAAAAAAAAAAACAGCAAAAATAGTGACCTTAGCTCCCCCGGATAGTACCTGGTCGAGGCGGTGAAGAAGTTGTGCGGCAGAGTGGTGAGGTTGTTGCTCTGCAGGAACAGCTCCTGCAGGGGGATGTGTCTGAGCACTGCAGGCAGGGATCCCAGCTGGTTGTAACTCAACTGCAGGGTCTGCAGGCAGCTCAGCTCACTACAGAAGAGGTGAGCGGGCAAAGTCCGCAGTTTGTTGTGGGTGGCGAAAAGGGCCCCCAGACGGGTACAGCCAGCCGTCCATTCGGGCAGAGTCTCCAGTTCGTTACTGTCGGGGTCACATAAGCTGTTTACCTTCACACGTTCGGTAAAAATACTTGCATGGAGGGAGAGTGGGAGACCATCATCAGTCTGTGGCCGGGTCTGTTTAGTAAAATACCTCCATCTCCTTAAATTCCCTCCATTCTTCTCCTCTCACTTGCACACTTTATGTTATCTGTTGTTCCACATACTTCAGCTATATATGTGGATGAGTGAGAAACCAACCCTGAGTAGACCCAACCTGGATTCGAACCCCGATATCCTCGTCTTCAACAAGCCAGTCTAACACGAGAGTGACGCCTTAGACCGTTCGGCCACTGAAGCGGGTAATATTATGGGCAGAGGTTGGCAAATGGTTGATCGTGATTGGCTGGTCGAACTCGCGGCAATTTTCATTCGATCCCGTAAGAAAACTATATCGTCATTAGAATTAGATCTTAGATTCTTCCAAACTCGCGAATATAGCGAGTACTTTCAAATAGTGTTTGATCGAGAACAAAACAACCTCGATTGGATAGAACCGCGTCTTACTACCCGTTCGGGTTATACGCTTGGTTTTATGATTTGGGGAGGCTATATTTAGATTAAATATACCCGCATTTACGTGTAGGTATAGTGGAAACATTTGGGGGAAAACCACCCGAACGAGATTCGAACCACAAACTCTCCGTCGTCGGCAATCTAGTCTTAACATGAGAGTAGCGCCTTAGACCATACGGCCATAAAAGCGGGTTCAATTGCTATTAAAGAATGAAATAGTTTAATAAGAACACACACATTTTAACTTATTTATTATATTTGTTTCATAGAAAGGAGAGAACATAAGTATTTGAAGGTTTATTTTAAGGAAAGATTTATAAACATAACAAAAAAAAGAGCCAAGTAGAGTTAAGAAACGACGGATGAAATGTTGAAGAGATTATCGGAGCCCGAAATGATCGCCGACCCTTGCCATGGAGGAACCAAGAAAGGTAAGCTTGTTAACTAGAGGTAGGTCAGTCCTACCAACATGTACTCACTAGGACACATCCAGGTGTTTCAGGTGAACAGGTGAAGGGTGGACTATCAACTTCTTCAGCTCTGGAAAAATAAAAAATAAAACCTTTCCAATTCCTTTCCGAGCAGGTTTCCACCTCATAGCACATGACTTGACGTATGGATACAATGCATGAAAGTATATCTAGTAATATTTCTAGTTGTCGGATATGTAAGTTGGGCTGTACATATCTAACACTCACTCATTTTATAGTGAGGAGAAATATCGACCCAGTGCACTGGACTGTGGTCTTTATATTCCTCTCCAAGTTAATGCATGTGCACTTATTCTAAGTTACCCTCACAATCCGTACTCTTATGGTTTAAAAACGTCACGCTCGCAATAGACTGGTCTACAGATTATGGGGATATCGGAGTTAGAATCCTGGTCGGGTGTAATGAGAGTGGTTTTTTCTAAATGGTTTTCAACTTTCCCTCCACGCAAATTCGAGTACATTTCTTATAAGTTATAAGAATCAAATAACCAAAGCTATTATGTATGCTTTTAGTGAGGATTCTACTCATCCAGCTCGTCAGCTTAATAAAAATCGCACATTTGTAGCCGATGATTTCCACACGTCCATCATAGACTCTGCCTTAAAATGAGAGTGAAGAATGACCCTTGGCACGGGACTATTACTGGATAGCTCAGTGGTTAGAGCATTGACGTAGTAAGCCAAAGGTCCCGGGTTAGATTCCCGTTTCCAGGTGTCATTTTCAATTTTCAGAACCAAATAATAAGTTATAGATTTAGCTACTAAATAAAGCTGGTGTTGATTTGGTACCGTATTTAAATACATAAATTCTTAAAACTGTGGCTTTTAGATTAGTTTTTATATATATATTACTGTAGTTTGAAAGAATTTATTTTTTAGTAAAAAATGTATATGAACAAAGTGGAAATATAAATATGTAGATAATTATTTATTTATTCCTTTTAGGTAGGCTATTTAATGTGCACTTTCTGAACTGACTGATTATATCAGCACACGAGAATTTCTATGAGTGAGAGCGAAAAAGTCTACCAATTTTTTTTCGGGAAAGGTATTTTCACATACCTTCCAGGGTTCTTAAGTCATGCCCACAATCGACATGGGACCGGCGGCTTTACTTCCCCTCCGAAGGAAGTTGTGCCACGGAATTTTAACCCTAAAGAAAAATGTTGGATTTGAACCCACTAACATCGAGTTATGAGGCTAAAACTTACCCCAAGACCACCGAGGTCGACAATATAGCAGAGAGGAAATTAATGTTAACGGTCTGGGGTCTGGTTGTTAGGTATTTCTTATAATTGTGTTGAAGCTCAACCACCAATAATCAGTTTAAGAACTCTATAAATATTATAATACAAGTTTTGAGCTTGTGAATGTTCGATCTGTATACCCCAATTTACTTACGAATGGACATATCTGACAGTTATATATAGGCTACTTTCAAGTGTTTATACGTCAAGTCATTTGATCGACAACTGTCACATTTGATATATGTTATCAATATCTTATAAAATAATGATAATGTAGTCAATTGTTATCAATGTTGACTGAAAAATATGTTTTTATTTTCTGAAAAAAATAACCGATCCAAACGCCCGTTCGTAAGAAAATCAAACAGATATAGCTTACACTTTTCACTGATATGATGCTTACAGAAACAATAGTATATGGTAGCGTGGCCGAGCGGTCTAAGGCGCTGGTTTAAGGCACCAGTCTCCTCGGAGGCGTGGGTTCGAATCCCACCGCTGCCAATGTTTTAAGTTTACCAGTAATGATATACAATATAAATAAGTGTATAAATTTTATATTCGTAGCATCCAAATGGCGTTCTTAAATTTATTTAATTTATTCTCGCTCTCTCTTCTGGAGGAATCAGGAACTAAGTTGTATAAATATGTTCGGGGGTGGGATTTGTCACCACGTTCTAATTACATCAATGTGCTAGGGATTAGAAAGGGTGAATTTAGAATAAGTGCGTCTACATTTTCGTGGAGGGAGAGTGGAACGCTATTTAAAGGGGGAGGGGGAACCTCAGTGCACCCAACTGGATCGAGCCTCGATCTCCCTATCTTCAGCAGTCTAGCTACTGCGGGTATGTTGCCTTAGACTATGCGGCCACCGAAACAGGTAAATTTATAATAAATAAGTACGGTTTGAAAGGGAATGCAATAGGTCGATGTGAAAGAAGCGTCTCACGGTGGTTTGGAGAGGATGAGTATGTATCAAATATATGAAGGTAGAGTGTGTGGATCAAAGAAGGGGTAGGCCATTTAAAGACGTGGCTAGTGTTGTAGACGAATGTGTGAAAAAGAGAAACATTAAGAGTTTTAAGAATAAAAGAGCATTATGACTCGATGTATGAATGTTGTTGAAGTGAAGGGAGTAGCGAGGATAGGGAAGTGATGAGAAAGTTAGTGAGGATGGATTAAGTACAGAGTTGTTGTTTATTAGCTATATATATATATATATATATATATATATATATATATATATATATATATATATATATATATATATATATATATATGCACACTTTCTTAGGTATGTGTGTATTACAGTAGGATCTGACTAGTTCAACCTTGAATAGTTCTAAAATGTGGATAATTCTAGCTCATCACGATTCCCTGTGGCCTTTTTATTTATTTAAATGAATGGTAACAAATGACATTTAATTCGAATTTGAGAAGAAAACATTCGTATAATTCGAAGCCTATACAGTGTGGATTATTTCAACCCTAACTTAACTATCTTTATTAACTCCCCCCCCTCCCTCATATGCCGAGAATGTCAACTATAGTTGGAGTTGGCCTATTGACACATGGTAAATGAGAAGGTGGGGAATTCTACACCGGTGGAGAGCGGGTTGCCTAATACAAGGGATGTGTTGGCTCCACTTTCATGAACTCTGATTTAAGTTCTGAAATTTTCGTATGATAATTTTCACAAGTTTTTATATTTTGTGTTTGAGTTTTTCTTGTTTTTTATGTGTGTATTTATTGTTTATGTATGTTTTATTTATTTATCATTTATATAAAATGTAGGTGTGTTTATTTGTAGTATATTTTAAGGTTATTGATTTAAGTAGTAACTGCCTAGATACTCATGAAAATGGTTAATTCGAATATTGAATATTTCAATTATTATTATTTTATTTTTTTTAGAAATCCCTTGGGCTTGAAATTTAAAAAAAAAGTTATATTGTATTTATTTATTTTATTCCAGGGGAGAAGCGCTCTAAATAGTTTCAAAGGGCATTCAGCTGTCCAACATTGGCCGGACCCTTTTTTCGGGGGAAGTTACCCTTACAATGGTACTCACTGTTGTTTCCGCGATGAGCGAGACCAGGGACTTGCCGTTCAAGGAGAGTTCCACCAACTTGTTCTTGGAGCACTGCACCGACTCCAACTTGCCCAGGGCGGTCAAGTCTAAGGTCTCTATACTGTTCTCACTGACGTCAAGCTGGGTCAGGTTCTACAACATGACAACTCTACAATTACCCGGAGCAGGAATAATCAGTCGAGGGAAATGTCTTATTAAAAAAAAATAACACCTGCATACCAGAGAATTGAAGCCGACACCCTTGTCATAGCGTGTCAATAAACCGTCCAGGGATCGTACCTTACCTAGGGTCATTCTCCACTCATAGTTTTAAGGTGGAGTCTGTGATGGACGTGTGTGGAAATAATCAGCTCCTATGAACTATAAACAGATATCCTGATTTGTGTAAAATACAATAATTATTGTATTTCGTTTATTAAAAAGTTGTATTTTTTATTATTATTTTTTAGCACCAAGTCTTACTACCCGTTCAGGTTACAAGTTTAAGTACTAATTACACTGAGGGTTTTTAGGGATTAAAAGGTTATATTTAGAGGAAGTGTAACAGCATTTACGTAGATGTAGAGTGGAAAACAATTTTATAAAAAACCTCTGTACACCCGACTGAGAGTCGAACCTTGATATCCCCGTCATTTGCAGCCGAGTCTACAGCGAGAGTAGCGCCTTAGACCATGCGGCCATATAAGCGGCTAAAGAGCTTATTGCTTGGTATAAATTAAATTCTAAGGTTTTAAGTTTTAAGTAATATTAAACTGAAAAAATGAGAATACAACAAATGATAGTAAAATGACCAGCAGGTGAGACAAGACGTATTGAAGATTCTAGAAATACGAGTATACACAATAAAATGTATTTTGATCAAAAATCAATGAAATAATTTAAATTTTTCAAATCTTAACTGAGGTGTATTTAGTCCCTTGCTTCTTTAGTAGCTATGACGATTTTTGTTTAGATACCACCAAACCCTCTTCAGTGGCCGGCCGAATGGTCTGAGGCGTACCTGCTGAAGACAGGGGTGATTTGGGGTTCGAATCACGGGTGGGTCTGTTTAGGGTGGTTTTTCCTAAATAGTTCCCCACTCTCCCTCCACGCTAATACCGGTATATTACCTCTAAAATGCTTCCTCCACAGCCTTAATCCATTAGAGGAGTTACCACATATACATATAACATGTACAGGTGATAAAAAAAACACTTAACTGAATGTATGAATGTTAAAACGGATGGATTATAACACAAAAAAGCTAAGCATTAATTAATAAAAACATGTAGGTGACCTGATGGTCTAGGGGTAAGGTGTCAGACTTCTGTACTGGGGGTCCAGGGTTCAATCCTCAGTCCCGGCACAGATTTATCTGATTACCAAACCCTTCCTTCACCTCTGACAAGAAGTGTATTAATCACAACTTGTGAATGTGTGGAATGCCAGGCCTCCACCGTGGTTCGGATTCCACGTTAAAATGTAGGTCCTCCATTTCATCTCACAATCACCCTACTATTACACATTAGCGTAAGTGCGTATAACCCGAACGGGTAGTAAGACGCGGTGCTAATAATAATAATAATAATAATAATAATAATAAATAAATAATAATAGTAACACTCTATTTAGCAACTAATTAATTAATTTATTAAAGTTAAAATGCTTTAAATATTCAACATGTTTTCTAAGATTCGCGTTTGGGATTCATGGGTAAAATAAACATTTGGATTCAACCCACCCCTAGAGGAAGTGTAACCACATTTGCGTGATGGATAAAAACTAAATCTCGGTGCCCCGGCCGGGATTTGAGGTCTGACCTCTCCATACGCCCTAACCCACGTGCTCGCTCCCTGCTATTGACCTTGAAAGGGCTGCCGTCGATCTTGAAACGTCTGAACACCTCTGTGTCGTCCAGACGGAGCCGAAGACTGATCTGTCCGGGGACTTGTCACCCCGAGGGGGTCTCGGTAGTATCGCCTTGTGTCTGGAGACCACGTCGTCGTACCAGGGGCAAGGGGCGCGCCATCCCGGGACCGACGGTGCAGTCAGGGTGTCACGGGCGTGGAAGCGCGCCGCGACGCCTCTGTCATCCTCGGAGGCGCTCGAGTCTTCGTCGAGGGCGAACCGGACGGTGCCGGTGCCCTTTTCCGGATCGGGAACCATCCGACAGTTCTCTCGGTTACGGGCCCTTGACTTACCTCTCTTCCCTCCCCGGAGATCCACGTGACCCGATCCGATAACGTCCCTTGTGTGTCAACTGTCGATATCTCGATATTTATTGTGAGTGTCGATTAAATAAAGTTCACATTGAGTGTACATAACTTATGTCAATCAGTGAATATACTTAAGACAGTTACCGATAAAACCGATAATAAAAACTCTTTATCAAATAGAACAGTCGATCAAAAACTCCTAAACTCACAGAAACCAAGTGGGTTTATATCACTCCTGTATGCAGCTGTCCAGCAGTGGGAGAACAAACGGGGGAGGAGGAATTACAAATGACAATACAATCTGCGTTGTATTAAATAACATCATTATATTCCCAAAGATACATTCTACGTTCCTATACTGGTTACCTTTCGTTTCCCGGACATTTGTCTCTCAGTGATCAACACAAATGTTTACAAGTCTATCTATGTACAGGGTCATAGAACATAGTTTTACACGAACATCACAAAGCGTGCACGTGCCCACACGGTGTTTACTACAAGCCCTGTAGTTTTACACGAACATCACAAAGCGTGCACGTGCCCACACCGGTGTTTACTACAAGCCCAGTAGTTTTACACGAACATCACAAAGCGTGCACGTGCCCACACCGGTGTTTACTACAAGCCCTGTAGTTTTACACGAACATCACAAAGCGTGCACGTGCCCACACCGGTGTTTACTACAAGCCCAGTAGTTTTACACGAACATCACAAAGCGTGCACGTGCCCACACCGGTGTTTACTACAAGCCCTGTAGTTTTACACGAACATCACAAAGCGTGCACGTGCCCACACGGTGTTTACTACAAGCCCAGTAGTTTTACACGAACATCACAAAGCGTGCACGTGCCCACACCGTGTTTACTACAGCCAGTAGTTTTACACGAACATCACAAAGCGTGCACGTGCCCACACCGGTGTTTACTACAAGCCCTGTAGTTTTGACAAACAATATAAATTGACTTGGGTGATTTTCACCTGGAATAGTTCATGTTAAGATTCATCTATGGCGGTTTTATTTATCTCCTCAGGATTTAAACTTATTTTTATATATATTTCTTATTTAGGATTATATTTTATATTACTGTTGTCTCTTCACTTTCCATCTCGTCAATGAAGGTTTACGGAGTTCATTTGGTTACTTTGTAAGAATCTTGAGGTTTTCCTTAATTTCTTCATAGATGAATACAGTTGGTATCTTCTAAATTAGTTGAACTAATCGTTAAGCTCATTATTTTGATGTTTTCACAAACGACCCTTGTGTAAATATGATCCAACTAATGTAACATCCCAGGAAGATATAGTAATCAAGAACGTCGAAGAAAAATGGACTTCAAACGAACGTGTCTTTTGATCAGTCGTCGTAGAAACTAAAATAATATCTACCAGAATTGGTTGATAGTCGCTTTTCGAACCGAGCATAGTAGGATCCGGTTTCTTTCGTAAGGAAGTTACTTATCATAAAACTTTCTGCTTCGAGATATTCGCCACATAATTATTTCGCAAAGTAAAGAAATACTTTTTTTTTAACGAGTTAGAGAAACATAACTAATATATCCATGAACAATATTCACAAAGATTTTTTTTATAGAACGCACTTAAGAATATGAGCGTCATATTCAAACATTTGATTTAGTTAAAAGTTAGTTTATAACGGATTAAAAAAAAATTGATCATTCACATTAGTTTGAAAATATGACACTGCACTTTTAAAAATAAATAAAGTGACTTTGATGTAAATTAAAAAATGTAGATAACAAAAAGGAAGAGATATTGAAAAAATTACTCCTCAGCATCGAAACAGGAATTGATATCACGATACTCCTGCCAAGATCCAATGTTGCGCTATATCCGGTTCACTTCGATACAATCGAGTGCTCGAACTGTCGCGGCACCCTCTCAACCTAACACCCGCACTTGGAAGCACGAAACAACCGTTGTCCGAGGCGGTCACCCAACTTGTGATGTAAAACTCGTGTTCATCTCCTGAGTCGTCCCAATCATCAACTTCCCACCATCGACTGAACCCAGATTCGAACCCGAATTATGAGAAACTGTTGAGGTAAAAAAAGGGGGTGGGGGGAAAAAAGGGAACAGTTCCCAGACTGGCAATGAGGAAGTCCACATAGTTATTGTTATTATTATTATGTAGGCTCTAATTACGTGAGCGTGACGTAACATGGTGGATAGCACCTTTCTCTAGAGGCCTGGGAGTCGACCACTGCCCTGGGTGAAAGAGGGGCATATGTCCAGGAGACAGAGAGAGAGGTAAAGAAAGAGTGAAAGTGAGGTAGAAGGAAAGATAGAGATAGTGATAGAGGGAGATAAAGTAATGAGTGAGAGAGAGTAAGTAAGAATGAGAAAATGAGAGAGTGAAAAAGAAAGAGAGGGAATGAGTAAGGTAGTTTGAAGGTGAGACAAAGCTTCTGACGGTCTAATAAACCCAGGAAGTGACACACCTCTACTAAGTGCACATTATACACTTCCTCTTTATTGGTTTCCGACATCATCTTCGGTTTATTTGGTAAATATCGCAGTCGTCTCTGAATCAACCCTTACTTTTATAGTGATACTATCCGTACAACAGAACTGTTTGATGAATTGCCTAGCTAATCTATCTCCGGGGGTTATTGGAAAAAGTCGCCTAGAAGTTTGTCACTGTTTGAGTTTGAAACCGAGAGTTAATTATAACGAAAAATGAGTGTTCAAGACAAATTCTATTTTACTGTACCGTTGTAAAATTAACATTTATCGCCCTTTAACTTAGATAGGAACCTGTAGTTTTGAATGAATATATATATATATATGACGATTTCTATATTTGGGGTTATTCAACGTGCACTTTTTGAAACGAGTGATTAAATAAGCACATGATTTAAATTTGCAAAACTTGTTTTTATTATTTTCTCGCGACTCCTCGGAGAGAGTAAGTATTCTGATCTTACGGGGAAAAAAATCTAATTTGAATTGGTGTCGACATTTCATAACCCCCTGAACACACACACAAAAAAAGAGTGGTTTTTGCAATTCCGTCTGTCTCATCAGACTCAAACTTGGTATATAGGGTTCTCATAAGGTTCCCCGGGGATGTTTTTGGATCTATATATCTAATCCTAAAATTAAGGGTAGTTTATTTAAGAACAAAGATAGAAAAAGAGCGATTTTTTCTTTCTAAAATTGGTTCGAATGATTTTGATTAAAATTCGTGTATAGACGATTTTTAACATTAAAAACAAAATGGCGTCTCTTAATTTTCCGGGAAAATAGCTTACACATAAGCATATATTAAATTGTGATCATATCTCCGCAACTCTCTGAGATACGAAATAACTTATCATCGTAAAGTTGTAAGAATATTGAAAATAAACAAACTTTTATTTGAAACATAGTTTTTATTAAACCATAAGTTTGTGAGATATTGTCAAATATATTTTCTAAATATAGGAATGGAGAATAGATTTGATGAAAAGAGGTGTTAATTTTTTCTCGATATGGTTCTGCAAAGATGTTTATTATTTTGTTCAACATAACTTACGAGTTTTAAGCAAATGTCTCAAATTTTAGGTAAAGGAGCAAAAAAGTCAACTCGGGGAAGATTTTTTTTTGACTGATTTCTGAAATACTGTCTCATGCAGATTTCAGAGATCTGCTTTCAAGTGTTCATACGTCAAGATATGTGATCTTCAGCTGTCGCTTGTGAGAGATAGTATCCCTGGATTTTTATGAATTATCATCTTATTCTTATTCTTTTTTCTTTTAGTACATCACAGGCAATGCTCATGTCACACACATTCTGTTCATGATTCCTATGGCTCTGAAAACTTCTTTTAGAGTTCATTTTTGTAGTTTTGGATTTTTAGGTCATATTTTCTTGGTTTGCGTTGTTTTTTGGGTGGTTATTTAGCATTTTGTAGGCATTTTTAATCAAGTTCTAAGTATTCATGTTGAAAGAGTATATTTTTTAAACATTACCAATATTTTTTATAAAAACCGTAAAGCCCGGTCCCTGGATATTAGTCTATCAATAGCTATAACATAAAACTAATCATGTAATGACACACACTAGAGTTGCGACTATCCCGTCTAGAGCGACCCGGATAGTGCGGTATCAGAGTGTAAATAATTTTCACTATGGGTTGCTTACTTATATATATATATCAACAGAACATTTAAATACAAAGCAAGAACAAGTGAAAATAGAGCGTCAAATGGAGTACATTATAGATTCAGTAAATGTGGATATGTAACGGTTTGTTTATTTTAACACACTCTTGTTAACACCGAGAACAGAGCCGGATAATACGGAGGGCCGGATAATCGCGACTCTAGTGTATTATCAATGTTGACAGTAAAAGAATGTACTTTCTACAAGAATCTTGCCACACTGTTGAAAGCTCGCTAAGACCTGAGCTCCAAGAAGTCAGTTCTCAGAGTCCAGTTGAAAGCTCGCTAAAAGACCTGAGCTCCAAGAAGTCAGTTCTCAGAGTCCAGTTGTAAGCTCGCTAAGACCTGAGCTCCAAGAAGTCAGTTCTCAGAGTCCAGTTGAAAGCTCGCTAAAAGACCTGAGCTCCAAGAAGTCAGTTCTCAGAGTCCAGTTGAAAGCTCGCTAAAAGACCTGAGCTCCAAGAAGTCAGTTCTCAGAATCCAGTTGAAAGCTCGCTAAGACCTGAGCTCCAAGAAGTCAGTTCTCAGAGTCCAGTTGAAAGCTCGCTAAGACCTGAGCTCCAAGAAGTCAGTTCTCAGAGTCCAGTTGAAAGCTCGCTAAAAGACCTGAGCTCCAAGAAGTCAGTTCTCAGAGTCCAGTTGAAAGCTCGCTAAGACCTGAGCTCCAAGAAGTCAGTTCTCAGAGTCCAGTTGAAAGCTCGCTAAAAGACCTGAGCTCCAAGAAGTCAGTTCTCAGAGTCCAGTTGAAAGCTCGCTAAAAGACCTGAGCTCCAAGAAGTCAGTTCTCAGAGTCCAGTTGAAAGCTCGCTAAAAGACCTGAGCTCCAAGAAGTCAGTTCTCAGAGTCCAGTTGAAAGCTCGCTAAGACCTGAGCTCCAAGAAGTCAGTTCTCAGAGTCCAGTTGAAAGCTCGCTATAAGACCTGAGCTCCAAGAAGTCAGTTCTCAGAGTCCAGTTGAAAGCTCGCTAAAAGACCTGAGCTCCAAGAAGTCAGTTCTCAGAGTCCAGTTGAAAGCTCGCTAAAAGACCTGAGCTCCAAGAAGTCAGTTCTCAGAGTCCAGTTGAAAGCTCGCTAAGACCTGAGCTCCAAGAAGTCAGTTCTCAGAGTCCAGTTGAAAGCTCGCTAAAAGACCTGAGCTCCAAGAAGTCAGTTCTCAGAGTCCAGTTGAAAGCTCGCTAAAAGACCTGAGCTCCAAGAAGTCAGTTCTCAGAGTCCAGTTGAAAGCTCGCTAAGACCTGAGCTCCAAGAAGTCAGTTCTCAGAGTCCAGTTGAAAGCTCGCTAAAAGACCTGAGCTCCAAGAAGTCAGTTCTCAGAGTCCAGTTGAAAGCTCGCTAAGACCTGAGCTCCAAGAAGTCAGTTCTCAGAGTCCAGTTGAAAGCTCGCTAAGACCTGAGCTCCAAGAAGTCAGTTCTCAGAGTCCAGTTGAAAGCTCGCTAAGACCTGAGCTCCAAGAAGTCAGTTCTCAGAGTCCAGTTGAAAGCTCGCTAAAAGACCTGAGCTCCAAGAAGTCAGTTCTCAGAGTCCAGTTGAAAGCTCGCTAAAAGACCTGAGCTCCAAGAAGTCAGTTCTCAGAGTCCAGCTGAAAGCTCGCTAAGACCTGAGCTCCAAGAAGTCAGTTCTCAGAGTCCAGTTGAAAGCTCGCTAAAAGACCTGAGCTCCAAGAAGTCAGTTCTCAGAGTCCAGTTGAAAGCTCGCTAAGACCTGAGCTCCAAGAAGTCAGTTCTCAGAGTCCAGTTGAAAGCTCGCTAAGACCTGAGCTCCAAGAAGTCAGTTCTCAGAGTCCAGTTGAAAGCTCGCTAAGACCTGAGCTCCAAGAAGTCAGTTCTCAGAGTCCAGTTGAAAGCTCGCTAAAAGACCTGAGCTCCAAGAAGTCAGTTCTCAGAGTCCAGTTGAAAGCTCGCTAAAAGACCTGAGCTCCAAGAAGTCAGTTCTCAGAGTCCAGTTGAAAGCTCGCTAAGACCTGAGCTCCAAGAAGTCAGTTCTCAGTGTCCAGTTGAAAGCTCGCTAAAAGACCTGAGCTCCAAGAAGTCAGTTCTCAGAGTCCAGTTGAAAGCTCGCTAAAAGACCTGAGCTCCAAGAAGTCAGTTCTCAGAGTCCAGTTGAAAGCCGCTCACCGTGTCAGCGCATAGTAATAATGGATATAGCCCGTTACGTTAATAACATTACCCGTGAGCACAGAATAGACTGCCTCGTTCATTCTGACAGCGTTACGTCAGCTTCACTGTCTCGTCACGCAAAGACCTAGGAACAGTATATTGACCTTACACGAAAGGCACGTCTCAGGAATCGAACAGGGATGCGAGCCTGAATTCTAAGAAAAAGTTGTTTGTGCTATATGTTCGGAGCCTAAACAGTTCAACCGGTTCACCTATTATTTGTATTATTGACAGTATCAAACCATTCGCTGAGATATAAAAACCGTTGTCACGTGGTTATTAAAATAACAAGTATATGACGTTTGGTTCAAAATGTCCCGGGCCACGGAAATAGCTGGCTACCGTCAAGACTATATAATACAGATACAAGACTATCTATAGCTCTACCAGGCTAGTCTATTATCTGCTCATAGTGCCCCTCTGCAGGCTAGTCTATTATCTGCTAATACCGTCCCGTTCTAAGCTAGTCTATTATCTGCTAATACCGTCTCGTTCTAAACTAGTCTATTATCTGCTAATACCGTCTCCTTCTAAGCTAGTCTATTATCTGCTAATACCGTCCCGTTCCAAGCTATTCTATTATCTGCTAATACCGTCTCGTTCAAAATAGTCTATTATCTGCTAATAACGTCTCGTTCTAAACTAGTCTATTATCTGCTAATACCGTCTCGTTCTAAACTAGCCTATTATCTGCTAATAACGTCTCGTTCTAAACTAGTCTATTATCTGCTGATACCGTCTTGTTCTAAACTAGTCTATTATCTGCTAATAACGTCTCGTTCTAAACTAGTCTATTATCTGCTAATACCGTCTCGTTCTAAACTAGCCTATTATCTGCTAATAACGTCTCGTTCTAAACTAGTCTATTATCTGCTAATACCGTCTCCTTCTAAGCTAGTCTATTATCTGCTAATACCGTCCCGTTCCAAGCTATTCTATTATCTGCTAATACCGTCTCGTTCTAAACTAGTCTATTATCTGCTAATAACGTCTCGTTCTAAACTAGTCTATTATCTGCTAATACCGTCTCGTTCTAAACTAGCCTATTATCTGCTAATAACGTCTCGTTCTAAACTAGTCTATTATCTGCTGATACCGTCTTGTTCTAAGCTAGTCTATTATCTGCTAATACCGTCTCGTTCTAAGCTAATATATTATCAGCTAATACCGTCCCTCTCCAGGCTAGTCTATTATCTGCTAATACCATCTAAACCAGCCCCAAGGCTTCTTTGGTGCTGAGTGACAGCTACAATTGACAGATAACAGCGTTGAAAAGTTACCAGACCAAATTATGTATCCCTACGCCGAACTGTGTTTAGCAGCCGTCACTTCTGACAGTCAACATTTAGGTATATACCTAAATGTTGACTGTCAGAGGTCAGCTGTGAGCTGTCAGTCAGCACCAAAGAAGCCATGGGCTACTGTAGTTCCAAGCTAGTCTATTATCTGCTAATACCATCTCGTTCTAAGCTAGTCTAGTATCTGCTAATATCGTCCCGTTCTAAGCTAGTCTATTAACTGTTAATACCATACCTCTCCAGGCTAGTCTATTATCTGCTCATGGATATTGGTCAGGGCTGTCACGGGTGGCGTAACCTCGCGTGTTTTTTACGCGCATGCGCGAAAACTGTTGTCCGTGAAGCTGTGCGCCCGCAAATTATTCCTCGAGGAGATAGATGGGAACGTGTTTGGAACACGCGTGAGTGGCCGCACGGTCTGAGGCGTCACCCTCGCAATATACTGTACTACCGGTGACGGGGAGATCGAGGTTCAAAACCCGGTCGGGTGTATTCAGGGACGCGGTACTGGGAATAAAACGCAAGTGTTTGTTCGGGTGTCTAGAGCGTCAAGCGCTGACCAACCACCCCTGGGAAATATGGTTCGAATCCCGGTTGGGAAGGCTCACGTGGTGTTGACGTGGCGCGAATAATTCGGAGCTCACTACAGTCTCTTGGTATGAATGGGACAGTTTGTATCCATCTAACTGTCGGTATGTTTCGATGCCAGCGACGAAAGGGGAACGCGTTCTTTAGGTCCGTATTTTTTAGTTTTTTAATAAAACTAAATCAAATATTGGTCCAATATAAAGGTTTGGTTGAGTTTTCTACGCAAGTCTTTGTATGTCTGTCATGAGAACATTCTTCACTGATATGTGGCTTACACACATATTCTATATGGTAGCGTGGCCGAGCGGTCTAAGGCGCTGGTTTAAGGCACCAGTCTCTTCGGAGGCGTGGGTTCGAATCCCACCGCTGCCAATGTTTTGTATTTGAAATCATTTTTATATATTTATTTGAAGTGTTTAACGTGCACTTTCTGAATCGACTGATTATATCAGCACACGAGAATTTCTATGAGTGAGAGAGAAAGTACGAATTTGGGACTGGAAAGGTATTTTCACATACCTTCCAGTGTTATTTTACAAGCCACAAGTGACATGGTACCGATGGCTTTACTTCCCCTCCGAAGGAAGTTGTGCTACGAATTGTTATCGCTAAAGAAAAATCCATCGGACCCCGGGCGGGTTTGAACCCACGATCAAGGGGTCCTGAGAAGAGCACTTTACCTCGGCCGAGGTCGACTAATTGCAATAATGATAGACGATATAAATTGGTGTATAAATTACATTCGTAACATTCTGAAAGTGTTAGCTAATCCCTTGACTAGTTCACGCGCTCCCCTTTTGGAAGTTAGAGGAACTAAGACGTGTGAATCTGTTCTAGGGTGGGAGAGGGGTAACGTATACTCTTTCCTTAGCACCGCGTCTTACTACCCGTTCGGGTTATACGCTTATGTACTAATCAAGGTAATGTGTTAGGGATAGTAAAGGTTGAATTTTAGAGGAAGTGTACCCGAATTTTCGTGGAAGTAGAGTGTAAAAAAACACCCTCTGTACTGTACATCCGGCTGTAATTCGAATCCTGACCTCCACAACAATGGCCAACTAGACCAGAAGAACATGAAGTTTAATCCGTGTATCCACCAATGTAGCTGTATAGTAGTTATTTTATGTTATGTATTTAAAATATTTAAAAACTATTTTTCCAGATATTTATATGGGTTGAGGCAATATTTATAAAATTATGCGAGTAAAATTTACCACAATCAAGTATTTAAAGAAGAGATTTGTCGAATCAAAATCTTAACCTTTTTTTAGAATCCAAATTTGAATCCTCAAATCTTTATTTTTTTTAATGTACAATTTTAATTAAAGTGAAAATGTTTTCGAATTTAATTATTTTTTTAAGTCGTTTAACGCTTGGCGCCACTGACAAATGATATTTTGTTTGTCATGTAGGGCCTATATTACATGATAAACACCAAAGAGAACATTTTTCTATTTAAATTAATTATATTAATACAATTTTGTCTTTTTTTCCCTGTGATTTTATTAATCTCTCCAATTACACAAGTTTATTTAATTTATTTTACCAATTGCTTACAATTGTTATTTAAAGTCAAAGTATTCATGATTGTATTAAAGATTATTTTTTTAAAGATCTCTACGAATCTCGAAGTTCTCAAATGTAATTGGATTAGAGCAACGGCTCTCATACTGTGGTACGCGTGCCACCAGCGGTACGTTCAGTTATTATTCGCGGTGGTTCATCTTGAGAAGCCAAACAAAGCTACTCGCAGCATACTAAAGACGTAAAAAGATAGGGTCTCAATAGAATTACGATCGAGTTTAATCCACAGCGGTTGGAGGGGTGGCAACACTGTTTGAAACTCAAACAGACGCGCAGTATGTGAGGAACAACCATTAACGACGTTGCTTACTTTGAGATTTCAAAACTGTTTTGTTATTATTATTATTATTATTATTATTATTATTAGCACCGTGTCTTACTACCCGTTCGGGTTATACGCACTTACGCTAATGTGTAATGGTAGGGTGATTGTGAGATGAAATGAAGGACCTACAGTTTAACGTGGAATCCGAACCACGGTGGAGGCCTGGCATTCCCCACATTCACAAGATGTCTTGTCAGAGGTGAAGGAAGGGTTTGGTAATCAGATAAATATGTGCCGGGACCGAGTATTGAACCCCGGCCGCCAGCACAGAAGTCTGACACCTTACCCCTAGACCACCAGGTCACCAACTGTTTTGTTAAGCGGGTTGCAGCTTAACGTGACGCAACTAAGCAGCCTAAGCACTATCACATTTAGACACTAATGAACGGAATAGAAAGAGAGGGAATACATTGAGTTCACCCTGCGAGGTCCTCTTCCCCTCTTCCGCTGACTAGTAATCACACTCACTCTACTACATGTTCCTGGACAGCATTGATTTGAATCTCAAAATTACCTTTTTTCTTCTCCCTATTCTAGATAGACATTTGCTTCCATGGACCTTGTTAATCCCCCTCCTGTAAGGAAGATTCCTGCAGGAAACTTTAGTGAGTTAGCCAAATAGCCTAGTGTCCTATCATGCTTTAATAGTTTCCTACTCCGCCCCCCCCCCCCCTTTGTATTTTCTGGTTTCCTTATATAGGAAATTGCATGTACGCTTAGCACTTCCTTTTGACTATTTC
Organism: Timema cristinae; assembly: GCA_039000515.1. Classification (NCBI taxonomy): domain Eukaryota; kingdom Metazoa; phylum Arthropoda; class Insecta; order Phasmatodea; family Timematidae; genus Timema; species Timema cristinae. The sequence continues at coordinate 10,883,055 of JBCFYV010011172.1, read as the reverse complement.
TGATAGAATGAAACCTAGGTCGGGGGATTGGGTGATAACAATCGATTTCCTTGAAGAGGTAGCCATTACCTATTTTTCTAGTGGCAGCAATGTAAAGTGTGAACTGTGTTCTTCTTTTCATTGTAAAAGCCATATTGTGTTCGTCCTTTTATATGTTCTTATCCGCCTTTCCTGGACCTTCTTACAATATATATATATATAATATATATATATATATATATATATATATATATATATATATATATTATATATTATAGTATATTGTGTGTGTGTGTGTGTGTGGTTTTTGTCATTCAAAATTTGTACAGTTCATACAAAACTAAACTACTATATCTTGCGTGTATGACTGCAGGCTGGATATTAATTAATATATAAGTAGGCCTATCGCAGAGAGACGGGCCGGTCATATATGTCAGTTGGTGAACCCTTCCTCAGACCATTCGACCACCGCAGCGGGTAAGGAGGGTGAATATCAAGTGAACCTTCCAGAGTTTGGCAAGATAGCAGCACCGCATCGCAATGACATGAGTTTGAGACCCGTTGACTCACCCCGTAGTTTCCCAGGACTATGTTCCCTTTGAGGAGGTTCGCCCTGAGGTTGATCCTGGCCAGAGAAGCCTCGTCTTTGGCGGGTGCGGGGGGCAGCTTCTCATTATCCACGCGGTTTCCTTGGAAGTCCTGCGGGCAGGAAACACTGGGATGTAACAGTTTAACCAACATAATTTGGTCAAAAGATATATTTTATTTCAGTTCTGGTCAACTCGACTATACAGTAACAGAAATGACTATACACTGTGAATGAATCCTGTGTAAGTTATTGTATCTATTATTATTACTCTTCAAATGACTAGTACAAAGAAAGTTGAAGACTGTACAATACTTGTTATTAGCCCCCTGAGAATATCTCTTGTCCCGCCACTGGTTCAACTCACCAGCAGAGCCAAGGCTCTCATGACCAGAAGGAAGGAGGGAAGTTCTTGAAGACAGTTGTATCCGATCGTAAGGATCCTTAGCCGACCAAGGCGACCGAGCGCCTCTGGGAGATCGGAGATAACATTACGGTCCAGGCGGAGCTCTTCCAAGCTGCAAGGGTCAAACAGAGGATACATCAATAAGGATCCTTTGTCCCAATAAGGGTCCTTTGCTCCAGTAAGGATCCTTAGCCGACCAAGGCGACCGAGCGCCTCTGGGAGATCGGTGATAACATTACGGTCCAGGCGGAGCTCTTCCAAGCTGCAAGGGTCAAACAGAGGATACATCAATAAGGATCCTTTGTCCCAATAAGGGTCCTTTGCTCCAGTAAGGATCCTTAGCAGACCAAGGTGACCAAGCACCTCTGGGAGATCGGAGATAACATTACGGTCCAGGCGGAGCTCTTCCAAGCTGCAAGGGTCAAACAGAGGATACATCAATAAGGATCCTTTGCAAAACGAGAGTTCTTGAGACATTTATTGGTAATTACTTTATTTTAGTAGGGATAGGACTTTCAAATCCTTGAATTCTTTAACCTCGAATAATTTAACCTCTAATCCTATATCCAAATCTGAGACTTCTAATCCTATAACTCGAATCATTAGATCCTTAATCTTAACTCTAATCTATAACCCATCGAATCATGAGATCTTCGAATCCTTCAAATAGATCCTTAAGCTATTCAAAAAGGTATACTAAATATTCAATCTTGTATTTTCAATTGTTTGAGCCTAATATGCTTGTCGATGGTTCAGCCCAACATAATTATAGGTAAAACATAACAACCAGACCCCAAAACAGTAACTTAACACTTAACTGAACATATAAATGTTATAGTCAGTGCATTATAACAACAACAAAATGTAAGCGTTTAGCTAATATTAATTTTTACACTTTAATATATATATTATTATATATATTATTTCTTCTCGCAACTTTTGTTCATCATTTTACTCTAAATTTGGATTAGAATTCAAAATTCGGGGTCCGTAGGTGAAATTAAGATTCAAAATCGAGATTTGGATTCGTACTTTTTAAGGAGATTAAAATATTAATATTAAATTTCCAGAACTAGAAATACAATTGCTAGCTAAGCGTGTATTTGTTGGGTTTTCTGCTGTCGATCTCACCCATAAAGCAAAGTTGCTATCACATCATGAAAGATTGATATTTAATTGATTATTCAAGCCCTCATAATCAGGATCTTCTGACTACATTTAACTTTGCAATTTGCAAGGTAAATATCCACTTATAGTCATCTAAAATTATTAAAATGTGATCTCAATTGACGACCTAAAAGATGACTTGGCCTTGCTATAAGCTAGTGTTGTACAAATGGTGGCCCGCGGGACAAATACGGCCCTCACAGTACCACGGAGGAAAATGAAAGGGTAACCCTCGCTGGCAGCAGTGAAACAGCTGATGATGCAAACATATATATATTTTTTTTAAAGGTCATGATGGTGTTTTATTATACGTATATACATTTATATTATCATACAGTTTATATTTATAATTCTAAGCTGTTTTGTGAAATTGTTTGTTCGTGCATATTTCATTATACATTTTTGGCAACAAAATTTGAAAGATTCTACCAATTAAAAATATAATGTATTATAAGTATTGAAAATAATTGTTTAGTAAGTGTTGTTTGTGAGCCTATATTAACTTATGTGCTTACTAAATATATCTTAGGCTTGCGGTGCAAACTGATAATTAGATTTGTCCCTTGGGATGAAATACGTTAGCTCGCCCTGGTCTAAGCCATAGCAGAACTTAATGTACCTTATTGTTATAGTTGTTTACTTTTACTACAATTTTAATAGCACTGTAGATGTCATCAACTAAAAACACGTCAATATTTTAATATTCACCTTCAAGATGAAGTTTGTAAAACTTACGATTGTAAAATTAACTCTGTCAACATTTCATTACATTCGATATTCAATATTGCATTGGAAAACAAAGGACGTTTCTTTGATTGGGCGAGTAATTAATTATTGAGGTTCAAGAAAAGGAAGCAACAAGAGGAAATAAAATAACAATGGTCAGATATGGAGTTTGTAGCTTATGTAGGTAGGCTTACTGCCCTTTCCCACCCATTTTTTAAACTTACATAAGTACTCAAAACATTATTTTGTAACTTTGAAAAATTTGTAACTATACACAATTTTTAACAGGATTGATAGTTATTTACAAGGTTGTGAAAGGTTGTGTTAGTAAAATGTAATCAGTGGCAAGGCCGTAGCCAGAGGAGGGCTTTGTGGGTTCAACCCCCTCCCCCTCCCCCCAGAATTTTATGAGCAATATATATATATATATATTGTGTGTGGCTTTATTTATGGTTCAAACAATATCAAAATTAAAATACACGTACAAATTGGGGGGCTGTGTTACCGGGAGTAATGTGTTGCCATAAAAAAACTCTTCAAATAGCTTCTAGAACTGTTTATCATTTATAATTTTTTTTTATCTTCCGGCAATTGGAGGATGTGTCCACCAACACCTTCCCCCCATCCCCCATCCTTGCCCACCGAATTTGTTGGCTGGCTACGGCCTTGATCGGTGGTAAATTGTAGTGGCTTGTTGCTAATATAAGCTAATATTAATGTTAGTTACATAAAAATATGTCTAGTCTTAAAAAACTTAAATAATATGTTTGACACCATTAAAATGAGTAAAAAAAAGTCCTAGAAAGCCTAGGTCTGCTAAGCAGCTCACTCTTAGATACAGGCAAACCTTGTCTTTCAGTAATAAAAATAGATTGGATATAAAATTAAATGTTATTTGGGTTTACATGGGCTAAATTTACTACCTCTTCACTAGAAAAGGTGTTCGACATGTTTTACTTCCATCTCCACACAAATCTCACATCTTCGAATCCAATTTTCAAAGGATGAGCCCTGTCCTAGAAATATATGTATTATAGCTACTTTTACGTGTTCATACGTCAAGTCATGTGATCTGCAGATGTCACCTTTGATAGATATTATAAATACCTATAAAATAACACTAATAATCCTATGTATTATTTATGCTGTAAATGTCCCTTTTTCTCAACTAACACAAAGCCTACAGCGATGAATAAGGTACCAGTGGACAGGTTTTTTACCGACTTCTGACAAAGTATACTCAGTTTACGTTAAAACACATTGTTTGTTTAAAATTTAAGCTAAAAGAAAAATCTAACAATATTTTTGTATCAATTACCGAAAATAAACTCTCTTTGCTATTTTTGTGTACACATCGCTGAGTATTTATTTAATTTCAACATCCCAACAAAAGACTAAATACATTTTTGGGGGTGGGGGTGGGGGGTGGTTGGATGTGCAAAAATTTCCCAAGGGTTTAATGGTATATTCAATTCTTATCATTGCTGGCAGTAAAAAAAAAGTGTTTCTATCTTCTAAAAGAAACTTCCTATGAATTTTACTGTACATGTGTAAACCCCCCCCCCCCCCCACACTATATGGGGAGGTCTATCAATCTACAAGGGTGGGTTCGACCCCCCTCCCTTAACCTCTCCTGGCCACTATTTTTCCACGCTTATGATTTTTGGTACTTTTTTTCCCCTTAAGGCAAAGATCAAACCCGTATAGTGGGACAAACGACCTCTTCTAGTCTCCTGTTTGCCCAATACTAGTATTATCAGTCACGGTTCCAATACCGAGTAAATTCGCCGTGTCTCGCGAGGAGGACGAAAGGGGAGGGGGGCGGGGCCTCAAATATCGTAATAAAAAAAAGGTAATTTCATTATTGAAAAAAAAATGCTATGAGGTTTTTCTCGTGGTCGCTACGCGCGCATGTGTGTGAAGGACGATACTAGAAGTAAGGATAGAACCGGAAGAAAGATGGCGGCGTGCGGGAGGATTGTGACACCGGACTCTGGAGTGTTAGTTTGACGGTAACGGACCTGCGAGCATTCGGGCCATCTGCCGGGACCATCCAAGGACGGGTCGTGGGTTAGGAAACACGCTCTGCGCATGCTCGTATATACCAAGTTTCTCTCGAAACAACTCCTGATACAATAAGATGAATTAACAGGCTCTCCAGGAACAGATCTTGGGCGAGGAGAGTAGACGAACAAATGTGCTCGTCAATGTTCAAGGCTATTATTATTAGCGATTTTTTTTTTCTAACGCACGTGATTAGAAAACAAAATCAGTGATGGACTTCGTCACCTTATCAATTTTTTTTAGCACCACGTCATACTACCCATTCGAGTTATATAGGCTTATGTATTTACTTTAATGGACTAGGGATGAATACGGCTGAATTTATAGGAAGTGTACCCGCATTTGCGTGGAGAGAGAAAGTGGGGAAACTATTCACCTTGTTCCCCGATCGGGATCGAACCAAGATCTTCCCGTCATCGGCAGTCTAGTCTATTGTGAGAATAGCACCTTAGACCATGCGGCCACCGAAGTGGGTCATATAAAGATTAAGTGCAGGATTAGTCTAAAGCTTGGTTCACACATTAGGCGCAAGATTAGTCTAAAGCTTGGTTCACACGTTCGTCGAAAATAGGAAGCAGAATCTGCTTGGGTTAGTGAAACAATTCACTCGCTGTATGTTGACCCATGATGCATTGCAACGCTAACTTAAAACAGCTGATTATTAACATATTTTATGTTCTAGTGTGTATATAAATATGTATTTTATATCATCCTCCCGATGGATGTTTTCAAATTATAACGCTGTGTCGTGGCACAATCCAATACCTCGATACAAGCTTTACACTAACGGGTTATTTCAAATCTCCTCACAAAGAACAACGAAGATGTCTACTTGCTGTTAGCTCTACAGCGCATGAGTTGTCAAATGCGCATACGCACTGATTTGAAATGGTTGGTTCTAAGATTTGATTGGTTCTCCTGTGCCGAACATCTCGGACAGAGCGGTTAAAGTAGAGATGAGTTGAACTTCAAAAGAAAAGTTCGCGCCGATAAAGCGGAAATCTTGTGATTGGCTTAGAGCTCGTCACGTGACCACGTTTCTGTTCTGCGCTAGTTTTTCGGCCCAATGTGTGAATCCACAGTAGGTTGTCCCATAAATCAGTTGTGTTTTATGAACTAATATTTAGGTCCGAGACTAGGAAACTCGTTAGAATGACAACAGTTCACTCCCTGCTTGTTAATCTCGATGTATCTAAGAAATGTTGTCATTTGAATTTAAAATTTTCTTCGCATCGACTTAACACATAATAATTTTCACTTCTTCGAAAAATTTCGGAGGAAGAACAAAAATTCTAAATATTATGAACAAATATGAAATATATCACTAAAAATCACATATATGAAGAATAAGTGACTTTTTACTAGAACTACTAAAAAGTATTTTAACACAAACTGGAGATTAAATGACGAACCTTCAACTTCATCTTGTGATCAGTTTTACAAGTGACTTCAACAAGAGATAAGAAGACGAACCTTCACTTTTATCTTATGATCATTATTACAAGTGACTTGAACGAAAGATAAAGAGACGAACCTTCATCATGTGATCAGTTTTACAAGTGACTTCAACAAAAGATAAATAGACGAACCTTCATCATGTGATCAGTGCTACAAGTGACTTCAACTTCAACGAGAAATAAATTGAGGAACCTTCATTTTAGTTTTGAGATCAGTATTATGATTAAATCATTTCAATGCACTTAAAGTGATGTATTTTTGATATTTTACAGTAATTTAAAGAGTATGTTAAAATAACTAAAAATATCTGGGAATTAAAGCTAAGATTTAGACATTATATGTTTTATTTATGTAGGTGTATAAAATAAAAAACTAAATACATGTATTTTCATTATCTTCATATGAAAATTGGAGTATAGCTTAGGTTGTTGTTTTTTGGCACCACGTCTCACTTACCACCTACTCGGGTAATAAACATATGTATTAAATATGCTAATTTGTTATGGATGAGGAAGTTTGAATTTGGGGAAAGTTTACCCGAATTTGTATGGAGGGAGAGTGGAAAAACTATTTAGGGATAAAACACCCTCAGTAAACCTGACCGGGATTCGAACCGTGATCTCCTCCGTCATGAGTAGTCCAGTTTATTTCGAAAGTAACAGTTTAGACCGGACATGTCCAACCTTTCCCCGACTGAGGTCTACATGAGTTCTTGGGGAATTGGTCGTGAACCGTGCATGAAATGTGTAGGACCTAAAGCACAAATACAATAAAAACATTAACGAATATTTATTTATTTTCAAACAAAAACATACATGTATAGTTTATGTAAATTAGCGAGCATTTACGTCAGCCCCAAGAGACTATTTTTTTATTTACTTCTGCAATTTGAAATACACTAGGGTTGAGACTATCCGGCTTAAGGTGGCGACATTCCGGCCCGGATAGCGGAAAAGCCGGATAATAAAGAATCCGAGTGTAAATAATTTTCAGGTGGGTTTACCTACTTTTTTTATCTTCACAGAACATTTAACTTTGTTTTAATAGAATCTGCTCATATTCTAATTTCGATTTAAAATAGGAATACAGTAACTATTGTAGGGGACAGTAAAAATTAAACGAGGAAGATATTGTTAAAATCTTTACTAGACAATACTTTATTTTGTAAATGTAACATCGGCTACAAAGCAAGAACAAGTGAGAATAGAGGGTCAAATGGAGTACATTATAGATTCAGTAAATGTTTTACAGTTGATATGTACCGGTTTGTTTATTTTAACACACACTTGTTAACACCGAGAACAGAGCCGGATAATACGAAGGACCGGATAATCACGACTCTAATGTATTATCAATTTTAGCTGTCGGAGCGTGGATTGGACATACCTGCCTTAGACAGTGAATGATTTATAATGTTTGCGCCCCTAGGTACAATTATGATATGCCCCCTGCTCTCAATTTTTTTTTTTGTCAAGGGCTTTAGAAAGTTTCGGAGTTAAAGAGGTGTTGGGAGGGGCGGAAGCTAGTATTTGTTAAACATTTCTACGAAAGATAATTAGGCATGTACAATTGTACATGTCCTACAGTAGCTTGAGTTAACATTATGAAGAACGGGAGACTGACCTCAGTTACAAAGCGATTGCAAATTACAGTTATTTAAAAAGAAACATTGTAGTTCTGACTTTAACTTTAACTATTTCGATAATATTAGTCAATAATTTTTAAACGTGTTTATTAAAAACAAAATATTATAATAAAAATAATGTCACACAAAATGTGCCGCCCCCTGAAGCCACCCCCCCCCCCCTTAGGCCCGTACCTAGTGGGCCTATAATGTAAATCCACTTCTGGCCTTAGACCATTCCCCCCACCGGAGCAGGCTAGAAGACGTTTTTGGCTGGTTCTGATACCATAATGAAATAATAATAATATTAATCCATCTACGTATCAAAGGAAATGTGTTGTTGTGTTAGCTAAACTCCCCATTCGCTCCTCGGACCCATCTGACCATGAAGCGGGGCTTGTTAGCTACCAGACTCGGTTTCCGGTGACCTCAGGTTAACAGTTATTAACTTCTCGTTACACGACACACACTCATGTTAACCCAAGGGAGAAAACACGACATTTATATTCGCATTATGACAATTTATTGCGTTGGAAAAATTAAAATTAAGAATTAGTCGGTGACAAAGAGTACAGATAGTAGTAGCATTTGCCACGTTTAATTTAAAATGTAAATTACAATGTCGTAAAACCTTTCACACGTGCTGTAAAATATGTGTAGTCTTACCTTGACTGATTACACTATGACCCTATCTTACAAGCTACACCATAGTGTAACCAAGCAAGGTAGCAGTCTTACTTTGACTGATTACACAATGACCCTATACTATAAGTTGCACCATAGTGGAACCAAGCAAGGTAGTAGTCTTACATTAACTGATTACGCTATGGTCCTATCTTATAAGCTACACCATAGTGGAACCAAGCAAGGTAGCAGTCTTGCTTTGACTGATTACACTATGACCCTATACTATAAGTTGCACCATAGTGGAACCAAGCAAGGTAGTAGTCTTACATTAACTGATTACGCTATGGTCCTATCTTATAAGCTACACTATAGTGAACAAAGCAAGGTAGCAGTCTTACCTTGATGATTACACTATGACCTTACCTTATAAGCTACACTATAAGTCCTATAAATTAACTATAAAATATCAACAATAGTATAGTAAAATGTTATTGTTGATCACAAGATAATGTTTATATTTTATAGAAGGCTCTTCCTATGAAAATTGGACGTGAACAAATTTAGGATAACCATATCGATGATTGAATGGTCTAAGGCGTCACTCTCGTAATATACTGGACAGCCATTGATGGTGAGATCATCGTGTGTACTGAGAGTGGTGTATTTTCTAAATAGTTTCCCACTCTTTCTTTACACGCAAATGCGGATACACTCCTTCTAAATTTAAATCTTCTCATCCCTTACACATTAACGTAAACGAGGATAAAGAAACGCATAAGGCTCACAATATACCCTATTGTCGATGATGGGGAGGTCAGGGTTCGAATGTCAGCCGGATACACTTAAGGTGATTCAAGGCCGTAGTCAGGGGGGGATTTTAGAGGTTCAACCCGTCCCCCAAAATTTTATGAACAAAATATTTATTTATTTATGGTTCAAATAATATCAAAATTAAGATACAAGTACAAATTAGGAGGTTGTGTTACCATAAAAAGCACTTCAGTTAGCTTCTAGAGGTGTTAATATTTTTTTTAAATCCTAGCCTTCTGCAGTTAGGGGGTTATGTTACCAAAAAGACACTTCAGATAGTTTCTAAAGTTGTTTATCTTTCTTTTTTTTTAATTTCTAGCTTCCATAAATTGGGAGATGTGTCCACCAACCCCCCCCACACCCCCCCCCCCACCCACACACACGTGCACCCGAAATTATTGGCTGGCTACGTTCTTGGGGTGGTTTTCCATTTGTGATTTTCGCTTCGCCTCTTCACGCTAATGTTGGTTTATTCCCCCAATTTCTTATCCGTACAAGTTAAATAAACACGTCTATGATATGCGCATTCGTACCATAGCCATTGTTCTACTGGCAACATAACAGCCCTCCCGAGTCTTACTAACCGTCCAGGTTATACGTATATGTACTAATAATTACACTAACGGGTTAGGAGTTGGGAAGGCTTAATTTAGATGAAATGCACACGCATTTGCGTGGAGGAAGAGGGGAAAACCGCTCTCAATGTACCCGACAGGGATCGAAACCCGATCTCCCCGTCTTCAGCAGTCTAGGCCAACACGAGATTAGCGCGCTAGGCGATTTTAATAGATCACACATTATGTAGCTGACCATTTTCGCCACGTCCATCACAGACTTTGCCTTAAAATATGAGTAAAGAATTACCCTGAGCAACGGAACGATTTCTGGATAGCATTGGCGCACTAATCCAAATGTCCCGGGTTCGATTTACTTGTCCAGGATTTTTTTTTCTATTTAAAGAATATAAAAAAAAAGTCAAGCGCTTTCATGTTAACTGTAGCGACGAGTACTTACTTACCAGGTTAAGTGATAACGAGCTTGGGGGATGCGACACTAGGTTAAGAAGTGACGCACGTTGGATCTCCAAACGCACGCGCACACACACACACGCACTCAACCCATCCCTCACAGCGTACTACTATACTAAAGAGATGGGATCCCCCCAGGAGTGTGGTCAGCGCTCCGACATGCTCCGAGTGATCAGGAGAGTAGTAGTAGGGAGGAGGTGTCTTCTTGTGTCGGCCGGACTGAGGCAATACCGGCTGGAGACACGCTGGGAGCAACAAGCGTACAACTACCGACACTGGACATGACGTCTTCTCTACTAGGGGGGGACTTCCCTGGACCACGTCTTACTACCCGTTCGCAGTGGCGGATTGAAAATATTTGCGCCCCTAGGCACAATTATAATATGAGCCCCCTCCCCCCAAATCGTTTTGCCAAGGTCTTTAGGATGTTTCGGAGGAGAGAGAGGTGGGGGAGGGGGGGGGGTCAGAAGTTAGTATTCGAGAGAAAATCTCTACGAAAGATAATCAGACATGTACATGCCCTACAGTAATTTGAGTTTACATTATGAAGAAGTTACAAAGCAATTGCAAAGTACAATTATTTAAATATAAATATTGTCGTTCTGACTTTAACTTGAACTATTTCAATATTGTTAGTCAATAATTTTTAAACATAGTTCTAATAAAAAAAAATGCTATCCAAGATGTGCCGCCCCTAAAGCCGCCGCCCCTTGGGGGGCCTATAGTGTAGATCCACTTCTACCCGTTCGGGTTATACGCACATGAACTAATAACTCTAACGCAGTGGTTAACCTTTTCAGTCATACCACCCTGTGACCTATCCAAGAACCTCTCTTTACCCCTTCTAAAAAAAAAAAAAAACTTGTTGCGAACTAACAATATTTATTAAGGAAAAAATTCAAAACAAAAACAATGCCTGTAGGTTTTACAGGTAAAATATTAGTGAGAAGGTTGGTATTGTTGTTTATCTATAATTATTTTTATATATCAAGTTGCTAGTTCAAGTCTAGAAGCGTAACAAGTAGTTTAATATAGGTATACATAAAAATCCCGTTTTTCTTGTGATACCCCTATTGGAGAGCCACTTTACCCAAAAGGGGGTAACTACCCCAGATTAAGAACCACTGCTCTAACGTATTAGATATGAGGAAGTGTACCCACATTTGCGCGAAGGGAGGGTGTAAAACCGTTTAGGAACACATGAGACCGGGATAAGAGCCTCCAATCTCTCCATCATCAGTAATCCAGGCTATTGCGAGAGTGATACCTTAGACCATTCGACCATTGAAGCGGGTGATTGTTGTTATTAACGTGTAGGACCTACTGATTATAATTCACCCTTGACATTCATCTCTTGTATGATAAACCTCATCTTGACAGAATTAAATCACGACAACCCTGGAGACCCCCATTTGCTGTAGTGCCGTATTAGAGACCTTAAAATATAATGAACTGCATTGAAAACCTTCGGGTGAGGTAGGATATCATTGGAGACCCTCAGATGAGGTGGGACATTTCTGGGTGGGATATATCTAGAGATCTTCAGTGAATGGAGGCTGACACTAAAGACTCTCACCAGAAGTCGTTGAAGAATTAGCATGGATTTCCAAAATTCCTTCAAATAAGTCGATACTTGCAGAGAGAAAATAAGAGAAAAATAACTATTTTATAGCATTAGGAAATAGCTCATAAAAATATACAAAGTAAACACAGTGGTTTAACATAAATACACAAGGGATTAACGAGTTTCTAGATATGTTTTATCTCATCATTTTTAATGTTGAATAATATTTCTAATAGAATTTGATTATTTTTATACCCCCGAGATTCGGAAATCCAGCTCAAGATTAATATTTTAATAAGATGAGATTTCAAAAACATATTTTATGTTGTCTTTATGTATGTATGATCCTTTAAAGAGCCCCTACACGATCAGTCGGACTTTATTAATACTGAAAGTAGGACTGAACGTGTAGCAGGCCCTGTTAGGATTCACAAAACTCTACAAATCCTGGATAGATATTCATCCTGTTCATTCACTATTCATCCAAACGAACACACAGAGAGAGTTGAATGTCACCAGTTAAGGTGGAGTGTAAGATAGACGAGCTAAGTTCCGTAACTTTGCAGCGTTTACAAATAAAGATATCTTTGAACTGAATAGATAAAATGTCACTTCAATGGCAATGTTTATTATAATTCTTGACATGTATTCCCAACAGGTTCTTGAATATATTTTATAACCATGATGGTATTTGGATCAGGCTAATTGAGGTATGTTTGACAGATACGCGTGGCAGGGTACAGGTTGGATGTCACGTATCAGGTACTTTCCAAATACTTATATGGGTTAGTGTTAATATTACGAGTTTGGACTGCATCACTCGTAGCCCAGAGGTGGAAAGATTACCCAGTACTAATGTACGTTGTCCAGGGGACGCTCGAATGTACTAACAATATATCCTTTCCTGGAAGCTCTTTCCATGTCCTGATGTGATGAAGGTGATAGTGGGTATGAGGGTGTGTAACCAGTGGAAACACTTAAACCTAACCTACGCCTAACTTAAGCCTAGCTAACCAAACCCTGGTGACCGTTGGGGTAATTCCCCTTTCGAGAAAAATACTCAAGGTTCTAGCCGGTAAATGAACTCGCGAGCCCTAGTGCACTGACCACTACACCAAGGGGTCAGTTACATAATGGGTTGAAATAAGGAGCTGCACTTTCCCATTAGTTTTTTGTTTAGCCTTAGGGTATGTTATTAGGGTAACGTAAGAGAATATGGAAGGGTTGACATTAAACTGTACAATACAGCTCTTAGGATAAGCAGATGATTTAGCTTTGTTGGGTGATAGTAAAGAAGCTATTGCAAGAAATCATATTTGTCTTAATGAGAAGATAATGTAGGCCATGAACTTTGTATCACAGTTGTCTGAATGAGAAGATAATGTAGGCCATGAACTGTGTATCACAGTTGTTGAATGAGAAGATAATGTAGACTATGAACTTTGTATCACAGTTATCTTAATGAGAAGATAATGTAGGCCATGAACTGTGTATCACAGTTAACTTAATGAGAAGATAATGTAGGCCATGAACTTTGTATCACAGTTGTCTAAATGAGAAGATAATGTAGACTATGAACTTTGTATCACAGTTAACTTAATGAGAAGATATTGTAGGCCATGAACTTTGTATCACAGTTGTCTGAATGAGAAGATAATGTAGGCCATAAACTTTGTATCACAGTTGTCTGAATGAGAAGATAATGTAGGCCATGAACTTTGTATCACAGTTGTCTGAATGAGAAGATAATGTAGGCCATGAACTGTGTATCACAGTTGTTGAATGAGAAGATAATGTAGACTATGAACTTTGTATCACAGTTATCTTAATGAGAAGATAATGTAGGCCATGAACTGTGTATCACAGTTAACTTAATGAGAAGATAATGTAGGCCATGAACTTTGTATCACAGTTGTCTAAATGAGAAGATAATGTAGACTATGAACTTTGTATCACAGTTAACTTAATGAGAAGATATTGTAGGCCATGAACTTTGTATCACAGTTGTCTGAATGAGAAGATAATGTAGGCCATAAACTTTGTATCACAGTTGTCTGAATGAGAAGATAATGTAGGCCATGAACTTTGTATCACAGTTGTCTGAATGAGAAGATAATGTAGGCCATGGACTTTGTATCCTCTTTGCTTGTCTGGTTGTAAAATACACATTCCTGGTGAGACTGCAACTAGACTGGAGAGGGTTGCGTTGGGAGGGGGTAACTATTACATCTCAAGCAGGTATTTGTAAATAAATATTATTCACAGTTGCTAAAATGCCTCATTTTTTTCAGGTATTTAACGTGCACTTTCTAAACCGGCTGGTTATATCAACACACAACTTAACTACCGTAACTTAAATCTAGGTCAGACACAACATCCAGCCCTCCTGCTATTAATTCATCACTATGAAAGGGTGAACCCACATTTCCCCAATTATATATTTTTCGGCCATACTGGGAATCTAACCCGGGACCCTTAGCTCAGTATACAAACACGCTACCGACTGAGCTAAGGCGTTGAAATAGAATGATTTTCATTGAATATTAATCTTCTAAGCTTACTTTCGATTTGAAGATATTTTGTTTGATTAATTCAGGTACATTCATTACGAGTATTTTTCTTCATAGTTTTAGGTAATTTTTTTTTTGTAAATTTGAGGCAATTTTGTATAATTTCTACGTCATTTTATAGGTCTTCTTTAATAATTTTTAGCACATCTGTTTAAGATTTATAATAAAGAACTTATTGTTGATATTATCATGTGTAGGAAATTAAACTAAACGTGTGTAATATCATAAAAACTGTAAAAAAAATCGTCCTTTTCAACGCGGGCAAGGAAATAAAAAGGACAGTAAGTGCAACATTTCCCTGCGGTAGAGTTGTGCCCTTGTTACATACAACTATGTTCCCCAGAGAGCATAGGTCCGTGGCAGCCAGTGCGGGTCGGGGGGGAAGGGGGGGAAGGGGGAGTAACAACAGCGGAAACTCGCTAATGAATGCTGTGCTTCCATCAACATCACAAACAAACATGGGAGGGAGGGGGAAGGAGCGGCATATCACAATAAGTAGCCAGCATTCGATTGTTTGATTGTATCGATGTTGTTAACAACATGTTTACATAAGTAACAATTGGCTTCATCGGGGCTTGGGGGTGGAGGGGAAAGGAACGCTTTATTCGGTGAATTAGAATTATTGTACGGCTCATTAAAAGTTTGGTGAAATTTATTTCTCAAGTGATTAGCATCGTACAGTACAATTTTCATAAAAAGGGCCGTTTAGAAAGTACACTTTTTTTTTAACATTATTAACATTTTACATTATAACTAATAATTTTTATAGGTAGTATATTAATAATTAATATACTAATAATTTTTATAGGTAGTATATTAATAATTAATATAAATGTCAAAAGCGACAGCTGTAGTTTACATAACCTGACATACGGGAAAGTAGATCTATAACTATAACTCACTTATGTGGTCGTATGGTCTAAGGCGTTACTATCGTGTTAGAATAGACTGCCGATGACGGGGAGAACTAGGTTCGAATCTCGGTCGGGTGTATTGAAACTTTAAAAAAAGTTTTACACTCTCCATCCAAGTGAATTCGGGTACACTTCCTCTAAATATAACCTTCCTAATCCCTAAAACCATTAGCGTAGTCAGTAAATAAGCGTACACCTCGAATGGGTCGTAAGACGCGGTGCTTAAAAAAACATAACCTTCCTTGCTTTCATGTAAGACTATTCTTGTGAAAATTGGGCTGTAGGGTGTTCACTCGGTTAGTGTGTCTGACCCGCGATCCCTGAGAGAGAGAAATTATTGTGATCGTCAAACAATTGATTGCGAGATCTTGATGACCCCCTGAATCCGAAAGACAATTTTTTTTATTTAAATGCATTTCTAGTTTCTGTTTAGCGTTACAAACAAAATGGTGCAACTATTTGAGATACAAAATAACTTATCGGAGTCCTACCTGGTCAGCTCCTAGAGGTATTGTATCGGTCCTACCTGGTCAGCTCCAAGAGGTCCTGTATCAGTCCTACCTGGCCAGCTACAAGAGGTATCAGTCCTACCTGGTCAGCTACAAGAGGTCCTGTATCAGTCCTACCTGGTCAGCTCCTAGAGGTCCTGTATCAGTCCTACCTGGTAAGCTACAAGAGGTTCTGTATCAGTCCTACCTGGTCAGCTCCTAGAGGTTCTGTATCAGTCCTACCTGGCCAGCTACAAGAGGTTCTGTATCAGTCCTACCTGGTCAGCTCCAAGAGGTCCTGTATCAGTCCTACCTGGTCAGCTCCAAGAGGTTCTGTATCAGTCCTACCTGGTCAGCTCCAAGAGGTATTGTATCAGTCCTACCTGGTCAGCTCCAAGAGGTATTGTATCAGTCCTACCTGGTCAGCTCCAAGAGGTCCTGTATCAGTCCTACCTGGTCAGCTCCTAGAGGTCCTGTATCAGTCCTACCTGGCCAGCTCCTAGAGGTCCTGTATCAGTCCTACCTGGTCAGCTCCAAGAGGTTCTGTATCAGTCCTACCTGGTCAGCTCCTAGAGGTTCTGTATCAGTCCTACCTGGCCAGCTACAAGAGGTTCTGTATCAGTCCTACCTGGTCAGCTCCAAGAGGTCCTGTATCAGTCCTACCTGGTCAGCTACAAGAGGTCCTGTATCAGTCCTACCTGGTCAGCTCCAAGAGGTATTGTATCAGTCCTACCTGGTCAGCTCCAAGAGGTCCTGTATCAGTCCTACCTGGTCAGCTCCAAGAGGTTCTGTATCAGTCCTACCTGGTCAGCTCCAAGAGGTATTGTATCAGTCCTACCTGGTCAGCTCCAAGAGGTATTGTATCAGTCCTACCTGGTCAGCTCCAAGAGGTATTGTATCAGTCCTACCTGGTCAGCTCCAAGAGGTATTGTATCAGTCCTACCTGGTCAGCTCCAAGAGGTCCTGTATCAGTCCTACCTGGTCAGCTCCTAGAGGTCCTGTATCAGTCCTACCTGGTCAGCTCCAAGAGGTATTGTATCAGTCCTACCTGGTCAGCTCCAAGAGGTCCTGTATCAGTCCTACCTGGTCAGCTCCTAGAGGTCCTGTATCATTCCTACCTGGCCAGCTCCTAGAGGTCCTGTATCAGTCCTACCTGGCCAGCTCCTAGAGGTCCTGTATCAGTCATACCTGGCCAGCTCCAAGAGGTCCTGTATCAGTCCTACCTGGTCAGCTCCAAGAGGTCCTGTATCAGTCATACCTGGCCAGCTCCAAGAGGTCCTGTATCAGTCCTATCTGGCCAGCTCCAAGAGGTCCTGTATCAGTCCTACCTGGCCAGCTCCAAGAGGTATTGTATCAGTCCTACCTGGTCAGCTCCTAGAGGTCCTGTATCAGTCCTACCTGGCCAGCTCCAAGAGGTATTGTATCAGTCCTACCTGGTCAGCTCCAAGAGGTCCTGTATCAGTCCTACCTGGCCAGCTCCTAGAGGTCCTGTATCAGTCCTACCTGGCCAGCTTCAAGAGGTCCTGTATCAGTCCTACCTGGTCAGCTCCAAGAGGTCCTGTATCAGTCCTACCTGGCCAGCTCCTAGAGGTCCTGTATCAGTCCTACCTGGTCAGCTCCACGAGGTCCTGTATCAGTTCCACCTGGTCAGCTTCACGAGGTCCTGTATCAGTCCTACCTGGCCAGTTCCTAGAGGTATTGTATCAGTCCTACCTGGTCAGCTCCAAGAGGTCCTGTATCAGTCCTACCTGGTCAGCTCCAAGAGGTCCTGTATCAGTCCTACCTGGTCAGCTCCTAGAGGTCCTGTATCAGTCCTACCTGGTCAGCTCCAAGAGGTCCTGTATCAGTCCTACCTGGTCAGCTCCAAGAGGTCCTGTATCAGTCCTACCTGGCCAGCTCCTAGAGGTATTGTATCAGTCCTACCTGGTTAGCTCCAAGAGGTCCTGTATCAGTCCTACCTGGTTAGCTCCTAGAGGTCCTGTATCAGTCCTACCTGGCCAGCTCCTAGAGGTCCTGTATCAGTCCTACCTGGTCAGCTCCAAGAGGTCCTGTATCAGTCCTACCTGGTTAGCTCCTAGAGGTCCTGTATCAGTCCTACCTGGTCAGCTCCAAGAGGTCCTGTATCAGTCCTACCTGGTCAGCTCCACGAGATCCTGAGGCAGGTCAGCGATGTTGTTATTGGAGAGGTCAAGGTGCACCACCGCGTTGAGCTGCAGCAGGGCTGAGGGGAAGAGGGGCAGCTGGTTGCTAGACAACAGCAGCTTGCGCAGTCTGGGGAGTCTGGCCAGGATCTCGAGGTTACTGCCACCGCCAGTGGGGGTGGCGTGGGACCTCGCCCCCAGCTTGTTGCGCCCCAGGAGCAGTTCCTCCAGCCCAGGGAACGCACTCAAAGAGTCGGGGAGACGCTCCAGGCCGCTGTCCGTCAGGTCCAGCCTGGTCGCGCAGCTTGTGTGCGTCGCCTGAAAATACAGCACATGGAGTGGGAGTGGTCCGTAGCGTGCTCTGAGTGACAAGCATCCTAGAGCCCAGAGCAATCTCGGACATATCAAGGACTTTTTCAGCATTTCTACCACTTCCGTAACATCTATAATACTTCTTACACATCTCTAATACATCCTCAACATCTCGAAAACTTCTGCAACATCTCCACCACTTCTATAACATCTCTACCGCTTCTGTAACGCCTCAAAGACTTCTGTAACATCTCTAGTACTTCTACAACATCTCAAAGACTTCTGTAACATTTCTAGTACTTCTGCAACATCTCTAATTCTTCCTCAACATCTCAAAGACTTCTGTAACATCTCTAGTACCTCTGCAACATCTCAAAGACTTCTGTAACATCTCTAGTACTTCTACAACATATCAAAGACTTCTGTAACATTTCTAGTACTTCTGCAACATCTCTAATTCTTCCTCAACATCTCAAAGAATTCTGTAACATCTCTAGTACTTCCTCAACATCTCAAAGACTTCTGTAACATCTCTAGTACTTCTGCAACATCTCTAATTCTTCCTCAACATCTCAAAGAATTCTGTAACATCTCTAGTACTTCCTCAACATCTGAAAGACTTCTGTAACATCTCTAGTACTTCTGCAACATCTCTAATTCTTCCTCAACATCTCTAATTCTTCCTCAACATCTCAAAGGTTTCTTCAACAAATCTCAGACTTCTGTAACATATCTCAGACTTCCATAACATCTCTGACACTATTGCAAAATTTCTCAGACTTCTGCGACATCATTAATATTTCATCAATCTCTCTTATATTTCTTACACATTTCTCAGACTTTTGTGCATTTCTAATACTTCTGAAACATTTCTCAGACTTTTGCCACCTGGGAATCTAAACCAGGTGCCTTTGACTTCTGTATATCGATGCTTTACCAATGAGCCATCCTATCCCGTCCAGAAACTAGTGACTAACAAAAAGGGGTTTTAATTACGAGAAAAAACTAGACTGACTCAGTGGTAGAGCTTTAGTGTGCAAAACCAAGTGTCCCGGGTTCGATTCCCATGTTCTGATGGCCATCTACAACTTAATTGAATTTGATGCAAATAAAGTTTTAGGGCCAGTTTCACAGTCAGACTTAGTACTTCTCAAAAGCGGTGCTATACTAAATACATAACGACCGTTACCTATAGGCCAGTTTCACAGTCAGACTTAGTACTTCTCAAAAGCGGTGCTATACTAAATACATAACGACCGTTACCTATAGGCCAGTTTCACATATAAGACTGGTCCATTCATTCTGATCTAGGTAGCTGTTATCCTGTATTTAGTATAACATTACACTTGAGACGTACTAAGTCTGATTGTGAAACTTCCTCTTTATGTTAACACGAAGGCAATTTTCTTTTCTATCTGAGCAACATAGCTGTGATAATGATGTTTCCATTACTTTCTGACCCGCCTCGGTGGCGTAGTTGGCTCACGCGCTAGTCGTGTTGAGTTCGACTGCTGAGGACGGAGAGATCGAGGTTCGAATCTCGGTCGGGTGAACTGGGGTGGTTTTTTCCTAAATGGTTTTCCACTCCCCCTCCACGCAAATGCGGGTTCACTTCCTCTAATTCAACCTTCCCAATTCCTAATCCATTAACGTAATTAGTTCTTAAAGCGTATAACCCGAACGGGTAGTAAGACGCGGTGCTAAATAATAAAAACAATACTTTCTGACTTTTGTTTGAGAAACTAACCTGAATAAAAATTCGAATCCCAGCTAATTCATTCAAAACACTCTTATTTACTCTATTTGCTTTAGAAACTCGAAAGTCCATTACATCACTTTCAAAAATACGCCACCTATCCTTATCTTGAACTAGTTATATCCAGTCCACCTCATTACACCCTATCTATTTCAGGTTCATTCTAATGTGGTCCTCTCTTCTGGACCTAGGTCTCCCCA
This sequence comes from Timema cristinae, assembly GCA_039000515.1. NCBI lineage: Eukaryota > Metazoa > Arthropoda > Insecta > Phasmatodea > Timematidae > Timema > Timema cristinae. The sequence goes on along the minus strand of JBCFYV010011172.1, from coordinate 10,862,635 downwards.
CTAGTATCTTCCTATTGGGTTTACCAACAATATTTTAATGGAATCCCTTTTCTGATTTATTACGTTTAATTTCATATTTAATTATTATGATAGTCTGAATACATGTTTTTTTCCTGCTTGGTTCTGCCCATTGTGCTCGAACGCCTGAACCGCTCCTAGAGTCACAAGCGTAAGCACATAGTGGTCCTCACTGCAATTGTAACAAATAGTGATACTCATGGCATTTGTAACAAATAATGGTCATCAGTGCAATTGTAACAAATAATGGTCATCAGTGCAATTGTAACAAATAATGGTCATCAGTGCATTTGTAACAAATAATGGTCATCAGTGCAATTGTAACAAATAAAGGTCATCAGTGCAATTGTAACAAATAATGGTCATCAGTGCAATTGTAACAAATAATGGTCATCAGTGCAATTGTAACAAATAATGGTCATCAGTGCAATTGTAACAAATAAAGGTCATCAGTGCAATTGTAACAAATAATGGTCATCAGTGCAATTGTAACAAATAATGGTCATCAGTGCAATTGTAACAAATAGTGGTCATCAGTGCAATTGTAACAAATAATGGTCATCAGTGCAATTGTAACAAATAAAGGTCATCAGTGCAATTGTAACAAATAATGGTCACCAGTGCAATTGTAACAAATAGTGGTCATCAGTGCAATTGTAACAAATAATGGTCACCAGTGCAATTGTAACAAATAGTGGTCCTCCGGCAATTGTCCTGTTTATTTCGGCCCGTACCTCAACGAGTCCTGCTCGAGAGTATCCTGATCCTCAGACATGATGCAGCTATCGTCCTCCTCGTCTTCTTCCTCCTCACAGCAAGATGGCGGCGCAGCGCAACGAATCCTCGTCACCGGTCCCCACCATACTCATTCCGGCGTGGTTTATCGTCTCATCCCGACACTTGCCATGGACTAAACGGAGGTTTCCTCTCAGGAACAATTCCTTCGGGAACTGTTTATAAACAACGCGCGTTGGTTTGATTCGGGTCCGACACTTGGTCAAAAATAAACACCAGTTTTCAATATCTTCTTTTTCTTCTTCTAAAGAGAGAGTGAGAGAAATTTCAGATGGACAATTTATAATCTAGAAGTTAAAGTTTAATTCCCTCCCACCCTCTCGAGTTTTGGTATAATTTGAGTTTAAGTCTTGTTTGACGTCACATGAGACGGACGTTGTGGGGTTTTTTTTTACCTTCGTCAAGACAAATTAGCAGCTACGCCTTCTTTAAATTGTTTTTTTTCCCCCGTTTTCTCTACATAAAAAAATGAACAATCTAACATGCGACGGTGACTTTTTTCTTTGTCGTTTATAACTGTACTCTCATTTTTCTTTACTCCGCTGTGTCTTGGGGCATGTAAAGAGGCAGAAAAACTGCCGAGATTCTATCAGTTTGTCGTTTAGGTACAAGAACTTGTGATGTGCTTTCTAGAGATATTAATAAATATAACTCTTGAGTGTTTTATATCTTGAAGTATTTCGCATCACATAATCCCATGTTTATTTTCTCACGCGCATTGATTGTAATTTTATCTACAGTATCGATAAATCACCCACATTGTTTCTTTTTAACTTTTAAAATTGTTTATTCGTAAAAATGTACTTCCTTTTTCAATCGTTTAGTTTTGTGTTTTGAGTCGGGTTTTTTTCAAATACAGGACACATTTCTTGAGACAGTTTTTCTTCTTTCCCTCTCTCTCTCTTTTTTTTTTTTTAGGATTGTCGTATTGTTTCCCTAGTTTCTGATTAAAAAGACATGGCTACGAAATCTTATGTAGCATTCCACAGACAACGAGAGTTTTTTTTTCTTTATCATACACTTCATAAACCAATACAAACATTTTAGGGACTGTTTATTAAAAGCTAATTAGTATTTTAGTGTTAAAATCATTCTTAAAATACATATATACACATTATTTGATTAGTAACATTTATGAAAGTAGTATTTCTGTTGGTTTTCTAAGATAGCTAGCACTTATTCTTCGCCACGAGATACCGATACATATCTCGGATGTGTTTTCGAAGCGATCCAACATGGCCGCTGTATGGTCTCGTATTAGCTGAATGGTCATTCATTCGACGCACAAACACGGTCACACATGGTCGGTTCACATACATTGTTCGTCTAAAACAGGAGGGAGAAAGTGAGAACTACTGTTTCTCGACAACAACAAAACATCGTCCCTACACAGTCTGCCAGATTAAAAGAGTTATTTAAATGAACAACATCTTACAATAACAATGAATGATTCCTCCTTGTTGATAAGTTGATACACAATGCCGCGTGGATTGTAATCTTTTCGCACGCGTGTAAAAGGATCTGAATAAAACAAAGTCCTTATTTAGGCGTTTTTGAAGACAGTAAAAAGTTTGTTAGCTAAACTCATTTTATGTCATATTGATAACCATTTCAATTATTCAATTTTATAATAATTGACCAATAGTGATAAAAGAAACAATAGTCGAACATCACTGATCAATATACAGAGAGTTACCATTTTATTTAAAAAGAAAAAGATCAATTGAATCAATTCAACAGTTTTGTAAACTTCAAACTCACAGACATTATTTTGATAAAGGTTACCTACATATCGCTTTGCACATACATTCATCACATGAGCTGATTAGTTTCATATGGTCACTCAACTTGCGCTTTTCCCCCCCTCCTACCAGGCCATAGAGTTCCAGTATCCACGCGATCCAATGTACAGCGTTCGATGCCATACCATAATAATTAAAATGTCAAAGTATCGTAAATGGGATGAAATAAAAATATAACTCGTTTTGTTTTTCACGCGTAAATAATTTGGTGAAACTGATTTGAAAAATCGTAAATCCTAAGATATCTCATTTTCAGTTTTGGATTAATATTTATTTTTTTATTGTAGTAACACCGATTTATTCCCATTTGTTAGCCGCGAATCGGTATCACTTTTAATAAATTAAATTACTTCGCGAATTATAATCGGCAAAAACATCTTTCTTTAAAAAAAACGCGACTGTATATCGATAATATTTTTTCTGTCCCGTTGGTAGTCCTTAGGAGCCCGGTTCACGAATGCTGCCACCCGGGAATATTGCGACAGATGACAGACAGACTGCTCGAGACACGCATCACGGGTGTGCGAAGGGGGAGAAGGGGCCTACAAGATGTGCGACACGAGACCGGAAACAGCGCGACATGCTCCACACTGGTTGCCATGGTAATAACTGCGACACTCTACTGTCCGTTCAATAAACATCAGTCGGACTCTGCCGTGGCCGAGAACGTCAAGTCCATAGACATATTTTATTATTATAACACGAGATATTCAGCCTGGAATTTCTGAAGTGAACGATTATACTGGTAGGTACTTAAATCTAGAATCGACACAACAGCCAGACCCCCTGGGAAAGGGGAAACCTACATTTTACCGATTATAAATATTTCTGCCATGCTGGGGATCGAATCCGGTACTCTAGGTTCACTGAGGTCTGCGAGATGAAAGAGGCGGTGCAGGGTCGATAAGTCCTAACTTTCAGCAACTGTGAAGGTTCACGATATGTTTACAAACAAAGCACAGAAATAGCTCGGATGAGAGATTGAGAGTCTAGTAGTCAGTTACAAGGAAGATGGGTTCATTCATATTTAAAATTACTATACAACTTACTCACTCTCTGGCATTAGGAACTCAAAGATTCATTGCCGCACTTACAAAAGTACACCATCCTCCTTATCTTGAGCTAGTTCTATCTAGACCCACTCATTACACACTCTCCCTATCTTGAGCTAGTTCTATCCAGTCCACCTCATTACACCCTATCCCCATTTTGAGCTAGTTCTATCCAGACCCACTCATTACACCTATCCCATTTTGAGCTAGTTCTATCCAGTCCCACTAATTACACACTCTCCCTATTTTGAGCTAGTTCTATCCCATCCCACTCATTACACACTCTCCCTATCTTGAGCTAGTTCTATCCAGACCCACTCATTACACCCTATCCCCATTTTGAGCTAGTTCTATCCAGACCCACTCATTACACCCTATCCCATTTTGAGCTAGTTCTATCCAGTCCCACTAATTACACACTCTCCCTATCTTGAGCTAGTTCTATCCAGTCCACCTCATTACACCTTATCCCCATTTTGAGCTAGTTCTATCCAGTCCCACTCATTACACACTCTCCCTATTTTGAGCTAGTTCTATCCCGTCCCACTCATTACACACTCTCCCTATCTTGAGCTAGTTCTATCCAGTCCACCTCATTACACACTATCCCTATCTTGAGCTAGTTCTATCCAGTCCACCTCATTATACACTCTCTCTATCTTGAGCTAGTTCTATCCAGTCCACCTCATTACACACTCTCTCTATCTTGAGCTAGTTCTATCCAGTCCACCTCATTACACACTCTCTCTATCTTGAGCTAGTTCTATCCAGTTCACCTCATTACACACTTCTCTATCTTGAGCTAGTTCTATCCAGTCCACCTCATTATACATTTTCTCTATCTTGAGCTAGTTCTATCCAGTCCACCTCATTATACCCTATCTCTCTCAGGTCCATTCTAAATGTATACTGATATCCTCTCATCTCCGTCTAGGTCTTCCCAATACTCTCTTCCCATTTCTTCAGTATATTAGTATTTAAAAGAGTGTTACGTGGGTTCGACGAACTTCCCCTTTCTAAGGTTATTTCTAGGGTTATTTCTGGGTTATTCTAATGTGAGCACGGAGCCATAGAAAAATTAAAAACCACATGTAATACGAAATGAAAATAATAAAAATATTATATATAGGGAAAAAACCTCTCAGTACACCCCATCAGTATCTCTGCGTTATTGGCAGTTACAGCCTACTGCGAGAATGACTCATCAGACCATACGGCTACCGAAACGGGTAAAAATAAATTAAAATATATGGTATAGGTGAAAAGTACCTGTGAACGAGCCAACGGTACCGGCTGAGCCAGAGGGGCTGGTTGGAGAAGCCGATGTTTCTAGGAAGGGTAGTAGCACACGTGCTCGTGGTGTTCGTGAAACCCGTCACGCCTAAAATCGTTGAGGCGGTGTCTTTACACCAAAGACGACGACGACAACTTTATCACGCGGCGACGCGCGAGTCCATATTTTCGGCGTCGATCTCCAAAGGATTCTACCGGTTTTGCGGTGGCCGCGAGCTGTTGGAGGGGGGGGGGGGAGGTTCAGGAGGTCGACTCTTTGAGGGATGAGAACTGTGACCTATCGAGACGACGTGACCTTGTAAGCGGTGATATACCTCCGGGAAGGTGTAACAGTACAAGCTATTTACGTTCCAACGGGACCGCTGCAATTTGTTATGCTACTCTCGTCACATATCGAGACGTCTAATTCGATAATGCGAATAATCGCAGAGATGATTGTGAGCTGTTAGGTTCTCTCGCGCATAATATAAACGTACAGTAAAACTAGTTCAGTAGTTCGGGTCATATTTCATTCCAGACGTGTAGCAAGGGGGAGGACATTATCAATTTTCAAATGAAGAAACTTTATTTGTCCAGCTTCCAGTGGCCATATTGTTTAAAGGCGATTCTCGCGTGTCATTTCTAATGAAAATGAATACAAAATGAACGTCGGAACATTCATTTCACTAGATCTAAACATTATTTTAATGTTATTCATTAAAAGTGAAAAATGAGATCTACTTTTCATCAATTTTTAATGAAGAAAATTAACAGTGAGAACATATGCTGTACAGTAAAATAATTAATTCATTATTATTTTAATGTAAGGATTTGGTTAGTTTTATTTATTTTGTTATTAATCCCATCAGCCTTAGCTCGAATTGGCATGGCACAATATACTTGGTTGTGGGGATATTTGGATTTTACAGGAATATTACAATGAGTATGACTTATTTTGACTTAATGGCTTACAGTACAAAAATAAGAGCTACTAGGAAAGTGGAGACCATAAGAATGAAGTTTGCGAGACAGAAGAAAAAAGATTAGAGAAGATATATTGGGAAGAGTGGGGATACAAGGTATACAAGAGAGAATAGTAGGGAAGCAAGACTGAATGGTATGGGCATGCAATGAGGATGTAGGAGTACGTGAGATAGTAGAGGAAGCAAGACTGAGATGGTATGGGCATTGTAATGAGGATGTTGGAGTACGTGAGATGTAGAGGAAGCAAGACTGAGATGGTATGGGCATGCAATGAGGATGTAGGAGTACGTGAGATAGTAGAGGAAGCAAGACTGAGATGGTATGGGATGTAATGAGGATGTAGGAGTACGTGAGATAGTAGAGGAAGCAAGACTGAGATGGTATGGGCATGCAATGAGGATGTTGGATACGTGAGATAGTAGAGGAAGCAAGACTGAGATGGTATGGGCATGTAAGAGGATGTTGGAGTACGTGTTTATAGAGGAAGCAAGACTGAGATGTTTATGGACATGTAATGAGGATGTTGGAGATACGTGAGATAGTAGAGAAGCAAGACTGAGTTGGTATGGGCATGTAATGAGGATGTTGGAGTACGTGAGATTAGTAGAGGAAGCAAGACTGAGATGGTATGGAATGTAAATTTAGGATGTTGGAGTACGTGAGATAGTAAGGAAGCAAGATTGAGATGGTATGGGCATGCAATGAGGATGTTGGAGTACGTGAGATATAGAGGAAGCAAGACTGAGATGGTATGGGTATGCAATGAGGATGTTGGAGTACGTGAGATAGTAGATGGAAGCAAGACTGAGATGGTATGGGCATGTAATGAGGATGTAGGAATACAAGAATGGTGTAGAGGAAGCAAGACTGAGATGGTAATAGTCATGTAATGAGGATGTTGGAGTACGTGAGATAGTAGAGGAAGCAAGACTGAGATGGTATGGGCATGTAATGAGGATGTAGGAGTACATGAGTTAGTAGAGGAAGCAAGACTGAGATGGATAGGGCATGCAATGGGATGTTGGAGTACGTGAGATAGTAGAGGAAGTAAGACTGAGATGGTATGGCTTGTAATGAGGATGTTGGAGTACGTGAGATAGTAGAGGAAGCAAGACTGAGATGGTATGGGCATGTAATGAGGATGTTGGAGTACGTGAGATAGTAGAGGAAGCAAGACTGAGATGGTATTGGCATGTAATGAGGATGTTGGAGTACATGAGATAGTAGAGGAAGCAAGGTTGAGATGGTATGGTCATGTAATGAGGATGTAGGAGTACATGAGATAGTAGAGGAAGCAAGACTGAGATGGTATGGGCATGCAATGGGGATGTTGGAGTACATGAGATAGTAGAGGAAGTAAGACTGAGATGGTATGGGCATGTAATGAGGATGTTGGAGTACGTGAGATAGTAGAGGAAGCAAGACTGAGATGGTATGGGCATGTAATGAGGATGTTGGAGTACGTGAGATAGTAGAGGAAGCAAGACTGAGATGGTATGGGCATGTAATGAGAATGTTGGAGTACGTGAGATAGTAGAGGAAGCAAGGTTGAGATGGTATTGTCATGTGATGAGGATGTTTGAGTACATGAGATAGTAGAGGAAATAAGACTGACATGGTATGAACGTGTAATGAGGATGGATAAGGAGAGAATGCCGACGGAAATGAAGTATGTAGGAAAAAGACCGAAAACTAGGCCAAGAAAGAGATGGCAAGAGCGGATTACAGAAAGTGTGCAAGTGAGATGAGAAGAATGGAAGCAATTGAGGGAGAGTGGTGGAAGGAAAGAGACTATGGAGATATTTGACTAAACTGAACCGGCCACAGGCTGAAAACAGTTGTTGATAATGATGAGTACAGATGGTTCAAGATTATACCAAATACACACGTAACAATTAATTATAAAGAAATTCAACATTACAACGGGACCATTTGCGAGCATGTATTGGATTTAACCCTCAATTCATGTAGGCTTACTTTTATTTAATACATTTTCTAACGTGAGATAACTGCATACATATTTCACGAACCGCAGCTCGTATTAACTTTTTACACAGGGCCATTTCAATAGAATGAAACGGTAGTTGATCACTCTCATAATGATCGTCATGATTAATGACGTGTGAGAGCTCGTCTCAAGGCAGGCATGCCAAACCTAGGGCCCATGGACCCCATATGGCCCGGATCCATGATTCTGTGCGGCCCACCTATCTTTTGATGAAGTAACAAACAATTTAATCTAATTTCTAGTTTTATAAATTTGAGATTATGACGTTTGGAAATTGGTTAATATTTGAAGGAAATCTAGTAAATGAGGTTGGCCCATCAAATTCCAAAAAATGTGTAATGACAGCAAATAATTACGTGAAAGATTCTTTTCTATTATGAAAAGAAACAAACTTCCAATATTTTATTTATTTGCGGTATTTAATTTAACGTGCACTTTTTTAACCGATTGATTATACCAGCACACGAAAATTTCTATGAGCGATAACGAAAGAGCCTACCAATCTCCCCGGTCAAGGTATTTTCACTTACCTTCCAGGGTTCCTTTACATACCACAATCGACATGGGACCGACAGTTTCACTTCCCCTTCGAAGGAAGTTGTGCTACGGATTATTATCGCTCAAGAAAAATCCGTTGACCTCGGTTGGGTTTGAACCCACGAACATCGGGTCCTTAGGCGAGCACTTTGAGATCATGGCTCACTAACACGCATTCATTATCAAGTATGAAAGTGCTCTCCTCGGAAAAATTAACTTTCCACGCCCTTTCCCTCAGTATTTTATATTTTGGATGTCGCCCTCGTGGTTTAAGGCGTCACTTTCTCAATAAACTGGATTTAAAATTACAAGGAGATCAGGGTTAGAATCTCAATGGGGTGTATTGAGGGAAACTTTTACTAAATGTTATTTCCACTCTCCCGCCGCGTAAATGCGGATACATTTCCTCTAAATCCTACCTTCCACATCCTCTAACCAATTAGTGTAATTAGTACACACTCGTATAGCCTGAACAAATATTAAGACGCTTTTTTTATTTATATCCGCGTCTTACTACCTGTTCGGTTTATAAGCATATATGATAATTACTCTAATGGAACAAGGATAAGTAAGGGGTATTTTAGAGGTAGTATACCCGCATTTGCATGGAACGAGAATGGGAAACCATTTAGGGAAAATAGCCCTCAGTAGAACGGACCAAGGTTCAAACCGCGATCTCTCCCTCATCAGCAGGCCTAACACGAGAGTGACGCCTTAGACCGTTCAGCCACTGAAGCGGGTTAGGGTATTAATACGTCAAGTCTTGTTAGCTTCAACATTCGCTTTTGATAGATATTATTTTATTTTAAATTATAAGACTCGATGTATTTAACGGCTACGTTTTTAAACCGATTGATTATATCAGCACGTAAATTATAAACTAGTTTAAATATAGAACAGACACAACAACCAGCCCCCACCCCGGCCAATAACTATGTAACTGTAATTTTTTTATGTCCGTGCGGGAAATGAAAACCAAGGCCCCTAACTCCGTAGGCAAACACGCTCCCTTCCTATAGAATTGGACGGTACCATCTTTCCTTCATTAGGTTAAGACGAAAACAACGTCGGTGGTGTTTTATGGTCATCATTTTATCACGCATACAGATTATACGGACTAACGGGGTGTATATGAGCTTAGGGGGTTATGTGGTCTACACGCATTTGCGGAGGATATTTTACAAACGGCCTTAATACAACTGAACGGGTTTCTATTCAAGTGCTTAGTAGAACCTTACATAACTACTACACTGCTAGCATACGTGTCAGTTGGGTGGTCTATGTAGCCAGGAGTACTAGACTGTATTCTAGTGTTGTATAAAACCTTGCATATCTACTACACTGCTATCACACGTGTCAGTTGGGTGGTCTATTTAGCCAGGAGTACTAGACTGTATTCTAGTGTTGTATACAACCTTACATATCTACTACACTGCTAGCATAAGTGCAAGTTGGGTGGTCTATGTAGCCAGGAGTACTAGACTGTATTCTAGTGTTGTATACAACCTTATATATCTACTACACTTCTAGCATACGTGTCAGTTTGGTTGTATATGTAGCCAGGAGTACTAGACTGTATTCTAGTGTTGTATACAACCTTGCATATCTACTACACTGCTATCACACGTGTCAGTTGGGTGGTCTATGTAGCCAGGAGTACTATGTTGTATTCTAGTGTTGTATACAACCTTGCATATCTACTAAACTGCTATCACACGTGTCAGTTGGGTGGTCTATTTAGCCAGGCGCCGATATTGCCTTTGGTTTCGTAGAGGAAACATAATTATATATAGATTAAAAATACCTCTCGAAGTTATTTTATAAATACTATAGTTTAGCTATTTACGATAGAATAGAAGATAGAGATATTTATGGTCGCTATTTTTTCTATTTGATAAAACAAAAAATTGACCAAAATAAATAAAATATTTCTTCTGTGGATAGATAGTTGTATTGTGTACGCAGTTTATAAATATTTTTCACGGGTATTGTGAAATTTGAACACAAGTTTTTTTTAAATTAATGGGGAAAGTCTTATTAAAATTATATGCTTATAGCAATTATTTAAAATCTTTTGAGATTAATATGTCTAGAACATTTAACTAAACAGATATACTGACACAATTTTGTTTAAATTCTGACTAAACATGTTTATTGTTATAAAAAACTGTTTAGATACGGATTTTAACTCACGTTGGTTTCCATTCACACCTTAAGGTGGCCGCCTCGGTGAGCGAGAAATATCCGCGTGGACGTTCAGCTTTAACACAATATTTAATTCCACGAGAGGTTATTTCAAAATATGGTTCACACCAAGATAAAGCCGATCTTGAGTTGTATCAACATAAAAAGTGTGAAAGATGTGACATTAGCTTATTTTAACGACCTTTTAATCATGTTTGCGGAGCTATGAGACTGGGCTTGATGAAAAATAACTCCAGATTTAGCCTTTTCTCCCTAACAAAAACAGTAATTTTTTGGTAGGCTCACAAAATACCATTTTAAGATATTTGAAAACTGGCAGCGAGCTCTCCTCTTTACTTTGAGATAAGAAGTTCCGTAGTTTTATTTTCTCTCTTTCTTATTGACTTGATGAAGGGTTGTTGAAGGTGAAGGGCCAACGGGAGTATAAGCTTAGACATACTTTAAAAGTAGTTCCAGAAAACGACACAGACCATTGTATTTTAAGTCATGTGACCTGTCAGTGATTAATACTTTCACGGGGTGACCAAGGTCACCGCCTTAAGTATGTTTCGCTATTCAGGGTTTTTTAGTACCACGTCTTACTACCCACTCGGGTTATACCATATTTAATAACTACGCAAATGTATTAGGGATGAGTATGGTTTAATTAAGATGCCATGTATCCACGTTTGGGTGGAAAACTCTTTAGCGAAAAACCACCTTTAGTACACCTGACCGTGATTCGAACCCCGATAGCCCCGTCATCGACAACCACATCTATTGTGAGACACCCGCCTCGGTGGCGTAGTTGGCTAACGCGCTAGACGTGTAGAGCTCGACTGCTGAGGACGGGGAGATCGAGGTTTGAATCTCGGTCGGGTGAACTGGGGAGGTTTTTCCTAAAAGGTTTTCCACTCTCCCTCCACGCAAATGCGGGTTCACTTCCTCTAATTCGAACTTCCCAATTCCTAATCCATTAGCGTAATTAGTACTTAAAGCGTATAACCGAACGGGTAGTAAGACGCGGTGCTAATATTATTATTATTATTGTGAGACGACGTCTTAAACTATTCGACCACCGAAACAGTTTTTTTTTATACATTCGGGTGTTAAATACCTTTAGTAGTTATAATATCAAAAATCTAATTTAATAAAATTAAATACGATAGTTATTTTAGCTAGAAAGTTAACTTTAAATGGACGGTAGAGCAAATAAAAATATTTTTTGTTTTTAAAATAAGTCTACAAATTATTAGTATAATATTATCGTGGCAACTTTCTCCGCCACGTATTTATTTGCAGGTTTGATTCCGGGTCGTCGTGGATGTTCATCCTCGAGTTGCTATTATTATTATTATTATTATTATTATTATTATTATTATTATTATTATTATTATTATTATTATTATTATTAGTAGTAGTAGTATTATTATTATTACTATCATCATAGATGGCGCTTTCTCCACGAACAGGCGACATATTCAAACAATGATACAATGAAAACAAAAGAAGGTTTAAAAGAGGGTTTCACCTGTCATCACGTCATGTTCTCGTGGTGAGTCACAGGTCACGCCATATTTGTTTTGTTTTATTCGCTCTCCACGTCCACGTGTTCACACTAATAGGAGGAAAGGAGGGATTTAAAAGGAAATGTACCTGCATCTGAGTAGAGGGACTGAAAAGCCGTTTAGGTTATAATAAACCTCAGTGCAGCCAGCCGGGGAGATTCACTCCTTTCGTCATTAGTAAATCGATTTTGACAAATGAATACTCAATTTAAAGATTAAGGACCCAGGATGTTGGAATGACAAGGAAGATGGTGAGGCCTAATAAAGCTATAAGGTTCGATGGAGTAGAGCTGAGAAAAGTACAGAGCGTAAAATATCTTGGAAGTGTGATTGAGGAGAAGGTGGAGGTAGAGAGGATGTAATGAGAAGAGGACAGCAGGGAGAGTTGTTCTATAGGTGTGTAAGAGAGACTGAAAATTGGAGGCTATGGGAATTAAGTTTGGGAAGAGTATGTTAGCTGTCACGAGGAGGAACAAGATGAGTAATGAAGTTATCCAGGAAGAGTAGAATACAGGGAGTACATGAGATAGTAGAGGAAGCAAGACTGAGATGGTATGGACATGTAATGAGGATGTTGGAGTACATGAGATAGTAGAGGAAGCAAGACTGAGATGGTATGGACATGTAATGAGGATGTTGGAGTACATGGGATAGTAGAGGAAGCAAGACTGAGATGGTATGGACATGTATTGAGGATGTTGGAGTACATGAGATAGTAGAGGAAGCAAGTTGAGATGGTATGGACATGTAATGAGGATATTGGAGTACATGAGATAGTAGAGGAAGCAAGACTGAGATGGTATGGACATGTATTGAGGATGTTGGAGTACATGAGATAGTAGAGGAAGCAAGGTTGAGATGGTATGGACATGTAATGAGGATGTTGGAGTACATGAGATAGTAGAGGAAGCAAGACTGAGATGGTATGGACATGTAATGAGGATGTTGGAGTACATGAGATAGTAGAGGAAGCAAGACTGAGATGGTATGGACATGTAATGAGGATGTTGGAGTACATGGATAGTAGAGGAAGCAAGACTGAGATGGTATGGACATGTATTGAGGATGTTGGAGTACATGAGATAGTAGAGGAAGCAAGACTGAGATGGTATGGACATGTATTGAGGATGTTGGAGTACATGAGATAGTAGAGGAAGCAAGACTGAGATGGTATGGACATGTATTGAGGATGTTGGAGTACATGAGATAGTAGAGGAAGCAAGTGAGATGGTATGGACATGTAATGAGGATATTGGAGTACATGAGATAGTAGAGGAAGCAAGGCTGAGATGGTATGGACATGTATTGAGGATGTTGGAGTACATGAGATAGTAGAGGAAGTAAGGCTGAGATGTATGGACATCTAATGAGGATGGCAAGAAAATGTTTGAAGTATGTAGGAAAGAGACCACAAGAGAGGCTAAGAAAGAGATGGAAGGAGCATATAACAGAAAGTTCAAGTGAGAGGAGAAGAATAGAGAATTAAAGGTGAAGACTGGTGGAAGGAAAGAGAAGATCGAGCCATTTTACTAAACTGGCCATACCAATCAGCTGGATAAGTTGATGATGATGATGATGATGTCGGGAAAAATAGCACTTTCTAGTGTAAACCCAGTTTTCCTAACGAGTTTCCAGTTTCGAGTTCGACTCTAAACATCTCAAGACACCTTTTAATTACCTGTCGGAGCTAGTTACGAGGAGTTCAACTGAATCGCGTCGTCCGGTTTGACCTTGAACAAGTTCTTACTCCCGCGGACTCCGGATCTTCGGTCCGTCGTCTACAGGACCTCATACTCTCCAGTCGCTGGACGAAGGCGGGGTGGACCGATATAACAAAGTCACGTGCTCGCACCGGGGATCACCGAGAAAAAAAAGGCGTCAGTCTTGTCTAGTCTTTTATGACAGTTACGACGGATAATTTTTGGTTCAAATCCTGGCTGGATGTTTTCCCTCACGTTACCTTCAAGAAAATATGGCTACAATTTATCTATATTTGTTCCTTTACCTTCCTCTTTAGTGTAAACATGCGTACAGCCCGGGCAGGTAGTAAGACATGGTGCAATTGCTATTTATTTTTATATATAAAACTAAAGTATTTTCGTTTCGCCCTGTAGCAAGTTCTACCAACCTAACAAGGAGAGGACCCACTTCAGTGGCCGCATGGTCTAAGGCGCTACTCTCACAGTAGACTAGACTGATGATGACGAGGAGATCGAGGTTAGAGACTCGGTCGAGTGGTTTTCCTTTAAGGGCTTTCCACTCTCCCTTCACGCAAATGTGGGTACACTACCTCTAAATATAACCTTCCTAATCCCTAAAACCACTAGCGTAATTAGTATATAAACGTATAGTCAAAACGGGTAGTAAGACTTAGTGGTGGACGCCTTCGTTCATCGAACAGAGAATATTTATATATTCTTGTCATAAGTTATTATTAAACTTATTTTTAACAAGAGCACACACAGATCCACTTAGCCTCAACCTTCACAGTCTAGAACAGAAGAATCGCACTGGCGGCTCGTGGGCCACATGCGGTCGGAGCCACGAGTCTGTGCGGCTCACGGAACTAATTGTTATTTTTATAAATACCGTAGAAACACAACATTAGGGATTATTATTCACTAGCTTTTACCCGTCGCAGCTTCGCCCGCAATAATTGATAAAATCTTTTAATTTTTAACTAAACTGTTTTGGTCATAAATCAAACTTTATTTTTTTCAAATATCTATGCGTTTTTCTCAGTTTTAGCTGTAAATAATTTTGCCGTATTTTAATTTTCACTTTTAAATAATTCATAATAAAATAAATATATATTATTTAAGTTATTAATCATAAATTTTTTATTTTTACCTTCATAATTATTAATATAAATAAATAAATGAAATAAAAAAAAATTCTATATATATATATAGCTAAAAAAATCACATATTTATTATTTAGTAGTATGAAACTACGTCACACTAATTACTATTTACTTTAATTACAAAATATCAAATCACAAATTCTTAGATAACATCGTTTCAATCACATTATAATCATATATTTATTATTATTTAAAATCAAAGGTTGGGAATAGTCCTATATGTTATTCCAAAACATACTCTATCAACGTAAAAAGTTTCATTCGAATCCGTTCAGCAGTTTTGGCGTGATTGATTAA
The DNA here is from genome assembly GCA_039000515.1 of Timema cristinae. Taxonomy (NCBI): domain Eukaryota; kingdom Metazoa; phylum Arthropoda; class Insecta; order Phasmatodea; family Timematidae; genus Timema; species Timema cristinae. The sequence goes on along the minus strand of JBCFYV010011172.1, from coordinate 10,847,255 downwards.
CAAACATCCAAACACACAAACTTCCGCATTTATAATATTAGTAAGAAGTAAGATTACCACATTTTGTTTTATCAACTCCATAACATTTTACAGACGTGCAATTTATTAAATTTGTTTTATTTATTTGGGGTATTTAACGTGCCCTTTCTACACTAGAGAATTTCTATGAGCGAGCGCGAAAGAGCCTAACAAGTTTGACGGGAAAGGTATTTTTAAATACCTTCCAGGGTTCTTAAACATGCCACAATTGACCGAAAGGCTTTACTTCCCCTCCGAAGGAAGTCGTGTTACGGATTTTTATATCTCAATAAATATGCGTCGACCCCGGCTGGGTTTGAAGCCACTATCATCGGGTCCTGAGATGAACAATTTAACCAAAGACTACCGAGGTCGACGGTCGAATAAGTGTTTAAATCTGGATATTTAACGAGCGCTTTCTAAACATAGCTATCATACCAAAACACGTCTTTTATTTTATTTCACGCGTTCGCAGACGACTGAGAGCAGAATTTACTTGAATTTCGCAACAATTCTCACGCTAGCAGAAACGTATGTTGACCCATGATGCTTTGCAACATAAACTAGAAACAGCAGACTATCGAAATGTTTTATTTTCTAGTGGACAAACAGATCTTTAAGATGAAAATGTGAGATGTTTTGATATTATTGCGTAGTGAAACAGATCAAAACAAAACAAGAAAGACACAAAAACGTCTTATATTTAACGAGTTATGACGGTCTAGGGGTAAGGTGTCAGACTTCTATACTGGGGGTCCGGGGTTCAATCCTCGGTCCCGGCACAGATTTATCTGATTACCAAACCCTTCCTTCACTTCTGACAAGACGTGTATTAATCACAACTTGTGAATGTGGGTAATGCCAGACCTCCACCGTGGTTCGGATCCCACGTTAAACTGTAGGTCCTCCATTTCATCTCACAATCACTCTACCATTACACATTAACGTAAGTGCGTACAACCCGAACGGGTAGTAATACGCTGTGATGATAATAAAATAATAATAATAATAATAATAATAATAAATAATAAAATAACTTAGAGTAAAAGCCATGAGAACGCAGCCTTTTAGAAGGTCTCGATTTGAAAAGCATTTCTAAGTGAACCACAAACATCGCTTACATGAAAAAAAGAAACATCCAAACGGTTATTTTCATAGATTCGTGCTTCAATAATATAAAAACGGTTAAAATAAAAACATAGCTTAAAACAAATTGTTTGTGAAAGTTATGATTGCTAAACAAGACACTAGCTCAATACACGGTCTTGCAGACCATATGGTTTGGCGAATGGATACATGAAAGTAGGTCCGGTTCTTTAGCTAGATGTCTCCACCCCTCCAGTGGTGAATGGAGTGCTCCGCTGCTGAAACAAGGGACGTCACGCCCCAGCGCCCAGCTCAAGGCCACACTCCATGGAATTGTCCAAGCAAGTGCCCCTTGTAAGGAAATAAGGGGGGGGGCACAGGACAGTGGTGACACCTGACGTGAAAACCAAGCGTATATCCTACCCCCTTCCTATCGTGTGACCTTCACTGGTTGCCGACACTGGGGGATTCGATAACTTGACGGTTCGATTCACACTTCCGGGATAATTCGAGAGATTCTGCGTGTACAGTCTGTTTCTATAACCCATAGACCCTCTCATACTTTCAATTTAAATATATGGGTAGCTAAAAAGTATCTAGGATTCACTTTAGGGTTTATGAGGAGGAGCTACGAAAATAGCCGGCTTCAGCCGACAAACAATACATTAGACTACCGCCTATTTTCTATGGAGCGTAGATTACCATAATTCATAGAAAATACTATTATAACTTACTTCTCAATAATATCCGCACCTATAGGCACGTGGAGTAAATATCAGACTCATCTTGTCCGGTTAACCAGCAACGAAGAGGTTAAGGTTCGAATCCTAACCGGGTGGTTTGAGGTGTTTTGTCACAACGTCTCACACACCGTTCATGTTGAAGGCCCCCCTATGAGAGTATGGTAACTTTGTAGGAAATGTACCCTCAGTTCCGTGGAGGGGAGACACTTTGGGGAAAAACACCCTCTGTACCGACTGGTATTCGAACCCCTATGTCCCCATTCTCAGCATGCCTAAGCACCTTAAAAGTACTTTCACACTCATACACGGAATAGAAAGGAGGGGGAAAATGTGAAGTTAGCCCCGCGAGGTCCTCTTGATAATCTACAGATGAAAACTCCCCTCTTCTGCGGACAGGTATAAACACCCACTCTAACCTGGACAACATTGACTTGTATTTGAAAATTATATTTTCATTGTTTCCCGTTCTAGATAGACATTTGTTTCCACGGATATTTTTAATCTACCTCTTGTCGGAGAGACTTATATCGACCATTTAGTCGCGGATAAGCAAATTAAACTGACTTAGGCATTTACGAACAAAATCAAATAACAAATAATTTTAACATTGTGGACATTTATTACTTAATGATGGTATATTAGTCGTATGATGTGGTAGTGAGTATGAGGTGATAGTGAGTATGATGTGTGATAGTGAGTATTGAGTTGAGGCATAATGCATCATTATTCCTCTCCCGACACACGTGCTCTGTCCCAACTGTATCATTATTCCCCTCCTGACCCATGTGCTCTGTCCCAACTGTATCATTATTCCCCTCCTGACCCATGTGCTCAGTCCCAACTGTATCATTATTCCCCTCCTGACCCATGTGCTCGTCCCAATTGTATCATTATTCCCCTCCTGACCATGTGCTCTGTCCCCAAATGTATCATTATTCCCCTCCTGACCACATGTGCTCATGTCCCAACTGTATCATTATTCCCCTCTTGACACACGTGCTCTGTCCCAACTGTATCATTATTCCCCTCCTGACCCATGTGCTCTGCAACTGTCATTTTCCCTCTGACACTGTCTCCCATGTCATTATTCCCCTCCTGACCAATGTGCTCTGTCCCAACTGTATCATTATTCCCCTCCTGACCAATGTGCTCTGTCCCAACTGTATCATTATTCCCCTCCTGACACACGTGCTCTGTCCCAAATGTTTCATTATTCCCCTCCTGACCAATGTGCTCATCCCAACTGTTTCATTATTCCCCTCTTGACCCATGTGCTTTGTCCCAACTGTATCATTATTCCCCTCCTGACCAAAGTGCTCCGTCCCAACTGTTTCATTATTCCCCTCTGACACACGTGCTCTGTCCCAACTGTTTCATTATTCCCCTCTGACCAATGTGCTCGTCCCAACTGTATCATTATCCCCTCTTGACCCATGTGCTCTGTCCCAACTGTATCATTATTCCCTCCTGACCACGTGCTCTGTCCCAACTGTATCATTATTCCCCTCCTGACCAATGTGCTCATGTCCCAACTGTTTCATTATTCCCCTCTTGACCCATGTGCTTTGTCCCAACTGTATCATTATTCCCCTCCTGACACACGTGCTCTGTCCCAACTGTTTCATTATTCCCCTCCTGACCAATGTGCTCTGTCCCAACTGTTTCATTATTCCCCTCTTGACCCATGTGCTTTGTCCCAACTGTATCATTATTCCCCTCCTGACACACGTGCTCAGTCCCAACTGTTTCATTATTCCCCTCCTGACCAATGTGCTCTGTCCCAACTGTTTCATTATTCCCCTCCTGACCAATGTGCTCTGTCCCAACTGTTTCATTATTCCCTCTTGACCCATGTGCTTGTCCCAACTGTTTCATTATTCCCCTCCTGACACACGTGCTCTGTCCCAACTGTATCATTATTCCCCTCCTGACCCATGTGCTCAATCCCAACTGTATCATTATTCCCCTCCTGACCCATGTGCTCTGTCCCAACTGTATCATTGTTCCCCTCCTGACCAATGTGCTCAGTCCCAACTGTATAATTATTCCCCTCCTGACCCATGTGCTCAGTCCCAACTGTATCATTATTCCCCTCCTGACACACGTGCTCTGTCCCAACTGTTTCATTATTCCCCTCCTGACACACGTGCTCTGTCCCAACTGTATCATTATTCCCCTCCTGACCCATGTGCTCAGTCCCAACTGTATCATTATTCCCCTCCTGACCCATGTGCTCTGTCCCAACTGTATCATTATTCCCCTCCTGACCAATGTGCCCAGTCCCAACTGTATCATTATTCCCCTCCTGACCAATGTGCTCAGTCCCAACTGTATCATTATTCCCCTCCTGACCCATGTGCTCCGTCCCAACTGTATCATTATTCCCCACCTGACCTATGTGCTCTGTTCCAACTGTATCATTATTCCCCTCCTGACACACGTGCTCAGTCCCAACTGTATGATTATTCCCCTCCTGACCCATGTGCTCCGTCCCAATTGTATGATTATTCCCCTCCTGACCCATGTGCTCCGTCCCAATTGTATCATTATTCCCCTCCTGACCAATGTGCTCTGTAGCAACTGTATCATTATTCCCCTCCTGACCAATGTGATCTGTCACAACTGTATCATTATTCCCCTCCTGACCCATGTGCTCTGTCCCAACTGTATCATTATTCCCCTCCTGACACACGTGCTCAGTGCCAACTGTATCATTATTCCCCTCCTGACCAATGTGCTCTGTCCCAACTGTATCATTATTCCCCTTCTGACCAATGTGCTCTGTCCCAACTGTATCATTATTCCCCTCCTGACACACGTGCTCAGTCCCAACTGTATCATTATTCCCCTCTTGACCCATGTGCTCTGTCTCAACTGTTTCATTATTCCCCTCTTGACCCATGTGCTTTGTCCCAACTGTATCATTATTCCCCTCCTGACACACGTGCTCTGTCCCAACTGTATCATTATTCCCCTCCTGACCAATGTGCTCCGTCCCAACTGTTTCATTATTCCCCTCTTGACCCATGTGCTTTGTCCCAACTGTTTCATTATCCCTCCTTGACCCATGTGCTCTGTCCCAACTGTTTCATTATTCCCCTCTTGACCCATGTGCTTTGTCCCAACTGTATCATTATTCCCCTCCTGACACACGTGCTCTGTCCCAACTGTTTCATTATTCCCCTCCTGACCCATGTGCTCCGTCCCAACTGTTTCATTATTCCCCTCCTGACCCATGTGCTCCGTCCCAACTGTTTCATTATTCCCCTCTTGACCCATGTGCTCTGTCCCAACTGTATCATTATTCCCCTCCTGACACACGTGCTCTGTCCCAACTGTTTCATTATTCCCCTCCTGACCAATGTGCTCCGTCCCAACTGTTTCATTATTCCCCTGCTGACACACGTGCTCTGTCCCAACTGCAGCATTATTCCCCTCCTGACACACGTGCTCTGTCCCAACTGTATCATTATTCCCCTCTTGACCCATGTGCTTTGTCCCAACTGTATCATTATTCCCCTCCTGACCAATGTGCTCTGTACCAACTGCAGCATTATTCCCCTCCTGACCAATGTGCTCAGTCCTGACACACGTGGTCTGTCCCAACTGTGTCATCATGTATAAACGCACCAACGTGCGAATGTCACGCCACTTCCGGCCTCCATAGCAACGCTAGAACATGTGTCCAAACGTAATCTCGCGGTCCGGTAATTGCGGGCCATCACTTCCCACACAGGCCGGTGATAATCGGCGAGAGGTTAGTACGCCTGACTCTGGCTCTACAAGCCGTGACTCACATCAGTCAGCACGCGGGATAGACTTTAAAATAATATAGAATGGTTTGCAAGAGACCGGGATATTGGGGTTCTAGACCCATCCAGGTGTACTAAGTTTATTTCCCCACGAAACAAATGCGGGGACATTTATTATCATTTATACCTTACTTCTCCTCGCCCTGTCAGAGCTAATATGCGAATAGCCCGGTTAAGTAAGTTGGTGGTACCTTGATGAGCCAATAGATCAAAGAATGGGAGTATCGAGTGGTGGTGTTTCAGGTTAAGTAAGTTGTTGGTACCTTGTTGAGCCAATAGATCAAAGAATAGGAGTATCGAGTGGTGGTGTTTCAGGTTAAGTAAGTTGTTGGTACCTTGTTGAGCCAATAGATCAAAGAATAGGAGTATCGAGTGGTGGTGTTTCAGGTTAAGTAAGTTGTTGGTACCTTGTTGAGCCAGTAGATCAAAGAATGGGAGTATCGAGTGGTGGTGTTTCAGGTTAAGTCAGTTGGTGGTACCTTGTTGAGCCAATAGATCAAAGAATGGGAGTATCGAGTGGTGGTGTTTCAGGTTAAGTAAGTTGTTGGTACCTTGTTGAGCCAATAGATCAAAGAATGGGAGTATCGAGTGGTGGTGTTTCAGGTTAAGTAAGTTGGTGGTACCTTGATGAGCCAGTAGATCAAAGAATGGGAGTATCGAGTGGTGGTGTTTCAGGTTAAGTCAGTTGGTGGTACCTTGTTGAGCCAATAGATCAAAGAATGGGAGTATCGAGTGGTGGTGTTTCAGGTTAAGTCAGTTGGTGGTACCTTGTTGAGCCAATAGATCAAAGAATGGGAGTATCGAGTGGTGGTGTCTCAGGTTAAGTCAGTTGGTTGTACCTTGATGAGCCAGTAGATCAAAGAATGGGAGTATCGAGTGGTGGTGTTTCAGGTTAAGTCAGTTGGTGGTACCTTGTTGAGCCAATAGATCAAAGAATGGGAGTATCGAGTGGTGGTGTTTCAGGTTAAGTCAGTTGGTGGTACCTTGATGAGCCAGTAGATCAAAGAATGGGAGTATCGAGTGGTGGTGTTTCAGGTTAAGTCAGTTGGTGGTACCTTGATGAGCCAATAGATCAAAGAATGGGAGTATCGAGTGGTGGTGTTTCAGGTTAAGTAAGTTGGTGGTACCTTGATGAGCCAATAGATCAAAGAATGGGAGTATCGAGTGGTGGTGTTTCAGGTTAAGTCAGTTGGTGGTACCTTGTTGAGCCAATAGATCAAAGAATGGGAGTATCGAGTGGTGGTGTCTCAGGTTAAGTCAGTTGGTGGTACCTTGTTGAGCCAGTAGATCGAGGAAGGGGAGTATCGAGTGGTGGTGTTTCAGGTTAAGTAAGTTGGTGGTACCTTGATGAGCCAGTAGATCAAAGAATGGGAGTATCGAGTGGTGGTGTTTCAGGTTAAGTCAGTTGGTGGTACCTTGTTGAGCCAATAGATCAAAGAATGGGAGTATCGAGTGGTGGTGTTTCAGGTTAAGTCAGTTGTTGGTACCTTGTTGAGCCAGTAGATCGAGGAAGGGGAGTATCGAGTGGTGGTGTTTCAGGTTAAGTAAGTTGGTGGTACCTTGTTGAGCCAATAGATCAAAGAATGGGAGTATCGAGTGGTGGTGTCTCAGGTTAAGTCAGTTGGTTGTACCTTGATGAGCCAGTAGATCAAAGAATGGGAGTATCGAGTGGTGGTGTTTCAGGTTAAGTCAGTTGGTGGTACCTTGTTGAGCCAATAGATCAAAGAATGGGAGTATCGAGTGGTGGTGTTTCAGGTTAAGTCAGTTGGTGGTACCTTGTTGAGCCAATAGATCAAAGAATGGGAGTATCGAGTGGTGGTGTCTCAGGTTAAGTCAGTTGGTTGTACCTTGATGAGCCAGTAGATCAAAGAATGGGAGTATCGAGTGGTGGTGTTTCAGGTTAAGTCAGTTGGTGGTACCTTGTTGAGCCAATAGATCAAAGAATGGGAGTATCGAGTGGTGGTGTTTCAGGTTAAGTCAGTTGGTGGTACCTTGATGAGCCAGTAGATCCAGAGGTCTCGCTCCCAGGGCTGGTTGAACCCCAGGAAGATGAACTTCCCCTCCGTCTCCCGGGGCTCCACCCTCAGGACGAGACGTCCATTGCGTGGCCCACACTCCGTCACCGCGCCCCTGCTAAGATCCACCACCTCGGGGCTCTGCCCTGCGGACCCTACGGGGGGAACACAACAATGGGGTAACTGGCCGTACGCTTGCAATGTAAGTATAGTCAGGTCGACATAAGAAGAACCTTTTAGAGCAATTACTACCTGAACTTTCGACAGTCCCCCCCCCCCCTCGGTGCCGTAGCATAGCCAACTTACTCCTTACACCTCTTAAAACAAAGTCTTATACTTGTTTTATATATTATATATATATAATATATATATATATACTATTACACTAATGAGTTAGTGATTAGGAAGAATTAATTTAGAGGTAATGCACCTGTATTTGCGTGGAGAGAGAGAGTGGAAAACCAGTTAGGAAATATCACCCTCAGTGCACTCGACCGGATCGAATCCCAATCTCCTCGTCATTGATAGTCCAGTTCAACACGAGAATAGCGCGTTAGAGCATGCGGCTACCGAAACGGGTTGCAAAATATAAAACGGTCTTTCAAAGTTTTGCATGTTTGGTGAGCTAAACGAAGTCAGGACAGAGGGAAAGAAGGAATTATAAAAGTTAAAATATGATGAGTCGAATCCAAATATTATTTCTTATCACTGCGTCTTACTAACCATTCGCTTATGTACTAAATTACGCTAATGGTTTTAGAGATCAGGGAGGTCATATTTAAAGCAAGTGTACCCGCGTTTTCTAGGAGATATAGTGGAAAACCATGATAGAAAATACACCCGACCAAGATATGAACCTTGATCTCCCCGTCATTAGCATTCTTAAGTCACTGCGAGAATAGCGTTTTAGACCATGCCACCACGAAAGTGGGCAAATATGAATTTTAAATTTTTCTTTTGAATCTCAAAATCTAAATTCGAGTTCTAGAATCTTTAAAATGTACAATTTTAGTTAAAGTGAAAATATTTCAAATAGATTTTTTTTTTTAAATGCCAGTGAGAAATACTATTTTGTTCGTCATATCTATTACGTCATAAACAACATATAGAACACTTTTTTTTTGTAAATTGATTATATTGTAACAATTTTGTGCTTTTTGAGATTTTGTTACTCTCCCAATTGCACTAGTCTAAATGGACTAATAGTTTATTTTAACAAGTACTGCCCGTGGTCACTAATAATTTTGTCTTTTGAAAAGGGTCACGGACCTGTGCCCTAAAGCATTTTTTACAATATGCAATACGTACACTATGTAATATTTTATAAAATATAATATTTCTTCAAATTCTTATTCCAAGTTACATACATATTTTTTTTATTAGATAACTTTTAACAAAACCCGCTTCGGTGGCCGCATGGTCTAAGGTGCCACACTCACAATATATTAGATTGCCGAAGATGGGTAGTTGGGGGCTAGATCCCAGTCGGGTGTACTGAAGGTGATTTTTCCTAAAATGTTTTTCCCCCACCCTTCCACCACGCAAATGCGGGTACATTTTCTTTCAACTCAACTTTCCTAATCCCTAACACATTAGCGTATCTAAAACATAAGCGTGTAGCTTGAACTATAAAAATAAAACTTTTATAAAATAAATATGAGAGTGCAATACCACCCTAATTTATGAGTAGCGCAGTGTTTTATTTTTTTCTGAAATGCTTTGTGTTTTTTCAGTTTTATCCGGACACAAAAATGTTGACTTGCGTGTATTTCCCACGGTTACCCGGGGGCGTGACAACCTTGTTACGCCTCTTAATCTAAACATACGGATAGATCGGACGGGTAGTAAGACGTGTTGCGCACCGACTAACAGACATGACAGAGTGTGTGGTGCCTCACCGGGGTACAGGAACAGTTTGGGCCCGATGACGGCCACGGGACGCCGCCTCCACTGGGGGAACACGAGGCCCTTGAGAACGTACACGGCCCCGGAGCGAGCGTAGCCGCCCAACTCAGGCAGGGGGACGGAGGGCCCCAGATGGAACCTGATGAGGTGCTTCAGCTCGGGGTCTATCCCGAGTCTGGCTCGCCGGCTGTGTTCCGTGTAGCCTAACTTGTGGAGGAACTCATCCTGGACTGTGAGCGGAGTGTCTCTGGGGTCGAGACGCTGACTGGCGCCGCCTCCGTACTGAGGGAATAGGAGAACAAGATCAGTCAGATAGGAGGACAAGATCAGTCAGATAGGAGGACAAGATTAGTCAGATAGGAGGACAAGATCAGTCAGATAGGAGGACAAGATCAGTCAGATAGGAGGACAAGATCAATCAGATAGGAGGACAAGATCAGTCAGATAGGAGGACAAGATCAGTCAGATAGGAGGACAAGATCAGTCAGATAGGAGGACAAGATCAGTCAGATAGGAGGACAAGATCAGTCAGATAGAGGACGGGATATGTCAAATGGAGGACAATAATTATATAATAGGGAACAGGTGTAAACCAAATGGAGGAAATATAATAAGGAGGGACAATATTGCCAGTAGTGGGTATCAGAATATTGAATAATCTTACCTAAGGGAACGATTCCATTCAGTCAGCTCCGAATAAGATCAAATGTATAGGTTATTTTTAATTATTATCCTTGGCAGGAATTCAAACCAGGACTTTAGAGATCTAATCTTTGGCTGATGAGGAACTACTGAGTGTAAAGAGTATTGAGGAGAAATATGTAGTTATTAATAATCTATATTAGCCTGTGTAGTTCAGTTGTTAGAGCAGTGCCCGTAGTACCATCCTAATATTTGATTTAATTTTAAGTGAAACATTTAACATGCACTTTATAAACCCACACTATATTAACACATTACATTAACTTAGTTAATAATAATATAATAATAATAATAATAATAATAATAATAATAATATTGCGCGGGAGAAAAGTGATATGAGGATATAGTGATGTGGAGTGGAGTGTGAGGTGATAGGATTAAGTGAGTGAGTATGAGGAAGATATGATGAGGGATAGTGAGTGTAGAATAGTGAGTAGAGGGGATAGTGAGTGTGAGGAAAATAGTGAGTATGAGGATGATAGTGAGTGTGAGGAAGATAGTGAGTTGAGGATGATAGTGAGTATGAGGAGATAGTGAGTATGAGGAAGATAGTGAGTATGAGGTGATAGTGAGTATAAGGATGATAGTGAGTATGGGAAGATAGTGAGTATGAGAGTGATAGTGAGTGTGAGGAAGATAGTGAGTATGAGGATGATAGTGAGTGTGAGGAAGATAGTGAGTATGAGGGTGATAGTGAGTGTGAGTGTGTAAAACCAGGGGAAACACTCAAACCTAACTTAAGTTTAACTAACCAAACCCTGGTGACCGTTGGGGTGATTGCCCTTTCGAGAAAAATACCCACGGTACAAGGTGGGAATCGAACCCTAGGCTCGCAGTCAGGTCCACTGATTACTACACCAAGGGGCCGGTTACCCTAACTTAACTGAGTTGTGGCCAAAATTGTTAATCTTATACTATTTTATTAATGTTAGTTTATTGGTAGGTCTATTATTAATACTATCCGTTAAACAATGGCGGTGGAACCGGACGGGGAAGAGAGATATCTACCCCTCACCCTCTCCCTGGAATTAACTCTCCACCCTCTACACTTGCTTCACATCCTCTGATATTCTCGAAAATGAAGCTGAATGATGGCCTTGTTGCTTCAAAAAGCTTTTAAAGGCATATAATTAATATTTTTAATTACAGGCAAAGAAGACCCCATAAATAGCTTTTAGGAACATCAAAATGAAATATTTCTAGGTTTGTAGTGATGGGATTATTCCAAATAGTTTCTAGATGCAATTATCAAAATTGTCGAGAAACGAACAATCTAAATATATTCTAAGGACACCCAATTTTAAACATGTGTTGAGGGAGTCACATGAGGGTCCTTGGATAGCCCAGTGGCTAGGGCATTGGAGTACTATGTCAAAGGTCCCGAGTTCGATTCCAGTGTTCAGGTGCTATTTTTAAATTTAATGAATATTATATTTATATGAGGTTATATCCGTAATTATCAAATATAATAGCTTTGCTATTTAATCTATTATGCTATTTGTACAGTTGTCTTTGTACAGAGTCGATGGTCCGTGCGTAATCTGATAGCCCGTGATCCTACTTGATCACTCTTATGTAGCTGACAATTTACACATGTCCATCACAGACTCTGTCTTAAAATATGAGTGAAGAATGACCCTGGGTTCAGAACAACTACTGGATATCTCAGTGGTTAGAACATTCGGTATAATAAAACAAAGGTCCTGGGTTCGATTTTCGTGTCCAGGTTAATTTAAAGAATATCCTTTATTGTTAACTGCCTCCCCCTGAGTAAATAAGGTCCCACCCCCACTGCCAACAAACGTGACAGTTAAAGATTACATGACTTGACGTATAAATGCATGAAACTTATTTTATAACTGTCAAAGAGTAAGTTATTATCTGAATCAAACTGTGAGTCGCAGGATTGAGTTTAGCCCGTTAAGAAAAGTAACTGTATCTTCCTCAGAGTCGAACAAAGGTTCCTCTGTCGAGTGATGGACCACTATAACCCCTGAGCCTGTAAGAGACCAGAACTGACCTGCACCCACACGGTGACCTCCTCCTCCAACACGAGGTCATGACAGATGTCTCTCACAGTGGCGTGAGGCGTCAGATAGACGAGGGTGCCCTTGCACGACGACACCTCGTCCGTCAACACGCGCACCCACCCACACTGGCCCTTCTCCTTCTCCTCCCTCCTTGCTGGGACGCAGACCGCGGGTCGACGCCAGGCGTCGGGAGTGGCGGCGCGGAAGGCGGGCGGGGGTGGGGCTGCAGGTTTCTAGGGGGACCGCCACTCCGCTCGGTTCGGTACCTACCCCGGTTTACCTTCCACCACTATTTTCACCATGACGTCACACGTCCATAAGTATAACGACTCACTTTTTAATTTCCAAATAAAACACTGGGTCTATGACCCTCGCGCGGGGTCAACCCATCTTTCCTTAACTCGTTGTGTTCCGTTTTAGGAGATCACGTCTCTTTTGATCGCCTATTGGGATTATTAGCTCTATTAGAATCGCAACAAGGTCAGTCAGTTTTTAATGCTCCTTGCCTTGCTCATAATTATGTCAGCAAATAAACAATTACGACTGAAAACGTAGTGTTTTTATGTTAACAAACTTATTTGTTGTTTATTATCAGTTTGATTTTACAATTTACTTAATTTATTTGAGCACTTTGCATAAATTATTTTGTAAAAAAAAAAATAAAAAAGCTTTTCAGTGGGAATATTTTTACAAGCAGCGATATCAAAACCATTTGGTAATAGTTACCACCAATGACCTTGAGGAAGTAAAAATTGCTTAAAATAAACTTTTCCCACGGGCACTATTTCTGCTAAAAAAAACTGTACCGGAAATTGGTTTTACAGTGTTCCGGCTTCAATGTAACAGAAATGTGCTATAAAATAAGTCATCAAAAAGGTAGCTTTACTATAGATATATTGTGTACCGGTATAAATTTACTTTCCTCCCAGTCCAACAATAAATTAGCCATAATAAGGTTTCTATTATTCCATACGATTTTAAAAGATTGTAAGCTTATTGGATTTCATAGTATCTAACTTAGATGAAATTCCATCAAGTTTTTCATGATGAGCTTGTATACAAATAAATGTATTATAGTACTACTATTCCGACAAACGACACGGTTTTAAATAAATAGGTTGGAAATGGTGTCACCAGTGCAATGAATAAACTATTTCACTTGAAGAACAAAGTTAATAACATCTGAAACGTTGTCACTGTCCAAACTAAATTTAAATTAACAATAAAGTTGTAACCTTCCACTGATAATAATTGAAAGAATGAATTATTTAGATTGGATATATAGGCTCGATATAAAATTGACATAACCCGTAATTTAATTGGTAAGTTCTTTAGACAATAAAATGTATTTTAATAATAATGAAACGTCTATGCACAAATCTACACATCGCATCCAGGCTACGTCAATGTCAGTGACGTCACATTTTTAAAACCACATTCGAAACAAAACTTGTAACCAATTCATTAGATTACTTTTAATTAATTTTTCCTTGAACTGAATCAACGTTAAAGGATTTATATCTTTATTTGTTGTTAGAGTCAATAAAATCACTGTAGTCCTACACTATTTATAGTTTCAAATAACGTGACCTTGGTGTACAAAATGTAATATATTTTATCTTGTTTAGTAGTTAAGGACGGTTCAATAAATACATGTTGACACACAGAACATAAATACCAATAATAAATGGTCGTGGCAAAACTTTAGTGATTCTTTTAGCATTCTTGGTAGACACATCTATCATTCATTGTTGAGTTAGTTTGAACTGTAGCTTCTAAAGTGCTTCCTTATATTTGTATGTAGCTTCTGTTATAAGTAATTCGACTTCATTAAAGCTTATAAGATTGATTTCTCTTTCAAATATTGGCTTATTTACACGCATACATAACCATTTATATTAGTTTGATATAAAGGAATCGAGAAACTTAATTCAATCTGACTTTATTCATAAAAACAAGAGTTCGAGCATTAGCTTATCTCCATTTTCTGCATGGAAAAACTCGCTGATAACATTGATAACTATTGCCTGTTTAATATATCGTATACACACGTTGATCTCGAATTTTAGACCAGATGATATCAACGATTTAACATGGAAACGCACAACTAACGAAGAAATTAGCTAAGGTAAAAGAGTATATCGTAACACTCATCGCTATCGTAAACAAACTTGACCGCCACTGTGTCAGGATGTAACTATCGATAGTGTTTTGTTTCCCGCTCTAGGGCTCTCTAGCCACGCATGCGCGCAAACCCTTTTGAAGGGCGAGGGGAAGTTAGACCGGATGTCTGTCAGGTAAGCGGGAGGGGAGGCATATAATTTGTACCCAAGACGCACAGACGCCTAGGGTGTAGCCGAGAATATTATTTTGCGAGGGAACGCATCGTGTTTGTGTTTTTGTATTGTGGTCTGAACACAAGAACACTGAAATAATGAGGATATTTTATATTAAAATTATGTACTATATTATTTTAAATAAACAACTAACTTTTTTTTTATCAATTCAAGCCACGTTCATAGCTCCCCAAAGCGTCACTAATTTGACTAATGTTTTGTTTGATTACGGTTTGTCACAAAAATGGCTGATCAAAACAATCCTGAAAGTTTGTAGCCCTACAGCAATAAAGCCAGTCTAGTGTAGGGATGCAACATCGTTCCTAAAAATATCGATGTTAAGAAACATAGGTCATAACAACGATACATCGATGTTTTTCCGATGTTTTGAAATATTTTAGAAATGTTATAGAAAAGTGGCTTCACTTTATGTCTTGTGGTTCTGTTACCGTCACACGGTTTAAAGTGAGATCACAGACCTCTAAAAACACAAATAAGAACTAGAAATGTTCATATCGTCATCAGAAATTTCACATAAAATGTTCATTAGGGATACCAGCGTAAATCAAACATTTCCAACCCAAAATATTAGGTAGTGAAATGTTTACTGACTAATCGATGCTTAACTAACTTAACTTATACTAGATTACCAAACGAAAGAAACAACTTCTAAAGCAGTGGCGGATCGTAGCTAAAATTAGTGGGGATGCTGCTCCAGAAAATGTTTAGCCTTTATTTTAAAATTGTGTAAAAGGGAAAAAAAATGTATAAAAAGAAAACTTATTCGGGAACTTGATACAATCTTAACAAAAAAAAACTTTTTTACTTACTTTAACTTAAATTGTTACAGTTAAAGCTTGATCTATTCATTTAAAAATGAAATCCATTCTTCTTGTTTTAATTCGTGCAAAAAGCTCAATAGTTTTCTTCTTGATCTCTGGATGACAATTGAGGAAATTTTTCTCCATTGAAAGTACTGCAAGTGCATTTAGTTTTTCTGTTAAATAAAAGAACCGAAAAAAAAATGAAACTAATATATAGCTGGAAGCAGAATTATAATCTAATTCTAAACTCTTCTACATTTTATCACATTCAAGAATATGGTACACGGTTTTTAAGCACAACACATGCTGAGTAAAAAAAAATCCTTTAACCATCACGCCACAGCCGGCACTGCGAGAGCAACAGTGCTCTCTCTACCTGGCAGTACCGCCTTCCTCCCCACCCCCATCCTAAGTGCGTATGCGCACAACAGTCAAACACCACGTCATTGGCACTGTGAAGCGCACAGTTCCATACAAAGATGTTGGTATCTTTTTCATAAACTGGGGGATGGATACTGAGGTACTGACATTAAGCTTAAGGAATATATGTTGTACTACAAAAATAAATAAAGAATTAAAGAAAAAAGGACTCATTATATTAAATGTTATCGATAATATCAAGTGGAAATAGGGGGTGCTGCAGTTCAGCAGTGCCTATACACGAGCCGCCACTGATCTAAAGTCCAGAAGCCTATTTATTTCCTGGGTGATGGTTGTTCTGAAAACAAGTGTTCGCTCGGCAAAGACGTGACGACGATGGGGAGGTATATCATTGCAATCTTTGCAAGTGGTGGAAAAAGAGATTTTATATCCTTCCAGATTTCAATGACGTCTCTTTTTATTGGTGTGACAAGAGATGACAGATACATCTGAGCCTCTGTTTCGTTGATGGTTCCTGTAGTTGTATAAGATGATTTATTTTTCATATTTTTGTGTGTCAACTGTTTATGTTTATATTTCCAAATATCAAATTGCGAATCATTATTATCAGACTCGTCAGAAGTGTAATTCCTTGATGTAGGTAAGCTGTTATGTCACTGCACATATTTATTTAAGTATTTAATTACTTTTCCTTGGCATCTTTGAAATGCATGAACTTAAATTTGGGGTCGAGGGTAGTTTAAATGGCAAATATGGCGGAATGCTAAAAGATTATCAAACCTTCAAGCTAGTTGTTCCTTCATCTCCTCTTTAAATTGTGTAATCATTCCATTTTTAGGTTTCATATTTTCTATTACTTCTCGGACGCAACTAAATAGTGGAATAACTTTGCTCACCGTCACGTAGCTATCTCCCGAAATTTCTTTTGTTAACTTCTCAAATGGGCATAATAATTCCTACCATTTCTTTGACGCAATCTAGTTCACTGCTTGAGACCATTGGGAGAGCTTCCGGTCGAGTCAAAAGTATTGCCCCTACAATGGACACTGACTCCATGAATCGCTGTAACATGTAGAAGGATAAATTCCATCTTGTGCGAACATCAAGAATAATTTTTTTCATTTGTCCTTCCTTCAGTCCCATTTTAATTTGTCTTTTCCGTAGCTCGTCACTTGCATTGACAATCTTTTTGATAAATTTCACTAGATCTCGAACCTTACCAATTAATTCAGTACAGTTTTTTGCATTGTCAATTAATTTAGTTACGACTAAATTACTTGTATGGACAAAGCAAGGAATAATCTTTTTTTTTTTTCCCTCCAAACATTTCCCTGTTGACCTTCATTACAGTTCTGTCATTATCTGTGACGATATCTGAAACTTTTTCAATTGAAACATTCCACTCGGTGAAAATTTCTGTAAATTTTTCAGTCATATGCAGTGACGTGTGGCTTTCTGTCAGCTCCATAACACCTAATGTTCCGCTGAGGATTAGAGACTAGTCCAAAAATTGAATAGTAACACCCACAAATGATTTATTTTGCATGGTTTCAGTCCAAATATCGTAGGCGATGCAATAGTTTTCAGCATCTTTTATACAATTTAAAAAAAAAGATTACTTACTGCCTCATATTTGTCGTCAATTCTGGTTTTTATTGTCTCTCGACTTGGCACCTTTTACAATGGGCATTCTTCCCTCATCGGTCGTAGAAAGCCTTTACCTTCTACAGTGGAAAATGGTTTATTATCCATGATTATAAAATTCACAATGGCTTCAGTTATTTTCTTTGATCTAGCTCCATCCTGTGTGGTTATGCTTTTTATGTTATTTATGAAGTCTTCAACGTTTGGTTGCGTCTGCAAATTTTTCTTAAGCAGAACAATGCTAGTTGAAGTATTAGCAACAATGGTGGAAGAATATATATTTGGGTCGCTGTCCGATGTTGATGCTGTTGGAACGACATTCTTAAAATCTCTATTTTCTGACGTTGAGGCAGCTACTTCCATATGAGCAGTAATGGCACCAACTCTTGCTAGGTATTTCCGCATCTAGCCACTGCTGCGAATGTACATTTTATAAATGACCACGAAGATTGCTTGTATTGCCAGAAGTTTTTAGGTCTTTATTATATATCTTGCACACAGCTTCTTTTTCACTAATTTTGTTGAAATAGTTCCAAATTTGGCGTTTCAATTTATTGGGTGGCATTGTGATCTGTAAAGAAATATAACACAATAGAGGATTTTAACTTTAGGATAAACTAAGTTAATTATAAAATAAATATAGCTTAAAAAGTAATTAAAACAATAATGCACAAGCATAATATAGTAACCAAGGCATTATTTGACATAAAAAATGACTACTTTATATTAATTAAATTACATAAGTTGAAACGGAAACTAAATTTTGTCAAAAGTTTCATTAATAAAATTCGACACACAAGTAATTTCACCCTAAATAATTGGTAATATTTTTTATGCCAGCATATAGGTAGGTAAATCGTTGATAAACGTACTGACCTAAGCGCGGAACTCAATAGAAATATATATAATAATAAAGATATTATAAACATAACACTTTACTCACATATATCACTACTAACCCTTGAAGTTTAAAAACCACTCAAAATGGCGAACCAAGCACTTTTAGGTTAGGTACGCAAGGCGTCAAGTCGACGCGTGTTGACAGCAAAACATCCACAAACGGAATGAATGAATGATGTAGGAAGGAAGATGATTGAACGATGTCGATGTTTAGTAATTTTGTCGTCGATGTATCGTTTGGATCGCTAGTCTAGTGTTGTCAACTCTATTAGCGATTAAAGTGAACGAAATAATTCATTCTGGTAGCTCGTGTGTGAAGGTTTTTTTGATTCTACGATAATGTAATAAATACTTGACATAAACTTGTTTGTTGTACTCTACATAATTTTACTATTTATTTATTTATGCTATAACATAGTATACTCAACTTATACATTTTGGAAGTGATAATAGAGGACAGCACATGTTTATTTTTTTTAACATTTCCACTAAAGATGTATTCGGTTTAATATATCATAAATAGTTAATCCATATATAATCAAAATGAAGTATAAATTAATCATCCCAAACTAAACAATGAAAAAAATGTTTAAACCAATATTGATTAGTGCAGAGATTCTCAACGTGGGGTCCGCGGGCTCCCAGGGGTCCCGAGGATCGTCCAGAGGTCCTTGAAATCGTCCACGGAAGTTACACAAGGATTTCATTCCTCACATAATTTATCGGTGATTATGAATGTACAAATATAATACATATTACATTTTCATTTTTATTGTAATTCTTTTTAGATTTATTAAAAAAAATTATGGCTAAAAATGTAAAATCTAATACCTAAATTTATTTTATTTTTATTTATATTGTAATTATATTTACATTTAAAAGAGATTATGACTAATTTATCCTTATAGTATACTGCAAATTTATCATTAACATTTTTTTAATAGTTTACATCAAGGGGTCCTTGAATTAGCTTTTACCTGGTTAGAGGTTCCACGTGACTAAAAAGTTTGAGAACCACTGGATTAGTGATTACTTATTACAAACACAAATTCAACGTGGACAGAACTCTACAAGGTTATGTTGCAAAGTTATGTAGATGTAGTTCAAGTGATTATTTGCGTTATGAAGTATATAAAGAAATATAATTTTCAATCAAAGCACAATAACACCCATCCTCACAAGAACCATATAATTGAGCTTGCAATGTTGGGTCGGGCAAATTCATATACGCCCTTAGACATACGTGTAGAAAGAGACAATCTATTATAAAACTTTATTAGATAGTGAACAAGGAAGCTGATTGATTTGAGTTCAATTTAGTAGTATGTTTGTTAACGGAACTTAAGGCGATTGGCCCTTTTCATT
The DNA here is from genome assembly GCA_039000515.1 of Timema cristinae. Lineage (NCBI taxonomy): Eukaryota > Metazoa > Arthropoda > Insecta > Phasmatodea > Timematidae > Timema > Timema cristinae. Next base: position 10,827,494 of record JBCFYV010011172.1, on the reverse strand, counting down.
TGCTGTGGAAATGCAGAGCCATGGGAACAAACGGCTATCTTCAAGCATTTTTTATTGTTTTACCATTTTCTTTCGGAAACGGTTTGTTCAAGAATAGAAGCATGTTGATTATTTTATTCTTTTTATATACACACCTATATATTTTAACAGTGATCAAATATCTATAATTTTGATATTTTTCAATAGAAAACTGCAAGCTGCATAGCAAAAGAAAAAAAGAAAGAAAATGTAACACTTAATAAACATTGATACATCATCTTAGAAGGGGTGTTGAAAATATTGGCATACAAATTTCACTCGTTATAGAGAAAACTGATGTTTTCAAATGTATGATTTTTCCACAAGATCTGTCCGGTAGCTAGCGCCATCTACGTCTTCCGTGATCCATCTGTTCTTGTTGGCGCGGAAGGATACTTTGGTTGGTTGTGAAGCCACGTCACCCTTTCGTACTCCCACCCACCATCCCACAAAATAGGTTTTAGATTTGCACTCGACAGGGCCAAGGGCCTTAATACTTTCTCCGTCAAAATTATATAGACCTAAAAGTTCCCCGTATGCACTTAAAATAAGTGGGTTTATCAGTTACCTTTCGTGTGCATAGTGGTTAGCAAAAAGGTGTAACTATTGAAAGTGATATAATGTACGGTACGTATTACTCGTGTATAAAGGCGCCTAAATGGCATTGAAACTAAAGTGTATGGCTTTGTACAATGTTTCGAAACAAACCCATAAAAGGAAAACCTTTTTAAGAGCCTTCTGTAGGAATGATTTAGAAATAGGCTTTCGTTACTTAAAATAATTATCCAAGCTGAGGGTGGCAGGTGTTTGTGATGGTAGCTTTTATTTCGTTTTTGAGACTACTTGAGCAATATCAATTGCCCATTAATTAAAATTAATTGTATACCTACATAATATAATGTTTTGAATATACATGGGAAATATTTGTTGGGGGGGGGGGGGGGGAGATGGGTAGTGGTGGTCTTAAAATAGTTCAAGTCCCCTAAAATAAAATAAAACCAGCACAATGGCCGTTGGTGATTCCTATTCGAGCAGGTTGCGCGTCTGTAGTTGTGTCAGTTCCCACCAGAGGGCAATGGGGTCGGCTAAATAACCCACCTGTTTCCTGCAGTTCCGCTCTCGGAGTGTCCACTCACACGCCATCAAGGTGTAGAGACCAATCTAGAGGTAGCATCATCTCGATGGAAGGGTCGGTCAAGATTTAAAATAAACAATGATGTTTAAAATGGTATTTTGATTTAATTGTTTTGATATATTCTTATTTCTTAAAATTTTGCCCAACTTCTACCTGCTGACTCTTCACGGTATGCCACACCGGTTGAAAAAGCGCTGCCTCTGACCATGCGACCACTTAAACGGGTAGATCTTCAATAATATCTCTATGCCTTATTCTCAGAATATCTCTATAAAAAATAAATGGCACAGCGCCACACAGACTTTCTGTCGCGTTTATATTAAAATAAACCTTTACTAAGAACTCGTAAGATTTGTGAAACGAAATAATAGGTATATACATTGTTGTAGAAACACTACGCCAAAGATCATAACTGAAATAATATAAATTGTTACTTACTCACTCTATGGCATTAGGAACTAGGAACACTGTTACAGTAAAATTGAAAAAAGATAAATATATTTTTCTGCAAAAGAGCATATAATCTAATTATTTTCAAAGACTTGGACTATAAAGTGTATTATATAGTTACTTAAAGCTCAGAAATTATTGGTTTTATAAAAATATATTTCAAATAAAAGATTTTTATACCAGTATTTAATAGTACTGCAACTTTACAATGACATGTTATTTCGTATCTCAAATAGTTTTGGAGAAATGATGAAAATTGAAAAATTTCCCCATGTAAAGAAATTACCCTCAAAGTCATTTTCATGAGAAAATGATATTCCCATCTTGTTTTTCATAATAATAGAAAGTGTGTGGATATAAAATTTAATCAAAATCATCAGAGCGAATTTCGAAAAAAATAGATTTTTTTTTTGCCCTTCAGTAAACTACACTTAAATTTAGGGTTAGATATCTATCTAATTCCAAAAAACACCTCAGGGAGACCTTATGAAAACCCCAGATACCAAGTTTTAGCCCAATCGGTAAAATAGTCCTGGCTGTAGCCCGAGGTAAAGACAGACAGACGGCGTTGCAAAGACCAACTTTTTTGGTTTCAGGGGGTCATGAAACATTGGACATTTTATCAAAATCTTGAGTTAGATTTTTTTTTTTTTTTTACGATCACAAACTTCTTTCTACAAGGTGTCGAGAGAAAATAAAAATAAGGATGCTCGAAACAAAAACAAAGCATCTTTCGGCTGCCAACCTAACAATTAAAATTGATGGCGCAACCATCACTTACACTTTTTAAAATAAAACCTCGAACAATATTTTTTTTGTTTTGTTTTTGTTCTCGTCTCTTGTATGATTCTTGACAGGATGTTGAGATGCGGGTAAGACAATGAAGCAGCCTTGACCTCCATTCTTACAGATCTGAACCATCTTCCACAACATTACTGCCCCCATTTTGGTTCGTATTATTCTCCTATCATCGAAATAACAGCGAGGGGGGGAAAAATAACTAAAAAAATCTTACGTTTTATCTAATTTATATTCGATTATAATCTGCCGAGCGCATGACCGTGTAGTTCTGGTGGCTGCCCACAGGGATAAGAGGACACTTGTTGGGTAGAAATTTGAACCTTTTTTTACTGGTAAAAAAACAACTGTTTCGCATTCATGTGACTTGCAAATATGTTTTATCTTTCTGAAAAAAAAAGTGGTTCACACGGTCTTAAGGGCATAACCATTTTGCGACCAGGACAAAACCCGAGTTGTATTTTAGCACCACATCTTACCACTCTTTGTGCTGTATAAGAATATTTAATGCTATTAGGATAGAGAGGGCACCAAGGGCACACATAAGGGTTTTCCAAATGGTGTGAGGTGTTCCAAGGGTGTGGCAAACATCACCCCTGCCCCTTACTCGAGTGAAAATTTCAGGAATTTAACCTTGTGGGAGGGAATTTTAGAGCATCTGAACATAATTCTTATATGAGTTTAAAGAGACCAATTTCATAACAAAAGAGTTTCTGGAAAATTAAAAAAAAAGTAAAATGGAATTGTAGCTGAACCCATTGAAAATAAACATAATATTTTTCACAAGTTTATTGTACAGGACAAAATGAAAAAAAAAAGTTGTTGAAGAGGGAATGGGAGGTAATACGTGTTTTATTAATTTTTATCTTTTTAATTCGGATATTGATAATTCTAAGTTGTTAATAGCAAATTGCAGCCAAGTACCAAATACATAATTTTATATTTTCATAAAAATTAACAACAACAAAATTAAATATTGCAGCGTGATAAGGGGGGCTGGAGACCCTCTTATCACCCATTTATGGTCACCCATGATTCAAATTTTGTAAATGTTTATTTTGGCACGGTTTTATAAAAATAGAATTTTTTTAGTTTAAAAAAAAACTGCTTTCCAGCGCAATGCAATTAAATTATTTATCCCGTGGGCCGGATTGAACACACCAATGAGCCGTAGTTTGCCCATCTCTGCCTTAGACCATGTGATCACCAAAGAGGGTAACTTAAATTTAAATCAAAACAAGGATAAAGAGCAAGATTCTCCAATGAAAGTCAACACATTCCTATCAAATTACCCCTCAGTCAAAGGAATTAAGGTGGCAGGAATCGTTATATTTTGTGTTCCATTGTTAGTTCCCGTGAGTGTACCAGGGCCATTAAGGAAACAATAGAAACGAAAGTGAAGTTTTCTCAATCATGTTGTTTCCGGTTGCTTAGGGCCGATGGTTCAGGGCTCTTCCTTCGGTTTTTATAAAGCTTCTAGTACACTTGAAACCATCAACAGGTGTGCGACACGTGGACTTCACAGATATTTATTTTTTGTCTCGATAGTTTGGGTGATTTAAGACTTTAATTACATCTACACATCTGTTAAAAACCCATTATACAAGGGTGAATTCTGTCCGCCGACATTTTATATGTTCGTTATAATTGCAGGTGCGTTTAAATAATATTTCACAGTCTTCCCTTTTGTGTGTTGACCTTTTCTAACTCCGTTATAAACACAGGGTACAGTTAAAACAAATTTTACAAGCCTACGTTTTGTATGCTGACCTTTTTTTATGCCCTTTACAAGCACAGGTGCATTTAATGAATTTAAAATAAGTTTAACAGGTCTACGTTCTGTGCACCGACTTTTTCTATGTCAGTTATAATTACAGCTGCACCTAAAAAGCGAGTTTTAAAGAATTACGTTGCCTGCCATGAATCCTAATATGTCCAATATGATTAGCTACAGGTGCAATTAAAACAAGTTTTACAGGTCTACTTTATATTTCCTGAATCTTTTTATGTCCATTTTAATGACAAAGTGAGCTTTACAGGCCTACTTTATCTGTCCTGAATCTTTTTATGTCCGTTATAATGACAAAGAGAGCTTTACAGGCCTACCTTATCTGTCCTGAATCTTTCTATGTCCATTATAATGACAAAGAGAGCTTTACAGGCCTACTTTATCTGTCCTGAATCTTTTTATGTCCGCTATAATGACAAAGAGAGCTTTACAGGGCTACTTTATCTGTCCTGAATCTTTTTATGGCCGTTATAATGACAAAGAGAGCTTTACAGGCCTACCTTATCTGTCCTGAATCTTTTTATGTCCGTTATAATGACAAAGAGAGCTTTACAGGCCTACTTTATCTGTCCTGAATCTTTTTATGTCCGTTATAATGACAAAGAGAGCTTTACAGGCCTACTTTATCTGTCCTGAATCTTTCTATGTCCGCTATAATGACAAAGAGAGCTTTACAGGGCTACTTTATCTGTCCTGAATCTTTTTATGTCCGTTATAATGACAAAGAGAGCTTTACAGGCCTACCTTATCTGTCCTGAATCTTTTTATGTCCGTTATAATGACAAAGAGAGCTTTACAGGCCTACTTTATCCGTCCTGAATCTTTCTATGTCCATTTTAATGACAAAGTGAGCTTTACAGGCCTACTTTATCTGTCCTGAATCTTTCTATGTCCATTTTAATGACAAAGTGAGCTTTACAGGCCTACTTTATCTGTCCTGAATCTTTTTATGTTCGTTATAATGACAAAATATGATATGAGCATGTATCGAGGATGGAAAAAGAAAGGATGCCGAAGAAGATGTTGGAAATGAAGCATGTGAGAAAAAGACCACGGGGGAGGCCAAGAAAGAGAAGGAGAGCAGATAACAGAAAGTGTTCAAGTGAGAGGAGAATAATGGAAGAAATTAAAGCACGAAGAGTGTTTGAAGGATAGAGGGAGATGGAGGAGACATTCTACTAAACTGACCTGGCCACAGGCTGGAAGCAGTTGATGATGATGATGATAACTACAGGTGTATCTAAAGTGAGTTTTACAGACCTAAATTCTGCATCCTGACTTTTCCTATGTCCATTTTATTTGCAGGTCCATTTATATCGCAATTAACAGGTATACATTTCATTAATTTTTTTAAATTTAGAATAATAACTTTGTAGACGATATAGATAATTTCTTAGAGCGTTTAGTAAACATACGCTACATCCATCATTAAATGATTAGGGGTTTTTAACCTGTACTTCCTGAAAACACCTGAGAAGGCCATAGCAAGTCAATAATTTCAGTGGGGGGGGGGAGGCTGGGGGAGAGTTGTTGGTCAAATTCCCCAAATGCGGGAGGCTAGACAAAATTATGAATATTTAACACCTTTAGAAGCTATCTGAATTTTTTTTTATAGCAACATAGCACCCTAACTGCCAAAGGCTAGAAAAAACAACTAAATATTTAAACAACTCTAGAAGCTCGCTGAAGTGCTTTTTATGGTAACACAAACCCCTAATTTGTACTTGTATTTTAATTATGATATTGTTTGAACCATAAATAAAGCCATATATATTTTGTTCATAAGGTTTCAGGGGGATGGGGGGGGGGAAGGGTTGACACAGCACACAGTCCCCTTACCGTTAATTCATTAATGTGTTAGAAGAAATACTAATTTTACTAGTGATCAAATTTCGTCCATATTAGAAACTTAGCCCGGGAGTCTTGGCTCAGTGGTAAGACGAAATATAGCCTGAGATAGAGATTAAGATATTCCACAGCTTCGTTTAGAGAGAATACAAATTTTAATGGGGATTTTTAAAAACTATCCTGCTCAGGACTTTTCTGTTTTTTTAGCACCCCGTTTTAATATCCATTCGGTACACATGTATATGTATTAATTACACTACTCTGTTAAGGATGAGTATAAAGAAAGTGTACCCACATTTTCCTGAAGGGAGAGCAGAAAACCACTGGTGAATAAACTACCCTCAATACACCCAACCTGTATTTGAACCCCGATCTCCTCGTCACCGGAAGTAAATTCTTTTGTGAGGGTGATGGTGTGGTGGAAGGGAAGGGAAGATTAGTGTTTTTGAAGTTTTTATAACGAAAAATATTTTTTAATCAAAATAAATCAAATATGTCTCCAGTATAAATATTATAATTTAATTTTCTTCACTTGTTAATATCAACAGTTGTTGAATATCTGTCATAAGCATAGCAGCATTGGATGATAAACTTTTAAAATGAAGAGAAAAAGTTGTCATTAAACTCCAGGACACCCTCAACATATATTCAACAATTAACTGTTGATATCACCAGTTGAAGAAAATTATAAAAACTGCAAAAACAATGCCCTTAGCTCGCCTTTTTTTTTCTCCACCCCGGACCCAAATTTGATGGTAGGGAATTTTTTTCTTTCCTAAATGTGTTACCGTCCTACCTTCCACGCAAATACGGATACATTCCCTTTAAAATTCAACCTTCCTCATCCCTAAGACACTAGGGTAATTAATATGTATTAGTATAACCTGAGCAGGTAGCGAGGATCGATGGAAAAACAATACAGAATAAAAACACCCTTTACTTTCAATTAACTTGTACCAACCAATCTGTGATGAGGTGAAGTGTGAGTGTCGGGTATGGGGGGGGGGGGGGAGGAGAGCGGTTGCACAACTGAGGAAGACGCGTGGACTACAAAATGAAACTACAAGCCTCAACTTACCAATACCCTCATGTCGGGAAGCTCTATGTATCTTGGGGTGGGGGGCCCGCCGTTCGAATACCCGGTAGCGCGTTATGAACTGTCGTCTATCATCCTCCAAGAACTTTCTCGACGTATCGACAACACAACTGACAGTCCAAGAGAGAACATGTAAAATATCACCCAGGTAAGAATATTTCTCTTCATCTCCATATCCTGCTGGCAACGTCGGACCTACTGGCAACACGGCCCCCCGGTTTCTTGATATCGCTCCTAGAGACACGATCTGGTTCAGCGGCCTCAGACAATGGTCCGCCCCCTCATCCCCCCTTGGACGACCTTCAAGGTGATAGGAGCATGTCCTGGGGATACGATGAGGTCATCCGAACGAGAGGACGGGATGAATCGTGGGCATATAGAAACACAATCTCGAGGACGGGATTAATCGTGCGGATATACAAACACAATCTCGAGGACGGGTTTAATCGTGCGGATATAGAAACACAATCTCGAGGATGGTATTAATCGTGGGCATATAGAAACACAATCTTGAGGACGGGATTAATCATGCGGATATAGAAATACAATCGAGAGGACGGGATTAATCGTGGGAATATAGAAACACAATCTTGAGGACGGGATTAATCGTGCGGATATAGAAACACAATCTCGAGGACGGGTTTAATCGTGTGGATATAGAAACACAATCTCGAGGATGGTATTAATCGTAGGCATATAGAAACACAATCTCGAGGATGGTATTAAACATGCGGATATAGAAACACAATAGAGAGGACGGGATTAATCGTGCGGATATACAAACACAATCTCGAGGACGGGATTAATCGTGGGCATATAGAAACACAATCTTGAGGACGGGATTAATCGTGCGGATATAGAAACACAATCTCGAGGACGGGTTTAATCGTGTGGATATAGAAACACAATCTCGAGGATGGTATTAATCGTAGGCATATAGAAACACAATCTCGAGGATGGTATTAAACATGCGGATATAGAAACACAATAGAGAGGACGGGATTAATCGTGTGGATATAGAAACACAATCTGAAGGACGGGATTAATCGTGGGCATATAGAAACACAATCTCGAGGACGGGATTAATCGTGCGGATATAGAAATACAATCGAGAGGACGGGATTAATCGTGGGATATAGAAACAAAATCTCGAGGACGGGATTAATCGTGCGGATATAGAAACACAATCGAGAGGACGGGATTAATCGTGGGCATATAAAAAAACACAATCTCGAGTATGGGATCAATCGTGCGGATATAGAAACAAATCGAGAGGACGGGATTAATCGTGTGGATATAGAAACACAATCTCGAGGATGGGATTAATCGTGGGCATATAGAAACACAATCTCGAGGATGGGACTAATCGTGCGGATATAGAAACACAATCTCGAGGATGGGATTAATCGTGGGCATATAGAAACACAATCTCGAGGACTGGAATAATCGTGCGGATATAGAAACACAATCTCGAGGACGGGATTAATCGTGGGCATATAGAAACACAATCTTGAGGACGGGATTAATCGTGCGGATATAGAAACACAATCTCGAGGACGGGTTTAATCGTGTGGATATAGAAACACAATCTCGAGGATGGTATTAATCGTAGGCATATAGAAACACAATCTCGAGGATGGTATTAAACATGCGGATATAGAAACACAATAGAGAGGACGGGATTAATCGTGTGGATATAGAAACACAATCTGAAGGACGGGATTAATAGTGGGCATATAGAAACACAATCTCGAGGACGGGATTAATCGTGCGGATATAGAAATACAATCGAGAGGACGGGATTAATCGTGGGAATATAGAAACAAAATCTCGAGGACGGGATTAATCGTGCGGATATAGAAACACAATCGAGAGGACGGGATTAATCGTGGGCATATAGAAACACAATCTCGAGGATGGGACTAATCGTGCGGATATAGAAACACAATCTCGAGGATGGGATTAATCGTGGGCATATAGAAACACAATCTCGAGGACTGGAATAATCGTGTGGATATAGAAACACAATCGAGAGGACGGGATTAATCGTGGGCATATAGAAACACAATCTTGAGGACGGGATTAATCATGCGGATATAGAAACACAATCTCGAGGACGGGATTAATCGTGTGGATATAGAAACACAATCTAGAGGGCGGGATTAATCGTGTGGATATAGAAACACAATCGAGAGGACGGGATTAATCGTGCGGATATAGAAACACAATCTCTAGGATGGGATTAATCGTGGGCATATAGAAACACAATCTCGAGGATGGGATTAATCGTGCGGATATAGAAATACAATCGAGAGGATGGGATTAATCGTGTGGATATAGAAACACAATCGAGAGGACGGGATTAATCGTGCGGATATAGAAATACAATCGAGAGGACGTGATTAATCGTGCGGATATAGAAACACAATCTCTAGGGATCGTAATATCCGTCTGTCAGTTTTCCTCCACAGCGTCGCCTAAAATTTTAATTTTTTTAAAATAAATTTGAAGCATTTAACGTGTTCTTTACGAATCGACTGATTATACCAACACATTACTTATTTACTAAGCTAATCCCAGAACAGACACAACAACCAGAACCCTGACTGTCAACTATCACCGTGACAGGAGAAAACCCACATTTCACTAATAATAGTTTTCAAATAATGCGAATTTGCGTGTATGAAGATTGAGAAACAGTTTAAGAAGACTAACCACCCTCAATACACCCGACCGGTATTCGAACCCCGATCATCGGCAGTCCAGTCTATTGCGAGAGTGACGTCATAGAACCATTCGACCAACGAGGCGGGTTTTGATAGTTTTAAGGCCTGGTGTTGTGTTTTATTGTCGGTGTCGTTTCGAGTAGTGGGTGGCGGAACCCGTGTGACATCTGTACGCACCCACACCGATGGGCACGCGGACTAAACATCGCACTCGATTTACATACTGAATTTAATTAGACCCACTTTGGTGGTCGCCTGACCTAACGCGCTACTCTCGCAGTAGACTGCAGATGATGGGAGATCGAGGTTCGAATCTCGGTCGGGTGTAATGAGGGTGTTTTTACAAGACGGTGTTACGTTCTCCTCGAAAATGAGGATACACTTCCTCTGAATATAGCCTTCCTAATCCAGAAAACGATTAGCGTAAATAGTACGTAAGCGTATAACCTGAACAGGTAGTAAGATGTTGTACTAAACAAATTAAATTAGTCTTAAAAGACACCGGAACATTAAACCGGGACCTTTGGCTTAGCGCTACAACGCTCTACCTCAGAGCTGTCCAGAAAACATAAAGTGTTCATAGTCATTATTCACTCCTGGTTTAAACAGAGTATGTAATGGACGTGTAGATTCACCGGTTAATTGGAGCTATAGTTGAATCACAGCACCGGCTAATTGGAGCTATAGTTGAATCACAGCCACCGGCTAATTGGAGCTATAGTTGAATCACAGCCACCGACGACTCATGTCCGCTCTTATTATTTAATTGTAATGGTATAGCCAAGAATGGCCGTGAGCAAGGGAAGATTCCCATCCGAGTCCATAGGCAGCGCTGTCGAGAAAATGGCAGGGAGGGATGGAAGCTCTAATGTCTACAAGGTGTTAAATGGGGGAAGCTCTAATGTTTACATGGTGTTACATGGGGGATCTCTAATGTTTACATGGTGTTACATGGGGGATCTCTAATGTCTACAAAGTGTTACATGGGGAGCTCTAATGTCTACAAAGTGTTACATGGGGAGCTCTAATATCTCCAAGGTTTTAATACAAACAGTTTCACAACAAAAATAAATTTATAAAGATAGTTCAAAATTTTCATGTACACACTTAGCGGCTAGGACCTACTAAGTCTTAATACACTTCTAGTTAGCAATGGACACTTTCTCTGTTATATCGATCTATTTTTAATTTGATATATCGCAAGTTATATATTGAAAACTACGATATATTGAACAAATTATGTCGATATTTTCGGTTGTTTCCGATATATTGAATTCATTGTTCTGAGGCAACAAAAACGGAAGTATAAGATGATTGCTGTTCGTTTATGCTATTTTTTGTCGCTTTTCACTTTTAAATGTTAATTATCTGTTGAAAATATCGGACGAGATTAAAAAAAAACAGGGAAATATTGATTCGGTTAGTAAAAATAAAGAAAAATTATTTCATTTTATTTCTATTCACAACTGCTGAGGACGGGGAGATCAAGGTTCGAATCTCAGTCAGGTGAACTGGGTTAGGTTTTTCCCTAAATGGTTTTCCACTCTCCTCCACGCAAATGCGGGTGCACTTCCTCTAATTCAACGTTCCCGATTCCTAATACATTAGCGTAATTAGTACTTAAAGCGTATAACCCGAAAGGGTAGTAACATGTGGTGCTAAATATTATTATTATTTTTATTATCTATTCACAACCCCCTAAAGCGTAGTTCGTTTAATGGAATATATTGATCAATTGTTCGATATATTGGGTACAATAAATCGATATTTTTTTGTGAATATATAGATACATTATTTTATAGCGGTATACAGTATAATTTTCATCTATATTTGTGGTTGGCTATAGAGATGGTGGCGCTGCTGGCGAGAGATGTTTGAGATATGTCTGTGTAGAGTTGTTTTTGAAGCTCAGTCACGCCCCAAGCGGCGGGGACATGGAACTAGAGGCGTGAGTCGAATAGCGATGGACCCGCTCCTGCTTGGCATCTTCAAAACTCTATGTCTGGTGCCAGCGGTAGTACAGTCACCTCGGACAATAGGTACACTCTGTTTAGATATAGGCTTGAGCCCACCAAACTTTGACATTTGGTGTCAAAGAGCTTCAGTGATATGGCTGAACCCTGTCATAGTCATCCTAGAGGATTCGATTCCAGGTAGAGGCATCTAAAATAATATACAGTATAGGACAAACCATCCATTTTATTTTATCATTACGTCTAACTACCCCTTCGGGTTATATGCAGATGAACAATACTGAGTTAGGGATGAGGAGGTTTAAATTCAGAGGAATTTTACCTGCATTTGCGTGGAGGGAAAGTCAAACTTATTTAGGGGAAAAAGAATCCCCCTCAGTACTCAACCGTGATTCGAACCCCGATTTCCTCGTCATCGTCATTGCAATCTATTTAGAGAGTGACCTCTTAGACTATGTAATCACTGTATCGGGTACTTATCTTAATTAATTCGTGACAAAGGTAGTTCAGACAATCGAAAATTAAGATAGTTGGATTGAGGAGAAAAAAAAACCATTCTTATCCACGGAAAATATTATTATATCATTACTATAATATACAATAAGAATAATATTAATCATCATCCACTACGGTGGTCGAATGGTCTAAAAGATGTAAATCTAGAATGACGATGCAAAATATCGGGGTTCAAATACCGGTTGTGTAGACTGAAGTAGTATTATTTTCTAAATGGTTTTTCACTCTATTTGTATTTAACTGTGTGTGCCCTTCCTCTAATTCTAGTAAGTGTGTATACTCGTCAACAGAAGAGTGGAGGTGTTATCAGCAAGTAAACAAGAGGAACTTCTCATTTCATTCACTCTCCATTTCGTACATTGCTGTCTAAGTGTGATAGTGCTAAGAGTGTTTCAATTCGAGTAGGCAACCCGCTTCACAAAGTACCATAGAATTCACCCAAGTAGGCAACCGCTTCACAAGTACATAGATTCACAAGTAGGCAACTCACATTCCTGACACATTTGCTAAGATTTCTTTCTTTCTTTAGAACTAATTTTTTTCACGTAGCAAATAGTTTTGTTGTTGTTTAAAGTTCGATTTATACATCAAACGCCGTGATAAATTAATTGTATGGGGTCTTGTTGTTAAGTTTGACCTTAATAATGATTTACCTAAGCCACCAATAAAAAGGGTAATATGGTTAAAACAAATTATAATTAAAATTTTTATAAATTCCTTTCGAATTTATAATAAAGGACTCATTCCTAATCATAATTTAACTCCACAACTGCACGCTTCGGTGGTTGTATGGTCTAAGGCGTTACTCTCGCAGTAGACTAGGTTACCTATGACGAGGGGATCGGGGTTCGAATCCAGGTAGGGTGTACTAAGTTTTTTCCAAAATGGGTTTACACTTTACCTCCACGTAAATTCGGGTACATTTCCTTTAAATATAGCCGTCATCATCCCTAAAGTCATTAGATTAATTAGTACCTAAGCGTATAACCTGAACGATAGTAAGACGCTGTGATAAAAAACAAACGAGAACTTAACAACTTATAAATTTCCGTAAAAAAATAAAGTGTTGTATTGTAAATCATCATTTAACTTAGAAGTAACGTAAATAGCTGTAAAATAAATAATAATAAACACACACACAAAAAATAAAAATGTATTTTATTACATTTAAAAAAAAATCACAATTGACACTTTTTAAGCAAGCAATACAAAAATTGGCACAGTATAATACAATAAGCAGACTCCTGACTGTGCGTCAACCTATCGCGTCGGTGTGTCTGTCGTGTTGCCTACAGAGAAGGGGCAACATTAACTAAACAGCAGATTGTTTCACACATCACGTGTTACTTCATTACGTATCGTTGTTGATTATTATTTCAATTCTAAACGCATGTGTTATTTAAACTACATAATATATCAATAACATTTTTATATATATTTTAAAAAGATCAGCTTAAGTTTTAAATAAAAAAATATTTTTAACACGGTAATGCTATGTTTACTAATTTTCTAAAAGTATTCTATGATCATTTTTTCACACATAAACAACATAAATTTGATATATATATATAACAGTTCTTTTAAGTCTTGCTATAATTTATTACATCCTTTCTTTTTACTATCACTTTACGTGAACATATATTAGGAATAATGTAAAGTGTTGATACTAAGACAAAGATTGAGTTTTAGGGGGAAATATCTGATTTATTTTGAAAGTTTTTATGAGTTTAAGATGTAGGAAATGTGATAAAAGATCCAGGTTTTGAAATTTTTATAGCAAAACATTTTTTTACTCAAATAAATAAAAATATTTCTCCAGTATAAACAGAGAGTTTAATTTTCTTCACACGGCGATATCAACAGTTGTTGAATATCTATCACGAGCATAGTGGCATTAGATGAGAAACTTTCTAATTGAAGAGGAAAAGTTTTCATTAAATTACATACATCCTTGACAGATATTCAACAATTGTTGATATCACCGTGTGAAGAAAATTAAAAACTATTTGTTTGTACGGGAGCAATATTTGATTTATTATGGACAAAAAAAGTTTTTTATGTAAAAACAATAAAGACACTGACTTTTATTTTTTAGCGTATCCTAAGTCCACACCTTGAAATCGTTGGTTCGGGTCAATATTTATTCCATACAAGCTAAACTTCGATTTATACAGGAAACCGACGGTCTACCTCCAATTTGATTGAAAGTCACTCAAATTTGGCATCCTAGAAATAGGTTTTATTTGATTTATTAACTATAAGGTTCATCTAAAATACTATCGAAAGCTTCCGATAATACTTTCTTTATGACTTATTGTATAATTTCTCTTTGTATAATTAATTGTACGGACTAAAAATGCAAATACAATTGTAATATTTTTTCGTCTGCCAATGTGTTAACATTAGTTTACTGTTTTAAAATAACGGGCTTCATTTAAAAATTATACTTTATTAAGGGGGACACCTAGGTATTTGAAATATCTTCAATCAGATGATTCGTTTAGGTTAAATATTGACAAAACCTCTAACAGTACAGTAGTTTGTTGTTTACTGGAATGAACACAAAACTATGTTATTTGACCCTGTACATAGATACAGTAGCCCCATGGCTTCTTTGGTGCTGACTGACAGTTCACAGCTGACTTCTGACAGTCAACATTTAGGTATATACCTAAATTTTGACTGTCAGAAGTGACATCTGCTAAACACATGTTTTTGCAGATCATATGGTTCGGCGTAGGGATACGTAATTTGGTCTGGTAACTTTTCAAAGTCGTCAGTTGTCAGATGTGAGCTGTCAGTAAGCACCAAAGAAGCCATGGGACTACTGTAGACTTGTAAATATTTCTGTTGATCATTAAGAGACGAAAGTTAACTGTTATAGGAGCGTAGAATGGATCTTTGTGAATAGAATGTCATTTAATAAAGATTGTATTGTCATTATTATTTTCCTACTCCCCTGTTTGTTCTCTTACAGCCCGGCATACCCACCCAGGAACATTATAAGCCCGCTGAGTTTCTGGACGTTAAGGAATTTACTATCGACGATTATAGCGCCTTAAAGAAGTTTTATAAACAAAAAATCGGACAAAGAAAGACCATGAGATTAATCTTAATGGCTCTGAAATAGGAGCATTAGTTTACAATATAAAATATGCTGGGATCTATACAGATTTTCAGAGTTCAGCTGTCAAAAATACATCAAATATTTTAAAAAATGATACATCTCATTCGTGCATACTTTCTCAAATGTGTTGTGTGTATCAAAGTTTCGTTTTTTAAAAAAAATCTTATATCAGTGAACTTACCTTTAAAACAATTTTTTCAAAAATTAATATGTACAGTAGCCCCATGACTTCTTTAGTGCTGACTGACAGCTCACATCTGACGGCTTTGAAAAGTTACCAGACCAAATTATGTATCCCTACGCCGAACCATATGATCTGCAAAAACATGTGTTTAGCAGCTGTCACTTCTGACAGTCAAAATGTAGGTACATACCTAAATGTTTACTGTCAGAAGTCAGCTGTAAGCTGTCAGTGAGCACCAAAGAAGCCACGGGGCTACTGTATACAGTATTATCTATGATACAAAGCACTACCTTAACATTCATTTAATATAAAATCGTCCAAACACGTTTCTAATTTTCAAAAAAATCACTTGTCTGTAAGCTACTCTTATTTATTTTTGCCCCACATCTTACTATCCGTTCGGGTTACACGCGTATGTACCACTTACGATGGATAATATGTAAGA
The DNA here is from genome assembly GCA_039000515.1 of Timema cristinae. Lineage (NCBI taxonomy): Eukaryota > Metazoa > Arthropoda > Insecta > Phasmatodea > Timematidae > Timema > Timema cristinae. Next base: position 10,811,389 of record JBCFYV010011172.1, on the reverse strand, counting down.
GATGATGAAGGTTTCATTCAAAATAAGTGTACCCGCACTTGTGTGGAAGGAGAGAGGAAACACATTCATGAAAATAACTCTCAGAACATCCAACTTGGATTCAAACTGCGGTCTCCCTGTACCATCAGCAGTATATTTTAATGCAAGAACGGCGCCTTAGACCATGCGTCCACTTAAACGGGTTGAAGCAATAAATGTGTACTTTATCTTGTCCACACACACCGTTAAAAAAAAAGTGTCGTTAATGTTTCGTTATCCGAGAGATTATGACTGTCTGAGCACCAGAGTGCGCTCGCATGATTTACTCCGACCCGGGGAAGCCGGGGTTCAATCCTGACCGGATGCGTCCGGGGTACTTTTATTACATTATATATTCAAAACCCACATCTAAAAAAATGCTGATGAATGCCCTCTGCCCTATTTGTTTAAATTAGATAGACACACCCACTTGGGTAACCCCATGGTCTAACGCGCTACTCTCGCAGTAGACTAGACTGCAGGTGACGGGGAGATCAAGGTTCGAATTTCAGCTGGGTGTACTGAGGGTTGTTTTAGCAAAATGGTTATCCACACTCCTTCCGTGCAAATGCGGGTACAATTCCTTTAAATATAACACTACTCATCCCTAAAACCATTAAAGTAATTAGTACATAAGTGTATAGCTTGAATGGGTAGTAAGACACGGTAACAAAAAGAAAATTATTCTAAATATAATATATATATATATATTGTACACGTGTAGGGTATGTAATCACGTGTAAGCTTCCTATCCTTACTATCCATGTTACATTTAGAAAAGTTACTAAATCTACTTCTATGTATTAATACGTCAAGCTGTCACTTTTGATATATATTGTTCATTCCTATAAAATAATAGTCTACTTAAAATGTAGTAATTTAGTTTTATCAATTTTGGTAGCAAAATTTTTTGTTTGTATTACATAAACGCTTCTTCCTAAGAAAATTGGACTGTATCAATTTTTCTTAGACATACCTCGCGTTTTTTTTAAAGTGTTTACAAATATTTCTAGAGCCGCGGTTCTATTTTAAAAACAATAAAAATTTAGCGACCCACCAAACTTTAATGGGCATGACGTCATGGTCATGACATTGACGTCCACAACGATTCGAATTATTTTCAGGCACAAGGAGTCCAACAAATTACAGTTAGTTTAAAAAATAGTATTTTTTTGCTTTAGTTTTTTTTTTACTCTCACATTTAAAGAAATAATTTTCCATTTTTAAATTCTTTCAAAAAAAAATACATTTTTAAAAACTTTCTGCGAGCCATAAAAAGAATTGGCTCGCAGCCCACGGCTTTGGAATTGCTGTAAGCTGTAAGCTTTATGTGTATCACACGTCATCGAACTTGTTGATCTCAATGAAACACGCTACCAGTCAATGAACTTCAGTAAAAAGAAGACAATGTTGTTTTATTTACACATCTCTCCGTTATAAACAACCCCCCTCCCCTTCATGTCCCGCACATATTCCGCTCCAAACATAACAAATAATGATCTCTTCAACACTCTTGCTTGCCGTGGTTTACATTGGCGGGGAAGTTATTGAGATGTTAACCTAATTCCGCACGTAACGCGTGCCATGTGTGAGGAAGAGGTCGTGCGTCACCGGTTGACAACCTCACGCTCTTAGATGTTAGGGCCAGCAAGAAATCTCCCGGGGCTAGCCAACTTACATTACATACTTATATACACAATCTATATCCTGCTTCTGTGGTCACGGCGTCTAGGCGATAGATCCTCGATTTGCACTTTATCGTCGTTGACGACTCGAATCCCTGACTGCGGGCATAAAGGGTAATTTTACACGTGTGATTTATCAATTTTTATTTTCCCATCATTTCTCCACGCCGATTCTGATGCAATACTTATAAAAAAAAAACTACCTTCATTGATCGGGATTCTAACGGATACGCCATGCTTGAAAAGGTCGTGGAAAAGTCAGAAACATGTCAGTCACATTTCAAATATTTAAAATAAAAATCTAGTGAAAACCCCTATACCTAGAATGTCCTATAGGTTTATATAATTACTCTTCGAGCCACTTTGAATTTATTTCCTAAATAGGGGTAAGGCTTATCTACAACAGGTGAAATTTTCGGATTTCGCACCAAATCTGTTTTCTGTTGTTTTTATCTACGTAGCGTCCATGCCAAATATCACCATCTGAAAAGTTCAGAACGTAAAACACCTTGGAATAGTGATTGAGGAGAAAGGTGGAAGTATAGAGGATGTAATGAGAAGAGGACAGCAGAGAGAGTTGTTCAATAGGTGTGTAAGAGACCTGATATGGAGAGTTGTTCTACAGGTGTGTAAGAGACCTGATATGGAGAGTTGTTCTACATGTGTGTAAGAGACCTGATATGGAGAGTTGTTCTACATGTGTGTAAGAGACCTGATATGGAGAGTTGTTATATAGGTGTGTAAGAGACCTGCTATGGAGAGTTGTTCTACATGTGTGTAAGAGACCTGATATGGAGAGTTGTTCTACATGTGTGTAAGAGACCTGATATGGAGAGTTGTTCTACATGTGTGTGAGAGACCTGATATGGAGAGTTGTTCTACATGTGTGGGGAGACTGAGGAAAACCTGATATGGGGAAGAGAAGTGTCCTTGAGGTGGAAATTCAATGTAAAAGAAACTAGGAAAGTGTAGGGTATGAGAATGAAGTTTATGAGGAGCATGTTAGATGTCACGAGGAGAAACAAGATTAGGAATGAAGTTATCTAGGTAAGAGTAGGGATACAGGGAGTACATGAGATAGTAGAGGAATCGAGGATGAGATGGTATAGACATGTAATGAGGATGTTGGAGAACATGAGATAGTAGAGGAATCGAGGATGAGATGGTATAGACATGTAATGAGGATGTTGGAGTACATGAGACAGTAGAGGAAGCAAGACTAAGATGGTATGGACATGTAATGAGGATGGAAAAAGAGAGGATGCCAAAGAAAGTGTTGGAAATGAAATATCAAGGAAAAAGACCGCACGAGAAGCCAAGAAAGAGACGGGAGGAGCAGATAACAAAAAGTGTTCAAGTGAGAGGAGAATAATGAAAGCAATTAAAGGAAGAGTATGGAGGTATTTTACCAAACTGATCCGGCCAAAGGCTAGAAACAGTCATTATGATGATGATGATTAGGATATTGGGAAGTGGGAGAACGAGATCTGGAAGGATAGATGCATGGATTTTATATATGTAGATAGTTAGTATGAGCGATAATATAAAAAAAATCCCATTCCAGCGCTATATCCAGATTTTCCTGATTTGACCAAAAGGTCATTTGGAAGATGATGCAAGTGATAATTTTATTATATAGAAAGTCTTTGAAATATATGAGGACTACTCAGAATCCTCGGAGTTATTTTGTGGCAGAAAATTAAAGTCAGGGCTATCCTTAAGTATATATAGTACCTATTATCCGCAGATGAGTCGTAAATCCTTTGAACGCTAGCGATACTCCAAGAAAATACTGTGAAACCGGTTGCAGATGAATTTGTTGTCAAAAGTATTCTGGCAGTTTAGAAGAAATTGCCATGTCACATTAATTGAGGTTTATTAATCTAAATTCAACATTGTCTGGAATTCCCTCACACTATCAAAAGAATTTTTTTTAACAATTTCTGCAGCAATTCGTAAAGAAATTGCCAGTCAATATGGCAAATAAGATGAAGCTGCCCCCTACCCCCAAACAAGCAATTTAATTTTAAATATACGGGCTCAAAACATAAGATGTAATATTTCAAGTGAATTACCTTGACAGTTTCATAAGAGTAAGTTGAGACAAATAAAGAAATTCCTTCGTTTAAACTTTAAAGTCATCTGAAATCAAGAGATGTAATAGTATGTAAAAAAAATCCTGTATTTTATAAAAAAAAAGGTCACTTGGCAGTCTCATATAATTACGTTGCGGCACGTTAGTTGAGGGGTCCATTATTTTAAATCAAGGTTATCTGAATGCAAGGATAAAAAATAGATTTTAAAAATTTTAGAGCCGATTCATTTATATAAATATCCCAAACAAAATCTGACCAATCTATGAAGATTAAATTAAGGCATATGCTTTTAAGAGTCTTCTTCAGTTAATATCAAGGTCATCTAAACATCAACTTAAGGAAGAAATGATAAAGTTCCTGCAAATTAACCCATATGGGAACTTGGTAGGGCTATGTATAATACGTTGACGCACATACAAGTAAAGAATCAACAAATGATTTCAAGTTCATCTAGAATAAGTTTCAGCAATAAACTAAAAATTATAAAGTTTCCACAAACTAACTCACATAAAATCTTATGGGCAGTGCTATGAAACTGGAGAATCCGTCAATTGGCATCAATCTCATCTGAGTGACAGTTTCAGGGAGAAAGTATAAGGTTTTCGACAGACTAAGTCACATAAAAACTTATGGGCAGTGCTATGAAACTGGAGAATCCATCAATTGGCATCAAGATCATCTGAGTGCCACAGTCTGTTATACATTTCCGGCAGATTAACCTAAAAGTTCACGTACAAATCGCAGTGCAGTCTCAGAAGATTGCATCGTGGCACACATATCGGGGAGGAGGGTAGGTCATTCAGCTGACGCCAACGCCATCTGAAAGCCACAGTCTCATCATTTAACAGGTAACCTTTAAAAAGTCTCAAGCGAAGTCGCTCAGAAGATCTTGTTGTTGCAGTTGCACGTGGCCTTGCAGTACTTGTGCCTGTCCCTCCCCTCTGTGCTGTGATCGTTACACAACCAGGTGTGCCACGTGGAGTTGAGGTCACGGCAGTTGGCCCAGAGATCGGCCGAGGGACACGAGTTGGTGCACAGTTTCTCCAGTCGGCAGTGGCCGGGGCACTTTGAGCAGGGCTTGCCCTTCTTGTAGGGGCGGCCGAGACGTTCGCGAAAATTACCTCTGAGGACAAGAGACCATCCATTATTAATAGAACAAATATTTTGGAAAAAAAAATTGAAAACGGCTTTATTAGGAAAATTTGAATAATAGTGTGCATTTACCAGGGGGAGGAATCATTGAATCTTTGAGTAACATTTATGGTTTGATTAAAAGAAAGGGAAGCAATGACCAACATCTATAGTTCACTTAAAAGGGTTGGAAAGCGTTTATCAACCTTTATAGATAATTCACACGGGGGAAATGCTTTTACCAACCTTTATAACTCACTCACAAGGGAGGAAAAGCGTTTACCAATCTTTATAACTCATTCACAAAGGAGGGAAAGCGTTTACTAGCCTTTATAGATCCCTCAAATGGGAGGAAAAATTTACCAACTTTTTAGTGTCAATGCTCAGTGAAAAAAAAGCACTTCTAAATGTGCAGTTGTTAAACGACTCACTTTCAACAGGTTCGTCATCATCAATGGAACGTTGTTATAGTAATGTGCAGTCTGAGTAAACTCTTTTATAGGTAGGATTATGTGACGAGGTGGTTTGGTCGCTACCTGAACTTAGTTTTGTGAAACACAGCCGAATGATTCGAGAAGGCTATTTGTGTTTTATCTCTAGTTAAACCATGTTTGAAATCCGTGTTGAAGGACTAAAGCTCTCCCAAAGAGCGCAGCCATTTTAACCCAAAGGTTGTGGGACTGGTGTATTATACCTTATGTGTGTCTCAGGGACTAATAACTATCTTTATGGCAAATTATTGTGAAAAACAACACTAACCCTTTAGTAACAAGGTAATCCCTCACACAAATAACACACTGTTTCAGACACTGACTAGGCTCGATCCAGGACTCTATCTAAGAGCCCTAGCGAATCTTCCAAATCTCCGGACCACAAGGGAATATTCCGTGTTGCCTACTCACATGGGGCAGTAGTTGCACACGTAGTTGTAGAAAGGTTTGCCCCTGGCGCCCCCACGGTGGCATTTGGCGAACCCACAGCCCACCCGGTGAGATGAGGCCCATACTAGCTGCGTGTAGTGGCCGACCACCTCCAGGTCGTTGTGGTTGGCGCCGTACGTGAAGTTGAGCTTCTCCAGGAACCACGTCTTGATCGCGAAGAACCTGCGCATGCGCTCACGTCAGATCTCTGTCAGACACACTATCTAGTCTAGGATGTCAGGAGCAAGAGGGTGAATAGTGACATACTATGTTGAAAGAATGTAAAGTGAAATTTATCATGGCAAAGTGTGAAGTGATAGAAATGACAAGGAAGAGGGTGAGGCCTAGTAAAGCTATAAGGTTGGATGGAGTAGAGCTGAGAAAAGTACAGAGCTTAAAATATCTTGGAAGTTTGATTGAGGAGAAAGGTGGAAGTAGAGAGGATGTAATGAGAAGAGGACAGCAGGGAGAGTTGTTCTATAGGTGCGTAAGAGACCTGCTATGGAGAAGATAAGCCATTTAAGTGTAAGCAAGTGTTGTACAGGGTATACTTTGTACCCATTGTCACATATACAACAAAAACATGGACATTGAATGTAAGAGAGACGGGGAGAGCATGTTAGCTGGCAAGAGGAGAAACAAGATTAGGAATGAAGTTATCCGGGAAAGAGTGGAGTTATAAGGAGTACAGGAAATAGTAGAGAGATGGAAGGAGCAGATAAAAGAAAGTGTACAAGTGAGAGGATAAGAATGGTAGAAATTAAAGGAGGAAGAGTATAATTTTCTTCACACAGTGATTCAACAATTGTTAAATATCTGTCATGAGAATAGCGGCATTAGATGACAAACTTTTAAATGAAGAGAAAAAATTGTCATTAAATTCCAGGACACCCTCGACAGACATTCAACAACTGTTGATATCACCATGTAAAGAAAATTAAACTCTGTGTTCTTCTGGAGCAATATTTTATTTTTTTGGACAAAAAAGTTTTAATATAAAAACTGCAAAAACCTACAATTCCACTGTAACTAGATTATAGCTGAGATATCTCCAATCAGATGTTGCGCTTAGGGTGAATATTTATGAAACGTTTTAACACACGAGTTTGGTGTTTACTGAAATGAACACCAAACTATGTTCTACGACCCTATATATAAAATAATTATAGAATTGTAAACATTTATGTTGATCATTAAAATATAAATGCCCGGGAAATGAAAGTTAACTGTTATAGGAGCGTGTAATGGATCGTTGGGAATATAATGATGTCATTTAATACACATTGTATTGTTATTTGTGTTTTCCTTCTCCCCCGTTTGTTCTCCTACTGTCAGACAGATCCATCCAGGAACGTATATAAACCCACTTGGTTTCTGGGCGTTTATGAATTTATCATAAACTTTTCTTTCGCCTGGATGGGGGATTTTATTGTGTAAGAGAAACTAAACAATGTCGACCCAAAAATTTAACAGTCGCTTTGATATTTTCCAAAGTGTTTAATTACCTCATAGCTCCGGTGGTCCTGTGCGCATGCGCCCCTTGGACACAATCGAAAGAGGGATCATAAAGTTGCGCCGGTTGTGTTGTTTGTTCATCTCACGCTAATATCCGGCCAAGCGGATAAAAATAACGCTCAAGTGAACCCGCTAAGCGTCCCCGGATTCTTAAACAGACCTTACTGCGCGTTAGTGCTACAGCCACGCCCGCTAGGGTGGCACTCCCGCACTCCAGGGCTGACGTGCTGGTTGCAGAGAGTCAAGGGTGACTCGATAAATGAATAACAAGCGCGGAACAGAATCGGGATCACGTGACTAGCTCTAAACTAGCTTTTTTGTTAACGTGCCGTCAAGGATCTACAGCTGGTGTGCCTCTGGAATTTGAAGGAAAGGTCAAAAATAAGCGAGAGGAAAAAAAATATTGAGAAATTAAAGTAGATAATTTTAAATCCATGATCAATTTTTTTTAAATAACACAATCATTAGAATTTAATATCTATTAAAATTTTAAACACGATCTTAATTTTCGTTATTTTAATGATATCTTCAAGAAATTATGTTGTGCCTTGACAATTTTAAGGTTCTGTCCATTGTGCCGTCGGTTAGAAAAGGTTGAAAATCTTTGCTCTAAACCAATCGGTCACATCGGCGCGAGCTGTTTAGTTAATAATTATACCATCACATCTTACTACCCGTTCAGGCTATACGCTTAAGTACTAATTACGCTAATGAGATATGCATTTGTAAGGTTGAATTTAGATTAAGTGAACCCACATTTGTGTGAAGGGAGAGTGGAAAACAATTTAGGAAAAACCACCCCAAGTTCACCCGACCGAGATTCGAATCTAGGTCTCTCCGTCCTTGGTATTCTAGTTAAACACGAAACTAGCGCGTTAGCTAACTACGCCACTAGACAGATGCGCAAGCTGTTCTGCTAAAGTTCAGCTCATCTCTACTTCTTCCTCTATGACTGAAATCTTCAACACGGAAGAGCCAATCAGATCTCAAAACCAACCGTCTCAAATCAGTGCGCATGCGTGTAGAGCTAGAAGCTAGCGGACAGCTTCGTTGGCTGTTGTGAGTAGATATAAAATAACTCGTTAATGGAAAGCGTGCGTATCGTTGAATTGGATTATGCCACGACACGCTATAATGTGAAAACATCCGTCAGCAGGATAATCTAAACTATATGCTGTTAATCAGCTGTTTTAAGTTTGCGTTGCAATTCATCATGGGTCAAAAAATAGCGAGTGAATTATTGTGCCACTAGAGAAAATCCTGCTCTCTATTTTCTACAAACTTGTGAATCAAGCTTTGGACGCCAATATAGTCCTACGAGATAGAAAGAGAGGGAAAATTGATAGTTAGCCGCGGGAGTTCCTCTTGTTTATATGCTGACATGTTCCCTCTTCCACTGACGAGTATAAATACTCACTCTACTATTCGCTCCTGGAAAGCATTGACTTGCATTTCAAAATTATATTTTCCTTGTTTCCTATTCTAGACAGATATTTTCTTCCAAGGACCTACCTCCTGGCAGTAAGATTCCTACAGGACATTTCCGTAAATAGCTAAACCAAATAACATGAGGTGTAGATGATTTTGAAAAGAATACGTTTACAGAAAAAAACTACATATAAATAATGTTGTGACATTATGAAACACTTTTTTTGGAAATATTTTATGGTTTTTGTCTCAATGTTGTATCATTAAAAATTCACCTAATAAAACGCAAATACACTAATATGGGAAATCCTATCTTGACTTACCGTGACGTCATTGGTTGGAAACGTCCTTCAAGTGGGGATGTAGGGGACGCGATAAAAGAACGGCGTTTTTCAGTTTTAATAGCTAAACATTTTATAGGCCAAAATTAATCAAAGTTATCAATGTTGACCTTAAAAAATTGTTTTTTAAGTTGTTTCCTAAAAAAATACTTATAAAGCTGAGGGGTTGAAATATTTATAAGATGTAGATTTTTTTTTAGTTATTTATTTAAGGTGAGAAGGTGAAGTATTTATGAGGATAATTTAAAGGCAATTAACCCCCCCCCTCCCCCCACATTAGCGTAGATAGAGGGTGGAAAAGAACAAAATAAGTAACAAAATCACAATATATAAAATCACTCCCGGTATGCGCCGAATAAGATTCGAACCTTGAGCTTCCTGTCACCACCGATTCAGTCGATTTTTGAGACCAACGTATTAGGCCTTATGGCCACATATGACGGTTTCAAGGGGGAAGAAGTTTATCTACACAAAGTTTTTTTCTCCGTGTTTAACGCCGTTGTGTCCGACCGGATAAGCCGCGTAGACCTTACCAAAATATCTATTTCGAAAAAAATCGTTATTTTGAAAAAGAAATAAAAAATAGCATTAAAAAGAAGTAAGCTAACTATATATTTTGGGGATAGAATCAAAATCACAATTTGTTCGTGTAGCATCTAATTATATTTTATTTATTTATTTGAGGTATTTAATGTGCACTTTCGGAACCGACGTATCATATCAGCACAAGAGAATTTATATGAGCGAGCGCAAAATAGCCTACCTATTTTTTCGGGAAAGGTATTTCCAAATACCTTCCAGGGTTCTTTATTATGTCACAACTACCCGCCTCAGTGGCGTAGTTGGCTAACGCGCTAGTTTCGTGTTGAGCTTGACTGCCGAGGACGGAGAGATCGTGGTTCGAATCTCGGTCATGGGAACTGGGGGGTGTTTTTTCCTAAATGGTTTTCCACTTTTCCTATACGCAAATGCGGGTTCACTTCCTTTACATTCAATCTTCCCAATTCCTAATCCATTAGTGAAATTAGTATTTAAGCGTATAGCCCGAACGGGTAGTAAGACGCGGTGCTAAATAGTAAAAGAAACATCCCACAATCAACATGGGACCGACGCGACTTTACTTTCCCTCCTAAGGAAGTTGTGCTACGAATTTTTATCACTCGAGAGGAATCCATCGACACCAGCTGGGTTTGAACCCACGAACATCGGGTCCTGAGGCGAGAATTTTACCCCGAGACCACCCAGGTCGACCATCTAATTATTAAGTTCAAACGTAATCCATGACAGAATTGATAAACCCACATTTTTCAGGGCTCATAAAACACATAAATTAAAGATGGGAGGCTCGAATGCTGCGATATTCGAGAAATTCGAGATTCGAAAAAATCTCAAAAATATATCTCGAATACAATTGTGAAGGCCTTGACTTTAAATCACAATTTTAAGCAATTGGCAACGGTACATATACTTGTGAGATTGGGAAAAAAATAAAATCTTAAAAATGGACAAAATTGGAAATTGATTTACTCAAAATTGTTTCTGTTTTTTTATGACGTAAGAGATATGACAAGGAAAATAGTGTCTATAAGTGGTAACAGACCTTGACAGGTTTTTTTTCTTTCAAAAATTCAATTTCAAATATTTTCGCTAAACGAAAATTGTAAATCTTCAAAGATACAAAGATTTGAATTTGTATTCGAAAGAAAATTTAAGATTCGGGGAAAATATAGGATTCGACGCATCCCTAAATTTAAAATACATCATAATCGTGTGGTATAAAATTTTCACCGCAATGATAATTTATCTATAGGAGAAAGCAAAAGTTTATATTTAATAAACACTAATAGTTCGTTACACAATCTGTTATGGTGAGATAATCTGCTTCCTTTTTTTTCTGTGACCTTCACACAGAAAGTTGTTAAGCGACTAATAATTGTGGACGTATAATTAGCATACTAGTTGTGACCCGCAGTCAAGTGTCGCTCTTCTAAACAAATGTTTACACTAGGACACAAAATGGCCGCCAGACTAAACAATCCTTGACACAGTCTCGCAACAAATCAACAAGCCGCGTTTACTGTCAGGACCATTCAGCTGACGATTTGGTCACACAGTCACGTTGATCACGTTCACAAGTTCGCCGAATGAAACGTGGCCACGTGACGAGCTCTGGACCTATCACAATAGTTCAGTCTCATCGGCGTTGTCCGCTCAGCGTGACTAAGAAACAACTTCAGCTTTACTTTTTCTGCGCGGCAACATCTGCGTGGGAGAACCAACCAAAATTCGAAACCAAGCGACCCGATAAGTGCGCATGCACCTAAACCAATAGAAACAATCATTGCGCGTCCGTATAAACTCTAAACCAACCAACATATTCATTGCGCTGGCATCTAAATCAACCAACATATTCATTGCGCTGGCATCTAAATCGACCAACATATTCATTGCGGTGGCATCTAAATCGACCAACATATTCATTGCGCTGGCATCTAAATCGACCAACATATTCATTGCGCTGGCATCTAAATTGACCAACACATTCATTGCGCTTGCATCTAAATCGACCAACACATTCATTGCGCTTGCATCTAAATCGTTGACATTCATTGCGCTTGCATCTAAATCAACCAACACATCCATTGCGCTTGCATCTAAATCGTTGACATTCATTGCGCTTGCATCTAAATCGTTGACATTCATTGCGCTTGCATCTAAATCAACCAACACATCCATTGCGCTTGCATCTAAACCAACCAACATATATATTGCGCTTGCATCTAAATCAACCAACACATTCATTGCGCTTGCATCTAAATCAACCAACACATTCATTGCGCATGCGTCTAGACCAACCAACACATTCATTGCGCATGCGTCTAAATCAACCAACACATTCATTGCGCTTGCATCTAAATCAACCAACACATTCATTGCGCATGCGTCTAAATCAACCAACACATTCATTGCGCTTGCATCTAAATCAACCAACATATATTTTGCGCTTGCATCTAAATCAACCAACACATTCATTGCGCTTGCATCTAAACCAACCAATACATTCATTGCACATGCGTCTAGACCAACCAACACATTCATTGCGCATGCGTCTAAATCAACCAACACATTCATTGCGCTGGCATCTAAATCAACCAACACATCCATTGCGCTTGCATCTAAATCAACCAACACGTCCATTGCGCTTGCATCTAAATCAACCAACATATCCATTGCGCTTGCATCTAAACCAACCAATACATTCATTGCGCATGCGTCTAGACCAACCAACACATTCATTGCGCATGCGTCTAAATAAACCAACACATTCATTGCGCATGCGTCTAGACCAACCAACACATTCATTGCGCATGCGTCTAAATCAACCAACACATTCATTGCGCTTGCATCTAAATCAACCAATATATATATTGCGCTTGCATCTAAATCAACTAACACATTCATTGCGCTTGCATCTAAACCAACCAATACATTCATTGCGCATGCGTCTAGACCAACCAACACATTCATTGCGCATGCGTCTAAATCAACCAACACATTCACAGCGTATGCCCCTACAAAGTTAGATACTAGTAGACACAGCTGCGTTTACTTTTGGGAAATTATGTGAAATAATAACCCGTTGATTATAAGGTGAGTGTGTCGTTTTGTTTTGTTAAGATTTGTTTCATTATACAATACAATAATTATAAAACATCCATTGTGATATTAATCTTAAGTATCTGAGTATCCACTGGAATATTAACGTGCCGGATTGCATTGCAATGCATCATGGATCTGTTAGCGTGTGAATGGCTACACAACTCAAGTATAATCTGCTCTCTATTTTCTGCGAACGCGTGAATGAAACTTTAAAGATGCGAGATGAAAAATAGTCTGTCTTTTTTTTCCAGATAATTTTCCCTTTTTTTCTAAAAAAAACTGTTTTTATTTCTCTGAAAAAAAAATCTATTCAAATGGAACAAATTCAATTGATCACAAGCTCTAAAGTTTTAATTCAGTAATTCTCTCCCAAGAAAGATAACCACAATACGCTATAAGTTATTATTATTATTATTATTATTATTATTATTATTATTATTATTATTATTATTATTATTATTATTATTATTATTATTATTAGCACCGCGTCTTACTACCTGTTCGGGTTGTACGCACTTACGCTAATGTGTAATGGTAGGGTGATTGTGAGATGAAATGGAGGACCTACAGTTTAACGTGGGATCCGAACCACGGTGGAGGCCTGGCATTCCCCACATTCACAAGTTGTGATTAATACACGTCTTGTCAGAGGTGAAGGAAGGGTTTGGTAATCAGATAAATCTGTGCCGGGACCGAGGATTGAACCCCGGACCCCAGCACAAAGTCCAACACCTTACCCCTAGACCAACAGGTCACCCATCGCTATGAGTTACAATACAATAAAGCAATATAAGATATTACATATCTCTTCTCACACTCATGTTAACGACCAGAGCGCTTGGTGGTTGAATGTAGTACTAACGTCGGGTTTGATGTACTTCAATCTTTTATAATCAAAGCCTTTACGCATTCATCCCCTTCCCTGAGATTTATTAATATGACTGCATTGGGGATGGTTTCGCACAAGTGATAAATTGGTTTTCCTACACTCTTCTTAATAATGGGTTGAGGAAGGTAAAATTATAGCATTTATTTACCCGCATTTTCGTGAAAGGAGAGTGGGGAAATCCGAGATTTGAACCCTAATCTCTTCGTTATCCTGTAAACCCAAGCAATTGAACTTGGTTCCTTAGCCCACATAACCACCAATGCGGACAAGTGCTTTAAGATGATAATAATAATAATACTAGTATTTTCCAAACAAAAAAGAGCAAATGAGTTTTTTCATCGAAATGAAGCCGGGTGTAAAGAGTGCACTGGCATCGGTCCAGCAGGTGCCAGTCGTGGGAAGGTCATCGCAACAATCCCGGCTGGCACTTGTACTTGTTCATGAGCTAGTGACATTTATAGCAGCTCATCGGTACGCCTTCCTACAACGCGACAATCACACACAGGGTGTTCACAAACCATGTACTACTACCACATGACAATCACACACAGGATGTTCACAAACCATGTACTACTACCACATGACAATCACACACAGGGTGTTCACAAACCATGTACTACTACCACATGACAATCACACACAGGGTGTTCACAAACCATGTACTACTACCACATAACAATCACACACAGGATGTTCACAAACCATGTACTACTACCACATAACAATCACACACAGGATGTTCACAAACCATGTACTACTACCACATGACAATCACACACAGGATGTTCACAAACCATGTACTACTACCACATGACAATCACACACAGGGTGTTCACAAACCATGTACTACTACCACATAACAATCACACACAGGGTGTTCACAAACCATGTACTACTACCACATAACAATCACACACAGGATGTTCACAAACCATGTACTACTACCACATAACAATCACACACAGGATGTTCACAAACCATGTACTACTACCACATAACAATCACACACAGGGTGTTCACAAACCATGTACTACTACCACATAACAATCACACACAGGATGTTCACAAACCATGTACTACTACCACATAACAATCACACACAGGATGTTCACAAACCATGTACTACTACCACATGACAATCACACACACGGCATGTACCATTACCACATAACAATCACACACACGGTGTTCACAAACCATGCTTTCTACCACATGATATTCACACATTCAGGCGTTCACATATAACAGTGTGGACACTCAACCTATCCATGTTCTCAAATACCTTCAAGGACAAATTTAGGATTTATTCATAGACCTCGTTAATAGTCAAGATCTTGGAGGCATTGTGGATTAGACTATGTCCGGCCACCTGTTTGGTACAATGGTTCAAATACCAGTAGTAGATTGCAAGAATTTAGCTTTTTAGCGACACTAAATCAATTTGAGTTTAATTATATTTGGAGATGGGGACTTATTTCAGAAGATAATAAGCATACTGGTGATTTAAAGTGCTTCTTAGATAACATTATATTCATACATTCCTAGAAATATTTGTAAAGTATGTAAGATTTTTTTTCAAAAGATTTACTCAGATTATCATCACCTGGGACTTCTAATAACTTGTATACCACGTAAATATTACTTTTCCCCCAACCAGGCTTCAAACCGCACTACTACTAAGATTCTTGGTGAGGTTATCCTCAAAGGTCAAAAGTCAGAGACCAACACACGCGTATGTTTATACTTGAAGGAACGATCCCCAAATCCGCTTCGGTGGCCGTATGGTCTAAGGCGCTACTCTCACAATAGACTGGACTGCCAATGACAAGAAGATCGAGGTTCGAATCTCGGTCGTGTGTATAGAGGGTGATTTTCAAAAGGGTTTTCCACTTTCCCTCCACGCTAACGCGGGTACATTTCCTTTAAATATAAGCTTACTCATCTCTAAAACCATTGTCATTATTAGTACATAAGCGTATAACCCGAAAGGGTAGTAATACGCGGCGATAAAAAAAACCAAATAGCTAAAGTGAAGCTTTTTTTATTAAAAAAACAAGACTCGTTTACACGCCTTAATCACGGCCACGACACAGCTGGGGCTGGTCAAGAGGAGGAAGACAGTCAACAAGCTATTCGTCAAAATGAATCCGCATTCATGAAGTGATTCCCAACCAGGGCTCCACAAACCCACGTCCGGGAGAATGGCAAAAAAAAAAATTACTTTTGCCTTGCAGTAGACTAGATCACCAATGACGCGGAGATCGTTGTTCGAATCCCGGTCGGGTGAACTGAGGATAGTATTTCATAAATGGTCTTTACTCACCATACACTTAGCGGTTGGTAGCTAGTACCTTCTGGGAAAGCTTGTCAGGCCACTTCCAATAGGTCCCCGCTGGACAAATTGATTGAAATCCCTCTATAGGAAGATTCCTAGGATGTTTGTCAACTCCCTGACGTGTGAGTCCAACACACACGGAAGGAAGAGCTAACTCCTCCCGCCGATAGAAGTCTGGCCAAGGTGGGTCCGTCCCCCTCCCCCCCGTCCCCCCCAGATGATTGACGACAGGAATTGATGGTAGATGAGGGGTCATCGGTTCCTAATTTGCCCACTGCGCAATTAATGTGCGTGGTTACACTCTAAGAACACATTATGGCAGGAATTGATGGTGAGTGAGGGGTCATCGATTCCTAAATTGCCCACTGCGCAAGTAATGTGCATGGCTACACTCTAAGGACACATGATGAAAGGGATCAATGGTGGGCAGGGGGTCGTCGGTCCCTAAAAGTACCCGCTGCGCGCGTAATGTTCGTGGCTACATTCTAAGGACACATGTAGACAGGGATCAATGGTAGTCAGGGGGTCGTCGGTCTCTAAATTGCCCGCTGCGCGTGTAATGTTCGTGGCTACGCTCTAAGGACACATGATGACAGGGATCGATGATAGGCACGGGGTCATTGGTCCCTAAATTACCCACTGCGCGTGTAATGTGCGTGGCTACACTCTAAGCACACATCCATGATGAGTTAGAGGAGCCTCGTAAGAGGTGTTTGTTTCCCAGACAAGTGGATGCCGAGCCATGACACGGCAGCTAAATTTGCACTTTGAAAAGTCACTCACTGACTTAAATGAGGTGTTATTCTCGTGACGTGGCGGTACTCTCAAGATGTTTTTACAACAATCCCTCCACGCAAATGTGGGTACACTTTCTTTAAATTCAACCTTCCTCATCCCCAACACATTAATGTAATAATACATGGGAGTATAATCTGAACGGGTAGTGATATGAGTAATCTTAGAAAAATATGATCATTATTACGTTCAAAATACGACTTAATTTTGATGCCCGGTATGTTATGTCCCACCATCATACTCCCGGCGCATCTCCAAGGATATGATGTATCGACCTCTACTATCCACCGAGCCAGCGAGGCTGGTCGTTATAGTTGCTTGGCTCAGGCACCACGACTCTAGCGCTCAGCCTGATGACACTTTTTAACAAAATGAGAAAAACGGCCATTACCGCTAAAGGATGAGAAGAGACGCGTAAGCAGAATGAGAAGATATTATGTATCTTTCTGTACGTTGTAGATATCTCACTACGAACTATCACTATCTTGAGCTAATTCTATCCAATACAACTCTTTACTACCCAAAATTATGGTGATGAGTATAGAGTCTGTAACTTACCATTATGTAAACTCCTCTTCTCTCCTTTACATTATCTTCATCCCTTTTGAGGTCCAAATATTTTATTAAGAGCTATGTTTTCAAACATACTAGTTTTTTTAAAGATATTTGAAGTTTTTACTAAAATTATTTTCTGTCTTGGTAGGGGGAAGGGAGGGATCAAATGTCATTTTTTGTACCTCTATGATTGCATCACAATCATCATCCAGACAGATAAAATAACTTCGTGTCCAAAAGAAGTGTTCATTTTCTTCAGTAACAGTTCTTAGCTCAAAGGCGAAAGACCATTGACCTTTTTCAATAGAGGAATGTAATTCATCCAACAGATCATCGTCAAAGAAGGTTGAAAGACATGTGACGACTCTTGTCGCACTTTCAATAAATCACAGTTGAACGGTCTATCGTTTTATTTGAATGAGTAGAATCTATGACATGTTACCATCCAGTCTTGGATCTTGGATCAAGGTCGTATGAGTTGGTTTAATTGGTTCACATAACGGATTCAATCCTATTTTGGTCATCTCTCCACCACCTTGGCCCAATCCTCTCCTATCTCTCTTCCAGTCACTGGGTGGGTCTGTTTGGAACATGAGTCTCTCCCCACCTTGCCCAATCCTCTCCTATCTCTCTTCACTCACTGGGTGGGTCTGTTTGGAACACGAGTCTCTCCACCACCTTGGCCCAATCCTCTTCTATCTCTCTTCCCCTCACTGGTGGGTCTGTTTGAACACGAGTCTCTCCACACCTTGGCCAATCCTTCTATCTCTCTTCCACTCACTGGTGGTCTGTTGGAACACGAGTCTCTCCACCACCTTGGCCCAATCCTCTTCTATCTCTCTTCCACTCACTGGGTGGGTCTGTTTGGAACACGAGTCTCTCACCACCTTGACCCAATCCTCTCCTATCTCTCTTCCAGTCACTGGGTGGGTCTGTTTGGAACATGAGTCTCTCCACCACCTTGGCCAATCCTCTCCTATCTCTCTTCCAGTCACTGGGTGGGTCTGTTTGTAACATGAGTCTCTCCACCACCTTAGTCGTGCCTTCTCTAACATGTCCTGAACTGGCTCTTATTTTACTATTCCTCTTACTCTCTCATTTCTCATCCTGTCAAATGTTGTCACACCGATTCTGCTTCTCAGAAATCTCACTTCACCCTCCTACATTCTGCTCTTACTCTGTTCCTCCATTACCCCGTGTCTGCAGTGTACGTCAATATTGGTAGGTGATAGTTGTTGTAGACACTCCCTTGACCGCATATCTCTGTTCTACTCTGTTCTCCATTACCGTGTTGCATGTACGTCAATATGGTAGGAATAGTGTTGTAGATCACTCCCTTGCTCTTGACCTGCATATCCCTGCTCAATCTGGCTTCTCATACTTCTGTTTGCCTTACTCTTTCACTTATTTCTCTCGTGTTCCCTCCACTCTTCTCTACATTACTCTCCAGATACTCGACACTCCTCACTGTCACGTCAGTCGTATACCTGTCCTTCTTCTTGTTCGTGATTTTGATAACGGTCAAATATTTGAAATTACACTCGCATATTGACTAAGGTCATAGTAGGCAAAGAAGAACATTAAAAAGGGACCAGGAAGAACACGAACCAAATTGATGGATGACCTCAAGTAAACAGGATGAAGTTGCAGAATACTACACGAAAAGGAAGGTACCGATCGGTCATGGTTTAGGAGTCAATTTGGACAAACCAAGGGACTTGTCGAAAGATATAACACCTATTAATAGCAGGAGTGGCGGTTCGTTGCTATTAAATTAGTGGGGGTGCTGCTCCAGAGAATGTTTAGCCTTTGTTTTAAAATTGTATAAAAGGAAAAAAAATGTATAAAAATAAAATGTATTCAGGAACTTGATAAAATCTTAACAAAAAAAACCTTTTTACTTACTTTAACTTAAATTGTTAAAGTTCAAGCTTGATCTATTCATTTAAAAATGAAATCCATTCTTCTTGTTTTAATTCATGCAAAAAGTTCAATAATTTTCTCCTTGATCTCTGGATGACAATTGAGGAAATTTTTCTCCATTGAAAGTACTGCAAGCGTATTTAGTCTTTCTGTTAAATAAAAGAACCGAAAAAAAGAATCAAATAGAATAGCTGGAAGTAGAATAATAATCTAATTCTACACTCTTCTACACTTTATCACATTCAAGAATATGGTACGCAATTTTAAGCATAACACACGCCGAGTAAAAATACTTCTTTCCACCATCACGCCAGAGCCGGCACTGCGAGAGCAACAGTGCTCTCTCTAACTGGCAGTTCCACCTTCCTCCCCACCCCCTCCTATGTGCATATGCGCACAACAGTCAAACACCACGTCGCTGGCACTGTGAAGCGCACAGTTCCATACAAAGATTTTTGTAACTTTTTCATAAACTGGGGGATGGCTACTGAAGTACTGACATTAAGCTTAAGGAAAATATATTGTACTACAAAAATAAAGAAATAATTAGAGAAAAATGGACTCATTATATTAAATGTTATCGATAATATCAAGTGGAAATAGGGGGTGCTGCAGTTCCGCAGTGCCTAGACACGAGCCGCCACTGAGTAGTAGTAATAATTTGCTTACGTAAATTCATCAATTAAAAACTCTACATGAGGATTAAATGAAATAACGTTCTATATGGTTTCATAGTATTCTTATTTATTTGAGGTAGGCCTATTTAACGTGCACTTTTTGAACCGACTATATCAGCATACGACTTATAAACTAACGTAAATCTAAAACAGACACAACAACCAACCCCCCAGCGGTTAATTCATCACTATTAAAGGGGAAACCCACAGTTCACCAATGATGAATTTTTCGGACATGCCAGGAATCGAACCCTGGTTTCTTAGCTCAGTATATGGACACGTTACCGACTGAGCTAAGATGTAGGACAATGTGATAATGCCGGTGTTGTTGCTATTAACCTCAGGCTGTCAACAGAGTAATGGATCACTCCAAACTCCACTCACGTGACCTCGTCTCGTCTCTTGTCGCCTAAGTTCCCCACTCAACACTCTCGCAAATTAATCATCCAGCTAATGAACTTGGAGCAGATAGAGGAACAAGATAATCTTCCGGTCAGGGTGTCCAACCAAACTAAAATGCCCTGACTTTCCCAAGTTTTCCAGATCCAATATATATACATTCTGAAATGGTGTCAATCAATGAAGGGATTAAACTATTTCCGTTAAAAATAGATTTCAGTAAAATTGTATTGAGCCATTAAAATATTTCCTCATGCAAGAACGAATTAAAATAGTTGTGAGACGGAGTATTATTAGTTCCTGCTACTTGAAATTTAGGCCTAATCAAATTTCGCACATGTGTATAATCCATGAGGGTGACCTGGTGGTCTATGGGTAAGGTATCGGACTTTTGTGCTGGGGTCCGGGGTTCAATCCTCGGTCCCGGCACAGATTTATCTGATTACCAAACCCTTCCTTTACCTCTGACAAGACGTGTATTAATCACAACTTGTGAATGTGTGGAATGCTAGGCCTCCACCGTAGTTCGGATCCCACGTTAAACTGTAGGTCCTCCATTTCATCTCACAATCACCCCACCATTACACATTAGTGTGCGTATAACCTGAACGGGTAGTAAGACGCGGTCCTGAATTTAAAAAAAAATTAACTTACTATAGACTAACAATCCAAATGGACCTTCGTCGGAAACATAATAAGTTCAAATTATACTTTGACCGCCAAGCGAAGGCGGTGTATTTATTTGCTTGTTTTAGAGATAACACACTAGGTTTTTTTTAACGCAGCGTCTTACTACCCGTTCGAGCTAAATTGTTATGTACCAATTACGCTAATGTGTTAGAGGTGAGTAAGGGAAGAAAAAAGTGTACACAAATTTTGGTGAAGAGAGAGAGAGGAGCGTAAAACCATTTAGGAAAAATCACCCTCAGTATACACGAGAGGGATTTGAACCCCGATCTCTTCCATCATCGGAAGACCAGTCTATTGCGAGACCATTTGACCACCGAAGCGGGTAAAGTATGAGATGAATATGTAGGGCTCTATACCTCAGGATGTTCCCGAATTAAACAACCAAAGATCCATTTCACGCTCCTATATCAGTTACCTTTCGTTTCCCGGGCATTTAGCTCTCAATGATCAACAAAAATATGTGGAGTTTTGTACTTTTCAGAAGGAAAATGTCAACTTTTAAACTATGTCTATCTATGTTTAGGGTCATAGAACATAGTTTTGTATTCATTCCAGTTAACAATACAATCATGTACTGTTATTATTATTGTTATTATTATTTTATTATTATTATTATTATATTATTATTATTATTGTTATTATTATTATTAGCACCGCGTCTTACTACCCGTTCGGGTTATACGCACTTACGCTAATGTGTAATGGTAGGGTGATTGTGAGATGAAATTGAGGACCTACAGTTTAACGTGGGATCCGAACTACGGTGGAGGCCTAGCATTCCACACATTCACAAGTTGTGATTAATACATGTCTTGTCAGAGGTGAAGGAAGGATTTAACAATCAGATAAATCTATGCCGGGACCGAGGATTGAGCCCGGGACCCCCAGCACTGAAGGCCGACACCTTACCCCTAGACCACCAGGTCACCATCGTGTACTGTTAAAGGTGTTGTCAATATTTAACCTAAGAGCAACATCTGATTGGCAATATCTCAGCTACCATACAACAAACTGTGCCTGTGCCAAGTATCAACAGTGACACAAAGCTACCGAGCTCAGCGATAGTAATTTTATTCTTTGGCCTTTCTGACCACTCGGTCATGAGGACAGGCAGAAAGGAACCAGGGTCCTGTGTACCTGTAGTCAGTAATCCTGACCACAAGGTCCTTACATCCAATGTCCAGCTGGTCAGATCTTAATCACCATGGTCCTTACAGCCAATGTCCAGCTGGTCAGATCTTACTCACAATGGTCCTTACAGCCAATGTCCAGCTGGTCAGATCTTACTCACCATGGTCCTTACATCCAATGTCCAGCTGGTCAGATCTTACTCACCATGGTCCTTATAGCCAATGCCCAGCTGGTCAGATCTTACTAATCATGGTCCTTACAGCCAATGCCCAGCTGGTCAGATCTTACTCACAATGGTCCTTACAGCCAATGTCCAGCTGGTCAGATCTTACTCACAATGGTCCTTACATCCAATGTCCAGCTGGTCAGATATTACTCACCATGGTCCTTACAGCCATTGCCCAGCTGGTCAGATCTTACTCACCATGGTCCTTACAGCCAATGCCCAGCTGGTCAGATCTTACTCACCATGGTACTTGATGGGTCGACACGAATATGTTCTGCCCGCACGAGCCAAAGTCTTCCACGTAGCGACCTGAAACGTCATCGTGCGTGAGCAGCAAGCACTGGTCTGCCCACCTCTGGGCAGCGCGGGCAGCCCCCTTGTGCCAACTCTGCCAAAGAGAAAACACATCTGCTAGAAGATATAATGTCGTCATTAATTGCGCTAGCAATAAGTTTGTCCGTCTCTGGGCAATATGTCTGCCCATCTCTGGAAACAAGTTTGCCCAATTCTGGAAAGTAATTATGCTCGCTTCTGGGAATATCGGGCAACATCTCTTGCGACAACTATGTTGATAAGAAACACACCAATTATTAAGTTAGTACAAAGCAATGTTGGAAGCCAGATACTTTGTCTGCCCACTTCTACCGGGCAGCTAAACCAATGTATTATGAACTGGACACATACGTCTAGGCTTACGACTCTAAAGTTTGATTCCCTCGTTTTCCTAAAATAAAGAACAGAACTAAGCTGTGAGTCATTCACAAGAAATCAGCGCAGGCTGCGAAGGTCGCTCTGCACTAACAGAAACAACATCAGCTCTTTCCGTGCTTCTCCATAAAAAAAACTGCGTGGAAGAATCAATCAAATTTCGAAAATTCAACTGGCTATATCAGTGCGTATTCTCCTCCAAAGGGAGAAACAAGCAGACAGCTGCATCTACTGTTGGGAAAAGAATTTTAAATAGGTCTGGCTCGTTAAATAAATGTGTGTGTGATGTTCTTGTTCTGTTTTGATTTGATTTGTTTCACTGTCCAATACAAGAATTAGAAATCAACCATCGTGATATTAATATAAAACATCCGTTTATCCAAAAAAACACTAAATATATTGATATCAGTTGTTTTAAGTGTGTGTTACAAAGCATCATGGGCCAACATTCAGTAGATTCTGTTCTCTATCGTTGTACCCTACGTGTGAATGAAGCTTCAGGCAGAGCTAATACCGGCTGCGGGTGGTGGAATTTCAGGCTCAATCCTCTTTGAACTAAAGAACGAAACAGATTGTTGGAGTCTTTCCTCTAGATGGAATGTAAGTTGTCTTGCTCCGATAACATTCGAGAGGGTTGGGAGTTCCGGCGGGTGTGACTGTTTACAAGAGACTCAAGTTGACCCTTTTCCCTACCAGATGGGGACACACACATGTCTTATAGTCTGACCACGCCCTTCCTCTGTTGGCTGTTACCACCTTCAGCACACACAAGGTCCTCTTGTCAACTGGAGGTCCTGGAATGTCACGTGTCTATATATACTAACACGCTCTACAGAAAGAAAAAAAACAACTTGTCCGGTAGAGCTAAGGATATGAGACGAAGCACTAACTTGACGTTGACGTAACGTAAGGGTTTTCCAGTCCAGTATACCACGTGTTCCTGTCAGCCAATCGTGTCGCGAGCAACGTCAACAGGGCTATGAAAATTTTCTCCACGGATAATTCTTTTCTCTTCGCTTAGCTCCGGTTCGTCAAGGTATTAATTAGTGGGTCTGTTTTAATACGCGGAAATAATCATTTATAGACTGCTGCGCCTTGATTCGATTCGCCCTGGTGGTAGTGGGCCTAAATACTTTTATGATCGGTTCGCACATGCATGACATTTGTGAATTATTTTAGGTTGAGTGTTTGTTTAGCGGATATAATAATTGTGGTTCAATTCCGTCTTTGGGGTTATAGGGTGATTAGAGTGTCAACCTTGCAAGATACTTGGTTGCTGGTGACAGGACGGACAAGATTCGAATCTAGGCCAGGTGCACTTTTGTATCCTTTAATTACCTTGCTTTGTTCCACTATGGTGTAGCTTATAAGATAAGGTTATAGTGCAATCAGTCAAAGTAAGACTACTACCTTGCTTGGTTCCACTATGGTGTAACTTATAAGATAGGGCCATGGTGTAATTAGTCAAGTAAGACTGCTACCTTGCTTGGTTACACTATGGTGTAGCTTATAAGATAAGGTTATAGTGCAATCATCAAAGTAAGACTACTACCTTGCTTGGTTCCACTATGGTGTAACTTATAAGAAAGGTTATAGTGCAATCAGTCAAAGTAAGACTACTACCTTGCTTGGTTCCACTATGGTGTAACTTATAAGATAGGGCCATGGTGTAATTAGTCAAGGTAAGACTGCTACCTTGCTTGGTTACACTATGGTGTAGCTTATAAGATAGGGTCATAGTGTAATCAGTCAAGGTAAGACTGCTACCTTTCTTGGTTCCACTATGGTGTAGCTTATAAGATAAGGTTATAGTGCAATCAGTCAAGTAAGACTACTACCTTGCTTGGTTCCACTATGGTGTAGCTTATAAGATAAGGTTATAGTGCAATCAGTCAAAGTAAGACTACTACCTTGCTTGGTTCCACTATGGTGTAACTTATAAGATAGGGCCATGGTGTAATTAGTCAAGGTAAGACTGCTACCTTGCTTGGTTACACTATGGTGTAGCTTATAAGATAGGGTCATAGTGTAATCAGTCAAGGTAAGACTGCTACCTTTCTTGGTTCCACTATGGTGTAGCTTATAAGATAGGGTCATGGTGTAATTAGTCAAGGTAAGACTGTTACCTTGCTTGGTTCCACTATGGTGTAACTTATAAGATAAGGTCATAGTGTAATTAGTCAAGGTAATATTGCACATATAAACACATAGCTTACAAACTCAGTTAACCTAAAGCAGCACCACATATCCAGCCAGACCCTGGTCCCGGATTTCCTCACGTACTATTAAAGCCAAGAGGGAACCGAGACGACCCTGCTGACCACTCGTCCACCGAGACAGGCCGTTATTTGGGTGGAGGAGGGAGCCCCAGAGGGGTGAGGGGGGGAGGGCCGCTATCTTGGCCACGTAACTACTTCAAGTGATGTATTCTCTCATTACTGCCCCTCCTGATGTCCTTGTCAGACCGCACCCAAACATATGTGCGCTCTCAGCTGTCTGGGAGGTACAGTCTCTTTGGAAAATAATCACACCTTCACAAGCGTAGAGCCCAACTTTACGTCATGTGAGACTCAGTCAGCCAGCAGGTAGGTCAATCGCTGTCAAGCCATATGCCTTAAATACATTGGACTGTCTCGTTTTCTGGAACTTCTCTGATATGTCTGAGTTTGTCAATCCTCTTGCGCTTCACCTACAACCACCCTCTGTCAAATCAATAAGAAAGAGAACCCGCAACAGTGGCCGCGTGGTCTAACGCGCTACTCTCACAGTAGACTAGACCACCGATGACGGAGAAATCATGGTTCGAATCTTGGTCGGGTTTACTGAGGGTGGTTTTTCCAAAATGTTTTTCCACTCACCCTCCACGCAAATGTGGGTATACTTCCTGTGAATATAACCTTCTAATCCCTAAAACCACTAGCGTAATTAGTGTATAAGCGTATAACCCGAACGGGTCGTAAGATGCGACACTAAGAAAAAAAAAATCTCTAGATATAAAGGAAAGCTCGCTGTCAGTTCTAAAATATCTTGAAACTTTTTGTTGTGAGCCAATCAAATAATTATTGTATTCTTAAAGGAAGGCTAAATCTAGAGCCCCTTTTTTCATAGCTCCGTGAATATGAATAAAGAGACGTTGAAACTGAGCTAATGTCACATTTTAACACATTTTGTTTCAATTAATAAAACTCTAAATATCGGGTTGTTAAGGGGAAAATGGTCTGATGGAATCGTTCTACTTTATTTTGGTGTGAACCATATTTTGAAATAAAGCACCGTAGAATTAACTATTGTGATAAAGCTGAAGGTTTGCTCGACAATTTCGAGTTTAACTAGGCGGCCCTTTTAAGTTAATCGAGATCCCGCCATAAAGAAACAGGATTTACGTAGCGTATCGTAAATATTAGAACAAAACAAACCAAGTGAATTTCTGCTTGAAAACAAAATGGTGAGTAAAAATGTAACTCGAACATTTAGGTCTCATTAGGCTGTAAGTACTTGCAAAAGAAGCTTTACCGAATATAAAGAATAAAGTGTAACAAAATACTACGACGTTTTGCTGTCCGAGGACGCAGGCAAACAAATTGTACCGAAGAAGACGCCTGCACACCATAAACAAACAAATGAAATACCAAATATAGCCCTGTTGACGTTGCTCGCGACACGATTGGCTGACAGGAACACGTGGTATACCGGACTGGAAAACCCTTACGTTACGTCAACGTCAAGTTAGTGCTTCGTCTCATATCCTTAGCTCTACCGGACAAGTTGTTTTTTTCTTTCTGTAGAGCGTGTTAGTATATATAGACACGTGACATTCCAGGACCTCCAGTTGACAAGAGGACCTTGTGTGTTCTGAAGGTGGTAACAGCCAACAGAGGAAGGGCGTGGTCAGACTATAAGACATGTGTGTGTCCCCATCTGGTAGGGAAAAGGGTCAACTTGAGTCTCTTGTAAACAGTCACACCCGCCGGAACTCCCAACCCTCTCGAATGTTATCGGAGCAAGACAACTTACATTCCATCTAGAGGAAAGACTCCAACAATCTGTTTCGTTCTTTAGTTCAAAGAGGATTGAGCCTGAAATTCCACCATCCGCAGCCGGTATTAGCTCTGCCTGAAGCTTCATTCACACGTAGGGTACAACGATAGAGAACAGAATCTACTGAATGTTGACCCATGATGCTTTGCAACACACACTTAAAACAACTGATATCAATATATTTAGTGTTTTTTTGGATAAACGGATGTTTTATATTAATATCACGATGGTTGATTTCTAATTCTTGTATTGGACAGTGAAACAAATCAAAACAGAACAAGAACATCACACACACATTTATTTAACGAGCCAGACCTATTTAAAATTCTTTTCCCAACAGTAGATGCAGCTGTCTGCTTGTTTCTCCTTTGGAGGAGAATACGCACTGATTTAGCCAGTTGAATTTTCGAAATTTGATTGATTCTTCCACGCAGGTTTTTATGAAGAAGCACGGAAAGAGCAGATATTGTTCCTATTAGTGCAGAACGATATACGCAGCTCACGCTGATTTCTTGTGATTGGTTTAGAACTCGTCATGTGATCACGCGCTTTAAGGCGTCAGTCAAGCTCATCTAGTCCGGTTTGCCGGTGATAAGGAAGTCGGGGTTCGAATACCAGCCGAATGTAACGACGGTGATATTCCTTCGACTGTTTCTCTATCTCCTTTCAACGTAAATGCATGTACAATTTCCTCTAAATTCTACCTTCCTCAACCTTACTCGTATTTAAATATGTATATATCGTACAGGTAGTAAGACACTTAGAAAATAATAAATAGATACTGACCATACTCAACATGTCTGCCGGCGGGGGCGACACTCGCGAACGGAAGAAGTTGTGGTAGGTCACGACTTTCCTCTGCACCCTCCGGTGTGCCGTCGAGAGGACCTTTCGAGGCACCTTGTCTCCAAACACCCTGGGCTCTGCAACAGGCAGACATGGCGCGACTGTGACGAACCCGACGGGGAAAACACTAACTATTACACGATTTTATTATGAAAAACCCTCTGGAAGGCCTTTACTCCTACTAAAATCCTACTACATAGTAGGATTCTGGTACGAAAAAAGGGCTTAACCAAATATTTTTTCGTGATAAAATCGAGCTGTATCTCCTGGTAAATTCTGACACTTAAGATGGAATGAGGTGTAGGGGGAATGCGAACTAAGGTCAGTACTTTATCCGTTTTTGTAACATTTTTTTGTCAAAATAAGTCAAATATTGCTTCAGTGGATTGCGTTTAGTTTAATTTTCTACCAAAGATGGGTCGAAACCCTATATTTATCTAATTCGAATATTAAGTTTTCTTTCTCATCTCGATTCGAGTCCGAATCTTTGAAAAATATACAATTTTAGTTAAAGTGAACATATTTAAAATTGAATGTAAAAAGAGTGTTAGTGACAAAATTATATTTTTTTTTCATTTTTATTACGTCATTAAAAAACAAAGACAGCACTTTTTATGTAAATTAATTATATTAAAGCAATTTTGTACCTTTTTGTGGGTGTGTTACTATCCCAACTACACAAATCTATAAAAAAAAATGGTACTGCTCACCACTAACATTTTCTCCCGCTTTTATCTTAAAATCAATATTTACTGAAAACTCGTAAGATTTGTAAAGCGAATTAATAAGTCTATAATATGTTGTAGAAACACTACGCCAAAGATCATAAATGAAATAATACTCACCGTTACTTACTCTATGGCATTACGAACTAAGAACACTTACAGAAAAATTGAAAAAAGAGAAACATCTTCGTCCACCAAAGAACATAAGAATCAAATTCGTTTTCAAAGTTCTGAATTAAAAACTATATATTACATATTTGATTATAGCTCAGAAATAATTGGTTTTATAAAAATATATTTCAAATAAAGGATCTTTATCTTTAATAGTAGTACAATATAACAATGATGTTATTTCGTATATCAAATAGGTGCGGAGAAATGATGAAATTGGAAAATTTCCCTTATGTAAAGTAGCCTAAATTCATTTTCATCATAAAATGAGAATTTCCATCTTTATTATAGTGACTAATAATGTTTAAATATAAAATTTAATCAAAATCGTCAGAGCGAATTTTGATAAAATCGATTTTTTTCTCTTTTTGCCCTTTAGTAAACTACCCTTAATTTTATCGTTAGATATCTAATTCCTGAAACCCCTCGGAGGACCCCATTTATCTAAATCTCAAGTTCAAATTTGTTTACGATTACAATACTTTCTCTTTAAGGTGTCGAGAGAAAGTAAATATACTCCATAGCGTCAGCTCGTAAGAAGGATGTTCCAAACGAGCGGGCGCCAAATCTTGACGAAGATAGTGCCAACATTTGCGGCTAAAGGGTGATGAAGGAGAATGAGGTTCAAATCTCAGTCGGGTGTACTTAGGGTGCTTTTTACAAAATGGTGTGAATGTGTGGAATGCCAGGTCACCACCGTGGTTCGGATTCCACGTTAAACTGTAGGTCCTTCATTTCATCTCACAATCACCCTACCATTACACTTTAGCGTAAGTGCGTATAACCCGAACGGGTAGTAAGATGCGGTGCTAATAAAATAATAATAATAATAATAATAATAATAATAATAATAATAATACAAAATGGTTTGCCACTCTCCCTCCATGCAGAGACTGGTACATATTATTTAAATATAACCTATTTAATCCCTGAAAACATTAGCGTAATTAGTACATAAGTGTTTAACACGATGATAAAAAGAAAGTTTTTTTCGCGGAACCCCATTTGGAAAACACTATATTATATATTATTATTATTTATTATTATTATTATTATTATTATTATTAGCACCTCATCTTACTACCCGTTCGGGTTATACGCACTTAGGCTAATGTGTAATGGTAGGGTGATTGTGAGATGAAATGAAGGACCTACAGTTTAACGTGGAATCCGAACCACGGTGGCGGCCTGGCATTCCCCACATTCACAAGCTGTGATTAATACACGTCTTGTCAGAGGTGAAGGAAGGGTTTGGTAATCGGATAAATCTGTGCCGGGACCGAGGATTGAACCCCGGACCCCAGCACAAAGTCCGACACCTTAACCCTAGACCGCCAGGTCACCTGAAAACACTATAGTTTAGCCAATTATTGTTATTCGAATTCAAGATAATAATTGTGTTCAAATAATTTTTTCTTTTGTTGAGATATTTATGAATCTCGAATGACATAGGATTCGAGCGTCTCATTTCTATTTATTTCTAGACATGGTAATACCGAGAGTTCGTAAATATGTGTCAAGGCCATCGCGGAAATAGAACAGATACTTTTATTTATTAATTATCACTGCGTCTTACCACCCGTACAGGTTATACGCCAGTGAGTTTCTAAGTGCGAGAGAGAAAGAGCCTATTACTTTTGCCGGGGGAGGTATTTCCACAAAATTTTCAGGGTTATTTTACACACCACAATCGACGTGGGACTGACAGCTTTACTTCCCATCCGAAGGAAGTTGTGCTACAGATTTTTGTCACTCAATAAAAATCCATCAACCTCGGCTGGGTTTGAACCCACGGGCATCGAATTCTGCGGCGAGCACTTTACCCCAAGACCGCCTAGGTCGACTGAGACTTTTAATTTTAAGAGGGAAATATTCGTGTGAAAATTGTGTGATGCCCTTGACATATTATATTAGGTTAAATAAGTTAATCACACCGAGTGTCTAAAATTAAGCTAAACTGAAGCAATATTATATTTTGGATAAAACATTATATTTTGGATAAAACATTATTTTTCATGCATACACAAAAATATACAATTATGAACCGCATTAGCCATTTATTTTTCCAGGCAAGGACAATTCAAAAAAGAGTTCAAAGGGCACATAATTTATCTATTTTAAAATGAAGGGATGAACCACTACAAATAGTTTCTAGGAGCATTCAATTTACTTAATAAATTACTGAAGATGCTGAAGACGGGAAGATCTGGGTTCGAGTCCCGGTCAGGTCAAGTGAGAATGGTTTGCCCTAAACAGTTTTCCACTATCCTTCCATGCAAATGCGGGTACACTACCTCTAAAATGCTTCCTTTCTCATCCTCATCTCAGTAGAGTAATTATCTTGTATGCGTATAACCTGAATGGGTAGTAAGACGCGGTGATAAACATTACTTAAAGAAGGCTCCCTCATTTCCCCCTTTGGTTTGGGGGAGAGGCGGGTTGGGCCCCTAAAAACTCTTGTGTTTGCTGCTCCCCCCCCCCTCCCCCGCCGCTGCTAGTCCTAGGAAATGACGGAGGTGATACTCACTCCTATCCGAGCGCCACGTGTCGATCGAGTTGAAGAAGGCGAAAAACACCACGCACCACACCACACCACTGCCGGACCAGTTCATGGCGGGGGCTCCTGTGATCTGAAACAAGATAAACCGTTTCGTCACCATCATTTCACTAACCCGAGCTGTCACGAAAATCCGTAGCACAACTTCCTTCGGAGGGGAAGTAAAAACCCATCGGTCACATGTCGTTTATGGCATTTAAAAGAACCATGAAAGGTACAATAGTCCCATGGCTTCTTTGGTGCTACGCCACAGCTGACGTCTGAAAAGCTACCAGATCAAATTATGTATCCCTACGCCGAACAATGATATGCAAAAACATGTATTTAGCAGTTGTCACTTCTGACAGTCACCTACATGGTGTATACCTAAATGTTGACTGTCAGAAGTCAGCTGTGAGCTGTCAGTCAGCACCAAAGAAGCCACGGGGCTACTGTATATGGAATTACCTTTACCTGCAAAATCGGTAGGCCCTTTCGCTCTCGCTCATAGAAATTATCGTGTATTGATAAAATCAATCGGTTCAGAAAGTGCAAGTTAAGTAAAGTAAGGATCAATAATCGGATACCCAAGAAAAAATACTATTTGTAAAAAAAACACAGTGGTATCAATATTAGAGATATGGCCGCCAAAAACCAACTTAACCCTTGTTTTTTTTTAAACTAGAGACTTTTTTCGTTGTTCGATTCTTGACTTATTATATTCCTTCGGAATATGTGATATCTATCAATAAAAAATAATGTGTTAGTTCGACGTTAAAATAAAATGAAAATGTTTCTACGTCAACACTGAGCTTTCGTAAGTATCTCATCTATGCTTTTATTTTATTTTTGGTAAAGGGACTGTATTTTAGAAAATCCGGACAAATCAATAATCCGGACGGGATCGAACCCCAATTAGTACCAATTATTGACGCTCTACTCTGTACTTAAAATAAATGAAAAAAATAATTAAAATACTAACTGTCCAGGATTCGACCCCCCAACTTCTCTCATCATCGGCAGCCAAATAAAATACGAGTGAAGAATGAACCTGGGCAAGGGACTATTCCTGAATAGCTCATTGGTAAAGTATTGGCATGCCAAGCCAAAAGACCCCGGTTCGATTCACGTGTCCAGGTGTCATTTTTCAATTTAAAGAATATACAAAATGTATATGTTTAGTGAATCTCGGGCCCAAGAGCCTGATTTACAACTGTGAGGACAGTGGTCGAGTGGTCAAAGGTACGGGTACTCGGCTCACGAGGGCCCAAGAGCCTGATTTACAACTGTGAGGACAGTGGTCGAGTGGTCAAAGGTACGGGTACTCGGCTCACGAGGGCCCAAGAGCCTGATTTACAACTGTGAGGACAGTGGTCGAGTGGTCAAAGGTACGGGTACTCGGCTCACGAGGGCCCAAGAGCCTGATTTACAACTGTGAGGACAGTGGTCGAGTGGTCAAAGGTACGGGTACTCGGCTCACGAGGGCCCAAGAGCCTGATTTACAACTGTGAGGACAGTGGTCGAGTGGTCAAAGGTACGGGTACTTGGCTCACGAGGGCCCAAGAGCCTGATTTACAACTGTGAGGACAGTGGTCGAGTGGTCAAAGGTACCGGTACTCGGCTCACGAGGGTCCAAGAGCCTGATTTACAACTGTGAGGACAGTGGTCGAGTGGTCAAAGATACGGGTACTTGGCTCACGAGGGCCCAAGAGCCTGATTTACAACTGTGAGGACAGTGGTCGAGTGGTCAAAGGTACCGGTACTCGGCTCACGAGGGTCCAAGAGCCTGATTTACAACTCTGAGGACAGTGGTCGAGTGGTCAAAGGTACCGGTACTCGGCTCACGAGGGCCCAAGAGCCTGATTTACAACTGTGAGGACAGTGGTCGAGTGGTCAAAGGTACCGGTACTCGGCTCACGATTCTGTTGGGGCCCAACGTGACTTCTCGTACTCCTATTTCTCTTTCCAAGCTATATGTTATCTAGACTTATAAAATAACATGTCCTGACTGACTGACTGACTGACTCATCATCGCCGAGCGCAAACTATCAAGGCTACAAGCATGAAATTCGGACTGTATATTCATTTTGTTATGTAGGCACCCACTAAGAAAGGATTTTAGAAAATTCCACCCCAAAGGGGTCAAAATAGGGGATGATAATATGTATGATAATATGTATGAAAGTCCGTCATTTTGAAAGTTACATAAACAAAATTTTGTATTTCGGTTATTGACGTAAAACAAATAAATACGTGTTTCAGGAATTTTGGACATTTTATTTAATAAGGGATGAAAATGGGGGTGAAAGTTTGTATCGGACTTGCATTATTTTTGATCTGAGGTCAAGTTATGGTCATCAACGTAACGTAATATTTTAAATTAATCTGTAAATACATATGTATATTTTCGTATTTGTATATAATTAACTTCCACGCGAGCAAAGCCGCGGGCAACAGCTATCTAGTATAGATATATGTTTCCTGAATAAAAATTAACACTAAAGAGACTGTATGGACCTATTATTGCCAACTAAAATTATAAAACCATAAAAATAATAAGAAACGCGGATTCACAACAAATGTATACTGGTCGGTCTGGTTTAACGTGAGGAAAAAGTAACACCTATGTTTGCCAACAGGAAAAAGTAACATCTATGTTTGCCAACAGGAAAAAGTAACACCTATGTTTGCCAACAGGAAAAAGTAACATCTATGTTTGCCAACAGGAAAAAGTAACACCTATGTTTGCCAACAGGAAAAAGTAACATCTATGTTTGCCAACAGGAAAAAGTAACACCTATGTTTGCCAACAGGAAAAAGTAACACCAATGTTTGCCAACAGGAAAAAGTAACACCTATGTTTGCCAACAGGAAAAAGTAACACCTATGTTTGCCAACAGGAAAAAGTAACACCTATGTTTGCCAACAGGAAAAAGTAACATCTATGTTTGCCAACAGGAAAAAGTAACACCTATGTTTGCCAACAGGAAAAAGTAACATCTATGTTTGCCAACAGGAAAAAGTAACACCTATGTTTGCCAACAGGAAAAAGTAACATCTATGTTTGCCAACAGGAAAAAGTAACACCTATGTTTGCCAACAGGAAAAAGTAACATCTATGTTTGCCAACAGGAAAAAGTAACACCTATGTTTGCCAACAGGAAAAAGTAACACCTATGTTTGCCAACAGGAAAAAGTAACATCTATGTTTGCCAACAGGAAAAAGTAACACCTATGTTTGCCAACAGGAAAAAGTAACACCTATGTTTGCCAACAGGAAAAAGTAACATCTATGTTTGCCAACAGGAAAAAGTAACACCTATGTTTGCCAACAGGAAAAAGTAACATCTATGTTTGCCAACAGGAAAAAGTAACACCTCTGTTTATCAACCGGAAAAAGTAACATCTATGTTTGCCAACAGGAAAAAGTAACACCTATGTTTGCCAACAGGAAAAAGTAACACCTATGTTTGCCAACAGGAAAAACAATCAATTTCCCAGATCTCAATTAAAACATATATTTGCCAATACCTCAGAAACTATTGGCTTTATGAAAATATATTTGAATTAAAGTATTTTTATTTTTAATAGTATTATAATTTTGCAATGATAAGTTATTTCATATCTCTAAAGAGTTTCGGAAATACGATCCAAATTGAAGATATTCGCTCATGTTAAAAGTTCCCTCAAAGTAATTTATTTTCACGGGAAAACGCGAGTTTCCATTTTGTTTGTAATGTTAAACAGTGCGTAGGTACAAAATTTAATTAAAATCGTTAGAGCAGATTTTGAGAAAAACTATTATCTGTTTTCTCTATTTACTCTTAGATAAACTATCCTTAATTTTATGGTTACAGTCTGGGTAACCCTATAAAAACCCTAGACACCAAGTTTTACCCAGATTGGTATTGGGAAAATAAATACTTTTTTGGTTTCAGGGGGGTCATGAAACGTCGACATTCATCTAATTCTCGAATTTGATTTATTTATTTTTTACGATCACAATACTACCCAAGGGGATGTGTTGAGGTAAAAAGGTTACGTTTATCATTTAATAATTGCTACAAACGTATAGTAAATATTAATAATTTTTTGCATCGCGTTTTACTACCCGTTCGGGTTGTACGCTGTCGTACACTCTTAAGGTGAGATGGAAGGGGATGGGAGAAGAGGCAATTGTTTTTTTGCAGTTTTTAATAGCGAAACTTTTTTTTTTGCCCAAAACCAATAAAATATTGCTCCAGTATAAACAAATAATTTAATTTTATTCACGAGGTGATATCAACAGTTGTTGAATATCTCGTCGAGGATGTCCTAAAATTTAATGACAACTTTTTATTTTATCTTCATTCCAAAAGTTTCACATCTAATATCACTATGCTCATAATAGATTTTTTAACAACTGTTGATATCACCACGTGAATAAAATTAAACTCTATGTTTCTAATGGAGCAATATTTTATTTATTTTGGCAAAAAAAAAAAGTGTTGCCATAAAAACTGCGGAAACATAGTCTTTTCTCGTGTCCCACCTTAATGTGCCTAATAAGGAAGATACAGTTCAAAGATATAATGTATGTGTTTAGTAAGAACATACCTTGTAAGTAATATATGCAGAGTACTTTGTAATTAATGGTCCATATAAATTAAACTCTCCTTAAGTAACATCCTTGGTGTACAACCAAATTATAATAATAAACGGGCCCTACTTATAATAATTGCTCATTATCTTACCTAGATGTTCCTTATGACCATGAAAGCAGGGGCTAATCGTGGAAGTAAACCGTGCACGTATAATAGCAGGGTTTTGTAATCTTCGTCTGGAACAACTTTCACAATCGAATTTGGAGATGTTGGCCCAGACTGGGCCCCTTTTGCGGCGTTGTTGTTGTAGTTGTGTTTTTTTTAACGGACGTTAAGACGTGACCTGTCCCAAGGTCCGAGTCGTTGCGATCCGTCTTGGGCCATATGTGGCTTGAAAAAAACAATAAAAAAAACACATTACGGTCCCCTTCAGTCTGGGAGGATAAGAAAAGGAAGGGGTATTTAGATTTTCAGCTAGGCTTTCATCGACTCGCCGCCGCATTCCATTTTTTAGAGGAAAATAGAGGTTTTGCAGTAATACAGATGATAGGATTTGGTTAATTTAACCCTACCACGATTCCCCATCAAATTCCTATTTTAAATCAACGGTATAAAATAACTTTTGATTCGAATTTTAGAGGGAAATACTAAGATAATTCTAAACCTATCTACACAGTTAAATTACGAGTTAAGCTTGATTCACACGTTCGCAGAAAAATAGAAAGCAGAATCTGCGCAGTAATTCACACAATTTAAGTTGACCCATGATGCATTGCAACGCTTTAAAACAGTTGATTATAAATATATTTTATTTTCTAGAGGGTAAACATATATTTCAGATCATTGTCCCGATGTTTGTTTACAAATTATAACTCTGTGTGTGACACAATCCAATACATCGATACACTTACATTCACGGGTTATTTCAAATCTCCTCACAAAGAACAACGAAGCTGTCTGCTTGCTTCTGGCTGTACAGCGCATGCGTACTAATTTGAGATGGCTGGTTCTGAGATTTGATTGGTTCTCCCGTGTCGAACATCTCAGGCAGAGCGGACAAAGTAGAAAAGAGTTTAACTTCAGCAGAACAGTTCACACTGATTAAGCGGAAATCTTGTGATTGGCTTATAACTCGTCACGTGACCACGTTTCTGTTCCGCGCTAGTTTTTAGGCGAACGTGCGAATCCACAGCTACTGTGTGATCACATATCCACCGAAAAACTAACGCATAACAGAAACGTGGTCACGTGACGAGTTCTAAGCCAATCACAAGATTTCCGCTTAATCGGCGAACTGTTCTGCTGAAGTTAAACTATTTTCTACTTTGTCCGCTCTGCTTGAGATGTTCGGCACGGGAGAACCAATCAAATCTCAGAACTAACCATCTAAAATTAGTGCGCATGCGCATTTGACAACTGAGGGATAGGGACGTTCGTTTTCGTTACTTCCCTACATTTTAGGTGGAAAATTCGTGTCCTCGTCAAAATAACAATTATTGTCGAAGACATGAGTCAGCCTCACAGTGTTACACTACACTCAATATCATTATTGAGGAAACTGCGAGTCTTATGGAGAAAAGATTTATCTTCTCTCTCTCTCGGTTAACTGTTGCCAAATCTCCTCGCTCTTAGTAATGTCTGAAGGTGGTGTACTGGGGTAATAAGGAGCTACTGGCAACATCGACTAACCAGCGTTGCCAAACTTGTCTTAGAGGGGAGATTGACCACACGAAAACGAGAAAATGACAACGCTGTTTCCCAATAGTAACCATGGAGCGAAGATTTCCAGTGCAAATACAAGACGACACCTACCTACACTAGAATGGAATGGGCCAGTTTAACAAATAGAATTGTAAACACCGTTTAAAAGTAGATATTTCCCCTTTGAAAATTCCAAAACTTCACATATTTATGTTAATCATTAGGAGCTAAATGCTCGGGAAACGAAAGGTAACTGTTATAGGAGCGTGGAATGGATATTTGGGAATAGAATGATGTCATTTAATATGGGGGTTATAACACATTGTATTGTAATTTGTATTTTCTCCCTCCCCAATTTGTTCTCCTACTGATGGACATCAGCCAAGAACGTTATAAGCCCACTTGGTTTCTGGGCGTTTAGGAATTTACTATCTACTGTTCTAGCGCTTTAAGTAACCAACACGCTCTCGCCATTTTTTTTTTAATGAAATGAAGAAGTTTTATAATTTCCGTCAACTCAGATGATGCAGATAGCAGAACCAGTTATGAAAAGAGTTCTTGGAGCTTGCTCGGGGGAAGGGGGGACCGTAGCTAGACAAACAATAGATCAAGGTCAGTAGGCCTGTGAATGCACTCGCGTTGTTGGCGAATTATCATGCGCGGGCCTTCCAGCTCGGAAAAATGCACACAATACGAAATTGAAATAAAATAAAATATATATATACCCAAAGGACGTTGCCTCCCTAAGACGTCACTGCAAGTCGAGATAGAATTTTCCATGTTAATTTATTTACGTTTACCTCAGCAAATTTAAAAGATATAACATCGAAACAAAAGCCATAAATTATTTAATAATTATAAACATAGCCTTGCATTGTCACAAAATTATTATTTTTTTATCTTGAAGTAGTTTTTTTAGCAATAGATTATTTTTTAAATCATCTAGAGCTCAGGCTATTTGGTTTATTCACGATAATGAATTTTTATGCCTGGATATAATTTTTTTTTTTATCAACGCATCTGACTACCCGTACGGATTATACGCTTATGTACTAATTACACTAATAGTTTAAGGGAGGTTATGTTTATAGGAAGTGTGCCCGCAATTGCGTGGAGGAAGAGTGGAAAACCACACTTGGTACACTCGATTGAGATTCGAAGCTCGATCTCCCTGTTATCGGCAGTCAAGTCTACTGCGAGAATAACGCCTTAAGCCATGCGGCCACTAAAGCGGGTAGGATATAAATTTTAAAAGATCCTTAAAAGTAACCAGGTCTCCACCGTGGTTCGGATTCCACGTTAAACTGTAGGTCCTTCATTTCATCTCACAATCACCCTACCATTACACATTAGCGTAAGTGCGTATAACCCGAACGGGTAGTAAGACGCGGTGCTAATAATAATAATAATAATTAAAAGTAAATTTCTATAATAGTCTCATATTATTGGAAGACTATTATAAACAATGTAAGACTATCAGGAAACAAGAAACATTTTAATTTTGAGATGCAAATCAATGCTGTCCAGGAGCAAATATTAGAGTGTTTACACACGTCAGTGGAAGAGGGAAAGTGTTATCAGACGGTAAACAAGAATACTGCTATCTTGGCTTTGTTTCACTATGGTGTAGCTTATAAGATAGGACCATAGTGTAATCAGTCAAGGTAAGACTGCTATCTTGGCTTTGTCCCACTATGGTATAGGTTATAAGATATGACCATAGTGTAATCAGTCAAGGTAAGACTGCTATCTTGGCTTTGTTTCACTATGGGGTAGCTTATAAGATAGGACCATTGTGTAATCACTCAAGGTAAGACTGCTACCTTGGATTTGTTCTACTATGGTGTAGCTTATAAGATAGGACCATAGTGTAATCAGTCAAGGTAAGACTGCTATCTTGGCTTTGTTCTACTATGGTGTAGCTTATAAGATAGGACCATAGTGTAATCAGTCAAGGTAAGACTGCTATCTTGGCTTTGTTCCACTACGGTGTAGCTTATAAGATAGGGCCATAGTGTAATCAGTCAAGGTAAGACTGCTATCTTGGATTTGTTCTACTATGGTGCAGATTATAAGATAGGACCATAGTGTAATCAGTCAAGGTAAGACTGCTACCTTGGCTTTGTTCTACTATGGGGTAGCTTATAAGATAGGACCATAGTGTAATCAGTCAAGGTACGACTGATAACTTTCACGGTAAACGGAGTGCACTTGTTGTTTACATAAACCGCTAAGTTATGATGTTACAGTAGCTGAAGTTTATAACCATCTCTTAAAGCAGAGGATTCCAAGCATTACGATTTAATTTTCTTACAACTCACATAAAGTATTTACTGAGAAGCAAAGGTACGGATGTTCATGTCCTGGTCATAGCATAAAATATAAGATATAACAAAGGAACAAAGTTGAAAGAAAGCCGCCATGTCCCATGAGATATAAGTTATGTGATATAATGTTAGCAAACTCAACGATTTATTACCTTTAAAGAAAACGAGTAGAAGTTTTTAGATTATCCTCATGATATTAGCCGAACATCTTTCTCAGTATTTTTTATTAGTGTGTGTAGTTATTTCTATGAAAAAATTACTACTACTACTAAAAACACAAACCATTAACTGACCATTCCAGGGTTGGCGAACCTATGGCTCGCTAGAATATTATCTCGGCCCTCAGAATTCATTGCTGTCCAAAACGATTTCGCCCGACCAACCACGATAGGTAAAATGTGTATTTATAATGTATTAAAGCCAAGATCTTCAATCCACGGCCCATAGGCCACTTGCGATACTACGCAATATTTTTTTTTCCGGCCCACCGGTTTATGAAAAATATAAAATTATTTCAAGATAAAAAATGACGGTTGTATTCAGATTGAGAACAGGGCAAAATTCGTCCAAATTGCAAAAACACCCAAAAATGCTATGGCCACCTAAATAATCCAATGTATAGATTACGAACAAGTAAAAGAGCAACTCGCGGGAATCCCTACGTGAGGGTGGTGGGTGACACGGGTGGAAGGGGTTACTGGCAGAACCCATTGCCACCGGAGTTTTCCTCCTGACCAATCTTAACCTAACCTAACCTGACATAACCTAAAAATACTCGTGTATGTAACTTAGTTAAATTAATACTGATAAGGCTGAATGAACGTACGACTGCTAGGACCTCGTGGGCCACCCCTATTATCAAATTGGGGAGGGGGGGGGGCAAAGCAACATGACGTGTCTGCAAACTAACCCCCCCCCCCCCCCCAATATCAAAATGCTCATATCCGCAATCATCAGGACTGTTGGGAATCAGGAGACCACTAAAATTACAAATACGGATTTATATTTTATATAGTTAAATAATAAAATAAATTAGTATTTTAAGTTATTTTATAGACTATTTTCGCTTTATACGTGAATAAAAATATTATGTGATTGTACAAATTTACATTGGGCTGGCAAATGACTACTCTAGTAGACAGACGAATAGGAGAGTACTATTTCGGGCGTTCGAACATTCGAGTTTTGTACTATTCGGAAGTGTTCGTACAAAAGTCGGGAGTGTTTGACATATCGGGTTTCGCTGGTGGAGTGTTGAAAGTTGGTGTTCGACATGTCGGAGTGTTTGAATATATCGAGATGTTCGGACAATGGAGTGTTGAATGCGGGAGTGTTTGAATAATCGAGTGTTGCAGGTCGGAGTTTAATATAGTCAGGGTTTGACATAGTCGGGAGTTTTATAGTCGAGTGTCGGACATAGTCGGGAGTGTTTGAATATAGTCGGGAGTGTTCGGACATGGTCGGGAGTGTTTGAATATAGTCGGAGTGTTCGGACATAGTCGGAGTGTTTGAATATAGTCAGGAGTGTTCGGACATAGTCGGAGTGTTTTAATAGTCGGTTTTGATATAGTCGGGATGGGATATATCGGAATCAAAGTCGGGGGGAATGTCGATGTTGAATAGTCGGAGGTCTAGATATAGTCGGAAATGTTCGGACATAGTCGAACCATTGAAGATAAGGTAATTCGTTTTTGCAGTTTTAACAGTAATTTTTTTTTTTGGACGAAGTAAATCAATTATTCTTTCAGTATTAACATAGAGTTTAATTTTATTCACGTGGTGATATCAACAGTTGTTGAATATCTGTCATAAGCACAACGGCATTAGAAGACAAACTTTTTAACTGAAGAGAAAAAGTTGTCATTAAATTCCAGGACACCCTTCTTCACAGAGATATTCAACAAACTGTTGATATACACCGCGTAGAGAAAATTAAACTATGTTTTTCTACTGGAGCAATATTTGATTACCACACGACTTAAAAGCTAACTTAGAAAACACACAACATCCAGCCCCTTAAGCCGCCAATCCATCATCAATGATGCATTTTTCGACGATTCCGGGAATTAAACCCCAGATCTTAGCTCAGTAGGCAGACATACTAAGCGTAAAAAAGGTTTGTATTTTCTAAAAGTGTCTTTCTACCAAGACCCTACCTACCAAGCGACCAACAAATAACTTGTTCGTTTATATTTTGTCGGGAGAAAACAGATAATATGAATGAGATTATGTACAAAGTTGATATAATAGGGCGCAAATAAATATAATGAAACGTTGAATAAACCAATTTACCTACTAATTAACTAGGTTCTTGTAATCCGGCGCCAGACAGAGATAATGAAATAATGAAAAGTGAGTGTATCCTTGGCCGGAGCTAGCCAAACAACTCGTTCTGGTAACAGGAGAAGAGAAGACAGGAGAAGGTATCTTACTGCTTAGGGGCTTTACCGTCATCTTGACATTGTAAAAGTCAACGAGTCAGAGGGAGAGAGGAATAATGACCATCGGACCACCATAATTTGTTGCCCGAAATTCAGGCAGGACCAACCGGTCACATGGCCACGTGCCAAACAAAGCGTTATTATCAGGGCCCAGATTTTGGTGAACCAAAAAAATAGCAAAAAAACTGATATAAGAATTCTATAAAACCATTTCAAATGTTCAAAAAAAAAAAGGCCTAACAAACATGAATAAAAACTCAAAATGAGTGCACACGACTAAACCAAACAGGTACAGGGTACAGGGAAAATAGAGGGAAATTCACATCATAAACATTTTTCAGGAAAGCAAATTTGGTATCTCAAACCACATAAGGACCACATAAAATAGGTTTTTTTTAATTGATTTAAATATGACAATGACCTCTTTTAACCATAATATTAAGTGCATTAAAAAGGTATTATGATTGTCTAACAGATGGCAGCACTAACCCAATTTGAGCTAAAATTTAACTTTCACCATTTTTCCCTTGTAGCCTTCAAATGTAAAATGGAATGAAAAGCCTTTAACAACCAAACTCTTGTATTATGCTGAATATAATATTGATTTACAAATATCTGGTTGAGAAGTAATAGCTCCTCCCAACGCAACCCTCTCCAGCTTTAGTCAAGGCCGTAGTCAGAGGGGGCTTAGGAGGTTTGACACCCCTCCCGCCCCCCATCTAAATGTTATGAACCAAATATAGATGGCTTTATTTATGGTTTAAACAATATCAAAATTAAGGTGCAAGTACAAATTAACGGGCTGTGTTACCATAAAAGAATTTCTGAGAGCTTCTAGAGTTGTTTAATATTAAGAATTTTGTTCTAGCCTTCGGCAGTTAAGGGGTCATAATGCCATAAAAAAAACACTTCAGATAGCTTCTAGAACGGTTTATATTTATAATTTTTTTAGCCTCCGGCAATTGGGAGTGGTTTTCTACTCTTCCTCCACGTAAATTCTGGTACACTTAATATAAATTCAACCTTACTCATGACTTCACGGCAAGTCGAGATAGGATTTCCCATGTTAATGTATTTACGTTATATTCGACGAGTTTTAAAGATACAACATTGAAACATAAACCACGAATTATTATATAATTATAAAAATTGTCTTACATTGTCCCAACACTAATTTATTCTTTATCTTGAAGTATAGTAGCCCCATTGTTTCTTTGTTGCTGAC
This sequence comes from Timema cristinae, assembly GCA_039000515.1. Lineage (NCBI taxonomy): Eukaryota > Metazoa > Arthropoda > Insecta > Phasmatodea > Timematidae > Timema > Timema cristinae. The sequence goes on along the minus strand of JBCFYV010011172.1, from coordinate 10,767,674 downwards.
TGATAGTTCACAGCTGACTTCTGACATCAACATTTAGGTATATATGTAATGTTGACTGTCATAAGTCAGCTGTGAGCTGTCAGTCAGCACCAAAGAAGCCATGGGGCTACTGTATACTACTAGACTCAAACAAAATGTTTATATGCATTTTTCACACTTAAACTGTTTGTTTTTTCCAAAGTCTCTCATACACACTTCATGAAACTACGATTTGCAGGTTTGACACCAAATCCAGTCTCCTTTCCTAATTGACTTTTTGTCAAGAAAAGTTAATTTACAAAAATCACATGGTGCCTTTTCTTCTTCTTCATCATTCTTATTTATGACCGACGTCATAGTCTTCATCAAAATGGCTGGGTGTGGCCAATTTAGCTAAAATATGTCTTTTAGGCTTTAAGGGACTCAGTATTTAAGGTCCTACCAGTATTAGTACAGGACTGTCCAAACTACAACTTACTAATATAGCCCATCCAAAGTATTCTAAACGGGACAAAAAATTCTTCCCAAATAAACTAGAGCTATTCATAAAGCTTTGAGTGTCAGTGATAAATAATGTGTGGTAATTAATTAGTTTAGTTTGATTTAAAATTTTATTCAAAAGTTTTTATTTTTAAATCCAACAACGCTACTAATTGGACAGCAAATAATCTCACTTTACAAAGTGTCAAAAAAAGATAAATAATTAATTTTATACTCTAAAAATAAATAAAAACGCAAACAAAATAACAATTCAAATAAACTTTTAAAAAGTCATTCAAATAAGCCCGTAAGCAAACTTTTTTTCAATATAAAATAACTCTAATGTTTCCCGAGGTAATACGCTCAATCCTTTTCGTGATGAGCCCAGAAGATTTGACTATAAATTAAAGAAAATTACTTCAAAATCTACAACTATATATAAAATCTTAAGACGCAAAGACGATTATTTACATCACTAGGAAAAGTATATCAATCTCACTTAGATTGATTTCGTAAAACAATTTTTTTTCAGCTATTCAAAAGTATAAAAATTATATTTCTTTCATATCAATTTACAGCCAGTAGATCATTCAATAAATTAACTAAACACTAACCAATATGTGCGGAATTACTGCGAAGTATCTTGAATCCTAATTTTGATTCAAATAGCCCCTTGATCCAAATAGCCCCACCCTACCATATTAAGTTCATCCTTTCCGTGGAGGCTCTTTTCATGTCCCGATGAGAGTATGAGGGTGTGGAACCAGTGGAAACACTTAAAAACCTAAATTAAACCTAACTAACCAGACCCTGGTGACCGTTGGGGTAGTAATTCCCCTTTCGGGAAAAATACCCACGGTACCATCCGGGACCCCTAGGCTCGTAGCCAGGCGCACTGACCACTACACCACGGGGCCGGTTAGTCCTACAGTAAAAACCCAAAAATCAACCCCCCCTCCCCCCATTTAATTCAATTACCACTTGATTGAACATTAAATCACATTTTTACTAAAAAAAATAATATCGTTTAGTTACGATCTCTATTTTCTGCAGCAACTAAAGAGATAATGTTAACTAATTCAGAGTTGAATAAAAAAATACATCAAACTAACGTGGAGAAAACTTACCTGCATTAGCGTCCCTTTATCTTAATTATTAGGGGTAAAGGGGAGGGGGTGCAACAGAACGAACCCATTCTCATATTAAATTAGAAAATAAAAATAATTTCGTACCAAATGACTAACAACACCTATTATATGATAAGGAAATTAGTTTTATAATTCATTTTAAAGAAAAGGAAAAAGTAAAATCCCTTCAGACCGAACTCTGGTAGTCCGAAATTCCGGATATCCCGAATAATCTGATAACACTTTTTGGAAAACGGGAGGGGGATGACCTGTAGGTAAAATGAAATATATGTTATTGGTTAACAAGCTCAAAGTTAAAAGAGAATTGTAATAAACAGCGATATCTGATAATAAATGCTTACTATGTACAAGTTGTAGTCAAAACAAAGTGTTTTCTTGTAGTTAGAGATAATTACAGTACATATCACGTGTTATGCATCAGTTTAATAAATAAATTTTTTATTAAACTCATTCAAATGTAATTTAAAATTCCTGAAAATACTGTATCGCTGAATTTTCGCTGATTCGAGCCAGCTTCAGTCCCAATTAGTTCGGATCAGCAATGTTATATTGTAACTTAATCATGTAATGTATGAATTGCTCTAAAAGTGGATTTTAAATTTCTAAATAAAACAAGTCACTGGTTCTTTAACGGTACTAAATTATTATTATTATTGGCACCACGTCTTACTACCCGTTCGGGTTATACGTACTTACGCTAATGTGTAATGATAGGGTGATTGCGAGATGAAATGAAGGACCTACAGTTTAACGTGGAATCCGAACCACGGTGGAGGAACGGTACTAAAGAATGTCCCATTTGAGCAGATTATTTGTGGGGGGTGTGTTCCCCCTCTATTCTCCCTCTTCCCCCCCTCCCCCCGATAACGACACCCGTGCTCTTATGCTTATTATATTTTCTAAGATTCGGATTTGAAAAAAAGAGTTTATTGGATCCATTTCTATATTAAAAAAGAGTGAGGGTACAACCCCCCCCCCCCCCCTCACGACTACATTACAGGTTTTCATGTTGTGAAAAGGTCGAGGTCGTGTCATTGGAGGCTGCCCAAGTTATCGGTTTGAATCTCGGCAGGGGGTTATATTGTAAGATGTAATAGCGTTTCTCAGTAGGTGTCAGAAACTAGTGACCCTGACGATGAATTGACGTTTGACGGTCAGTCCAGTACTCTGAGGTCACCTATTCGTGCCTCGAGTAGGTCACACACTGACATCTCAAGGAGTACCAACATCTCATGAGCTGGTTTCCGTGTATGGGAATAATTACCGCGTCTTAGTACCCTTAGTACGCCTACATTAACTACACTACGCTAATAGCATCACCAGTCACCTCGGGTATAACCCCTTTACCCAAAGTAAGTTCCCCACCAGTCACACCAGGTAGAATCCGTTTCTCAAAGTAAATTATCCACCAGTCACCCCAGATATAACCCCTTTCCTTCAAAGTAAATTCTCCACCAGTCACACCGGTAGAACCCGTCTGTCAAAGTAAATTCTCCATCATTCACCCCAGATATAACCCCTTTCCTTCAAAGTAAATTCTCCACCAGTCACACCGTAGAACCGTCTGTCAAAGTAAATTCTCCATCATTCACCCCAGATATAACCCCTTTCCTTCAAAGTAAATTCTCCACCAGTCACACCGGTAGAACCCGTCTCTCAAAGTAAATTCTCCACCAGTCACCCCAGATATAGCCCCTTTCCCCAAAGTAAATTCTCAAACAGTCACCCAGATATAACCCCTTTCCCTCAAAGTAAATTCCCACCGTCACACCAGTAGAACCCGTCTCTCAAAGTAAATTATCCACCATCACCCCAGGTATAACCCCTTTCCCCAAAGTAAATTCTCACCAGTCACCCAGATATAACCCCTTTCCCCAAAGTAAATTCACCACAAGTCACCTCATATAGAACCCCTCTCCCAAAGTAAATTCACCACCAGTCACCCCAGATATAACCTCTTTCCCCAAAGTAAATTCTCCACCAGTCACCCCAGATATAACCTATTTCCCCAAAGTAAATTCTCCACCAGTCACCCCAGATATAACCTATTTCCCCAAAGTAAATTCACCAACAGCCACTCGTTCATATAAACTCCCTCCCACATGTTGTGTGCCCTGCAGATCAAAGCAGCCCAACCGTCACTCGACCTACTTCGTCCCCTCGACAGACACTGCTCGCGAGTAAGGAGCTGTATTCTTGCACCGCGCGTGAACACACGCACATGCGGGCTATTTGTCGGACATGTGACGGCTATGGAGGTGAGGTAACCTTCGAGCTTTTGTCTTCGAGACGCTGAAACAAATTGTGTCCTGGAAGCTTTTGGAAGGTCAAACGAATAAAGTAGAAAGTTTTATGAGATGCTAAACTTGAACATCTGAGGAAGTGTAGGTTACCAACGTAATGATGTCATTTATACTTCAGGCCTCGTCTTGTTAATGTAACAATACTAGGAGCACACAATCGACGCCATCTTAAACAGTGGCGGGTCGTGTATAGGCGCTGCGGAACAGCAGCATCCCCTATTTCCACTTGATATTATCGATAACATTTAATATAATGAGTCCTTTATTCTTTAATTCTTTATTTAATTTTGTAGTACAATATATATTCCTTAAGCTTAATGTCAGTACTTCAGTAGCCATCCCCCAGTTTATGAAAAAAATACAAAAATCTTTGTATGGAACTGTGCGCTTCACAGTGCCAGCGACGTGGTGTTTGACTGTTGTGCGCATGCGCACATAGGATGGGGGTGGGGAGGATACGGAACTGCCAGGTAGAGAGAGCACTGTTGCTCTCGCAGTTCCGGCTATGGCGTGATGGTGGAAGGAAGTTTTTTTTTTACTCAGCGTGTGTTATGCTTAAAAACCGTATACCATATTCTTGAATGTGATAAAGTGTAGAAGAGTGTAGAATTAGCTTATTATTCTGCTTCCAGCTATTCTATTTGATTCATTTTATTTCTGTTTTTTTTTAACAGAAAGACTAAATACGCTTGCAGTACTTTCAATGGAGAAAAATTTCTTCAATTGTCATCCAGAGATCAAGGAGAAAACTATTGAACTTTATGCGCAAACTAAAACAAGAAGAATGGATTTCATTTTTAAATGAATAGGTCAAGCTTAAAATGTAACAATTTAGATTAAAGTAAGTAAAAAAAATTGTTTGTTTTTTGTTAAGATTGTATCAAGTTCCTGAATAAATTTTCTTTTTATACATGTTTTTTTCCTTTTACACAATTTTAATACAAAGGCTAAACATTTTCTGGAGCAGCACCCCCACTAATTTTAGCTACGAGCCGCCACTGATCTTGACTCGTAACAAACAAACAATGGTAAAGTCTAAACAATATAAATGATGTAGTTAAAGAAATTAGCATTGATTGTTTAGCAAGTTTGCCATTCGTCTGGAAAATATATATAGGGCCATCGTGTTGGGACGAACTGGTCAATGACTGACCAAACAGTGAGGTGTGGGACAGGTTCCGGTATAAAATATATTCTGGATTCATTTGTGGGTTTTATCAAAAACACCAACTTTGGTGACAGCATGTTCTAGGGCGTTATTCTCATAATAGACTTGACTGCCGATGACAGGAAGGTCGGAATTCGAATACCATTCGGGTGTACTGAAGGTATTTTTTTCCTAAAATGTTTTCCACATTTCCTCCACGCAAATGCGGTTACACTGCATCTAAATTCAACCATTCTCGTCCCTAACACACTAGAGTAATAATATATAATAATACATATGCATATAACAAGATTTGGTAGTGAGACGCCGTGATAATTATTATTATTTATCAAACACATCCTCGGTACGCCTTTGCTGGGATTTGAACCTGACATTTAGACCGCGTGCCAACCGGCCTGGGTGCTAAAAGGTTCTAGCTTTTAAAAAAAATAGAGTCACGTCTAACCACCCATTCGGGTTACACGTATACTTACTAATTACGCTAGTGTGTTAGAGATGAAGAATGTTGAGTTTAGAGGAAATGTACCCACATTTGCACGAAGGATGAGTGGAAAAACATTTAGGAAAAACCGGGATTAGAGCTCCGATCTCCCCGTCATCGGAAAGCCAAGGTACTTGTGGAGTGACACCCTAGACCATTCGGCCACCGAGACGGGTCACAAATATTCACTGATTTGAGTTTACAGTGCTAGTCCCTATGGTCGAGTGGTCAGGGAGTAATTCTACAGGAGTTTGAGAAAGGTCGGTTCCACTTCCTTCTGTCCTTGACCGCGGGTGATGTCTGCAGACAATATGAGAGATGGGAGGGGGGAGGTCACAACAAGCACGTCTCACGATTATCGATGTCCATACATGAACGAGAAGTCGACGTCCCTGGAGGAAATGGTGACTGGAGATTTACTACTACGTCCTAGACTGGAATATTCGTGTTCCAAGTTTTACGAAGCGGTTGACGCAAGTGGGGACTCCGATTGACTGGAATCACACCTCTAGTGAACTCCAAAACAATCGTCTCTCACCTCTGACATCATGTTAGTACAGTACTTACTATATGGTATTATGAACTCAAAAGTACAAAAGTACGCAGCCTATGCTTATATTAAGATCGTTCTATCCATTCCACCTCATTTAACTCTATCCTTATCTTGAGCTAGTTCTACCCAGTCCACCTCATCACACCCTATCCCTATCTTGAGCTAGTTCTATCCAGTCCACCTCATCACACCCTATCCCTATCTTGAGCTAGTTCTATCCAGTCCACCTCATCACACCCTATCCCTATCTTGAGCTAGTTCTATCCAGTCCACCTCATCACACCCTATCCCCATCTTGAGCTAGTTCTATCCAGTCCACCTCATCACACCCTATCCCTATCTTGAGCTAGTTCTATCCAGTCCACCTCATCACACCCTATCCCTATCTTGAGCTAGTTCTATCCAGTCCACCTCATCACACCCTATCCCTATCTTGAGCTAGTTCTATCCAGTCCACCTCATCACACCCTATCCCCATCTTGAGCTAGTTCTATCCAGTCCACCTCATCACACCCTATCCCTATCTTGAGCTAGTTCTATCCAGTCCACCTCATCACACCCTATCCCTATCTTGAGCTAGTTCTATCCAGTCCACCTCATCACACCCTATCCCTATCTTGAGCTAGTTCTATCCAGTCCACCTCATCACACCCTATCCCTATCTTGAGCTAGTTCTATCCAGTCCATCTCATCACACCCTATCCCTATCTTGAGCTAGTTCTATCCAGTCCACCTCATCACACCCTATCCCTATCTTGAGCTAGTTCTATCCAGTCCACCTCATCACACCCTATCCCTATCTTGAGCTAGTTCTATCCAGTCCATCTCATCACACCCTATCCCTATCTGGAGCTAGTTCTATCCAGTCCACCTCATCACACCCTATCCCTATCTTGAGCTAGTTCTATCCAGTCCACCTCATCACACCCTATCCCTATCTTGAGCTAGTTCTATCCAGTCCACCTCATCACACCCTATCCCTATCTTGAGCTAGTTCTATCCAGTCCACCTCATCACATCCTATCTCTATCTTGACCAAGTTGTAATGATATAGAATTATACATCTCAATAATTTATTATTCACATCTTTATTCAAAATTATTTTAAATGAGAGCGGGTAGTAATATTTATTTGTTTTAAGTTGTTAAGTTGCAAGGTATGGTGACATCCTTCTACGTCTCTTTTTAAAAAGACAACACAGTTTTGTGGACAGAAACACACCTCGATGACCGAACCTTTTTTCTTTTGGGAAGCTTCTAGAAGGAAATGTCACTTGATATACCCCTTCCTGACGAGGAGCCGTGTAGGTAGAGTCTATGACATCTTAATCTGTGTTCTAAATATCACGTGTCGGGAATTATCATGCATATAACGTAATAGTCGAGATTTTATTAACATCTACAACGTGTGAAATATCTAGCAAAAAACTGTTTATCTACTTAAAATAAAAATAACTATAAAACACTAGAACTTTTAATTTATAAAATAAGACATCATCCCTTTTTAATTAATTATAAAGAACAGCAAACTTGGACCTAATTCAATCGTTATAGCAAATGTCACCCTACAAACATTAATATATCAGGCTAGCTCTTTTAAACGTTACAAAGTCCTATCTAGTCCATTTCAATAAACCCTATCACTATCTTGAGATAGCTCAAGATAGTGATAGGGTGTTATGAGGTGGACTGGATAAAACGAACTAAATATAGGGATACGGTATAATTAGGTGGACTGGATAGAACGAACTCAATATAGGTATAGGACATAATGAGGTGGACTGGATATAACTAGCTCAATATAAGTATAAGTGGCGTACTTTTTGAAGTGCGGCAATGAATTTTCGAGTTTCTAATCTCATAGAGTAAGTAAATATTTAAGTATGAATCATCTTTTCAAAAACTATGATAACGGGTTGAGGTAGGTATCTATGAAGAAGTTGATATCTACAACAAACAAAAATTTGTTCAGACTGTAACACGCTTTGTTTGTTCAAAATGGAGATGAAGAGACTATTACGTTTATGTCATAAAAAAACCTTCAAGTCCACAGCAATAAACTTTTAATCCACCTCAGGGGGAGGCGAGATCTATAATGTATTGTTGGATACATTTTGAACTGTCACACTGACGTGGGTGGTTTCTCTCTTAGTAACTATTCCAAAATTACGCTTTGAATCAAGTAATGGTCTAGCAGGTTTCTATTGACATGTGTGTGTATGTAGGCCTACACCTGATTCACCCCGATGGTTGTCAGTCTTACCTTAAACTATTACACTATGGTCCTATCTTATAAGCTACACCATAGTGGAACCAAGCAAGGTAGCAGTCTTACCTTAAAATATTACACTATGGTCCTATCTTATAAGCTACACCATAGTGGAACCAAGCAAGGTAGCAGTCTTACCTTGACTGATTACACTATGGTCCTATCTTATAAGCTGCACCACAGTGGAACAAAGCAAGGTAGCAGTCTTACTTTGACTGATTACACTATGACCTTATCTTATAAGCTACACCATAGTGGAACCAAGCAAGGTAGAAGTCTTACCTTGACTGATTACACTATGACCTTATCTTATAATCTGCACCATAGTGGAACAAAGCAAGGTAGCAGTCTTACTTTGACTGATTACACTATGACCTTATCTTATAAGCTACACCATAGTGGAACAAAGCGAGGTAGCAGTCTTACTTTGACTGATTACACTATGACCTTATCTTATAAGCTGCACCATAGTGGAACCAAGCAAGGTAGCAGTCTTACCTTGACTGATTACACTATGACCTTATCTTATAAGCTGCACCATAGTGGAACTAAGCATGGTAGCAGTCTTACCCTACACTATGGTCCTATCTTATAAGCTACACCATAGTGGAACCAAGCAAGGTAGCGGTCTTACCTTGACTGATTACACTATGGTCCTATCTTATAAGCTACACCATAGTGGGACAAAGCAAGATAGCAGTCTTACCTTGACTGATTACACTATGACCTTATCTTATAATCTGCACCATAGTGGAACAAAGCAAGGTAGCAGTCTTACTTTGACTGATTACACTATGACCTTATCTTATAAGCTACACCATAGTGGAACAAAGTGAGGTAGCAGTCTTACTTTGACTGATTACACTATGACCTTATCTTATAAGCTACACCATAGTGGAACCAAGCAAGGTAGCATTCTTACTTGACTGATTACACTATTACCTTATCTTATAAGCTGCACCATAGTGGAACAAAGCAAGGTAGCAGTCTTACCTTGACTGACTACACTATGGTCCTATCTTACAAGCTACACCATAGTGGGACAAAGCCAAGATAGCAGTCTTACCTTGACTGATTACACTATGACCTTATCTTATAAGCTACACCATAGTGGAACCAAGCAAGGTAGCAGTCTTACCTTGACTGACTACACTATGGTCCTATCTTATAAGCTACACCATAGTGGAACCAAGCAAGGTAGCGGTCTTACCTTGACTGATTACACTATGGTCCTATCTTATAAGCTACACCATAGTGGGACAAAGCCAAGATAGCAGTCTTACCTTGACTGATTACACTATGACCTTATCTTATAATCTGCACCATAGTGGAACAAAGCAAGGTAGCAGTCTTACTTTGACTGATTACACTATGACCTTATCTTATAAGCTACACCATAGTGGAACAAAGCGAGGTAGCAGTCTTACTTTGACTGATTACACTATGACCTTATCTTATAAGCTACACCATAGTGGAACCAAGCAAGGTAGCATTCTTACCTTGACTGATTACACTATTACCTTATCTTATAAGCTGCACCATAGTGGAACAAAGCAAGGTAGCAGTCTTACCTTGACTGATTACACTATGACCTTATCTTATAAGCTGCACCATAGTGGAACTAAGCATGGTAGCAGTCTTACCTTGACTGACTACACTATGGTCCTATCTTACAAGCTACATCATAGTGGGACAAAGCCAAGGTAGCATTCTTACCTTGACTGATTACACTATTACCTTATCTTATAAGCTACACCATAGTGGAACCAAGCAAGGTAGCGGTCTTACCTTGACTGATTACACTATGGTCCTATCTTATAAGCTACACCATAGTGGGACAAAGCCAAGATAGCAGTCTTACCTTGACTGATTACACTATGACCTTATCTTATAATCTGCACCATAGTGGAACAAAGCAAGGTAGCAGTCTTACCTTGACTGATTACACTATGACCTTATCTTATAAGCTGCACCATAGTGGAACAAAGCAAGGTAGCAGTCTTACTTTGACTGATTACACTATGACCTTATCTTATAAGCTGCACCATAGTGGAACCAAGCAAGGTAGCAGTCTTACCTTGACTGATTACACTATGACCTTATCTTATAAGCTACGCCATAGTGTAACCAAGCAAGGTAGCAGTCTTACCTTGACTGATTACACTATGACCTTATCTTATAAGCTACGCCATAGTGGAACAAAGCAAGGTAGCAGTCTTACCTTGACTGATTACACTATGACCTTATCTTATAAGCTGCACCATAGTGGAACAAAGCAAGGTAGCAGTTCTTACCTTAACTGATTACACTATGACCTTATCTTATAAGCTGCACCATAGTGGAACAGAGCCACTCCTTTGTCCAAAGCTTCTTTCAGCAAGAAGAGGATGCAAACTGAACCTGGAGATAAGGAAAAAAACTGGTGAAGTGTAATTTGTGGACCATAACTTTTTAAGCAGCTGGACATGGACCCTGAGCAAATAGGAGAGTAAATAGGAGAGTAAATAAGTGTGCAACGTTGAAATGTGGTACAAACGGAATGTAGATAAGATAAAGCGGATAGATAAGCTGACTAATGAGTAAATTCTAAGTAAATTAAATGAAAAGAGAACCAATATGAAAGCGATTCTGGGAAGAAAGGTCGAATGGATGGGTCGCATTATGAGGAGAAATGACTTAGTGAGAGATGTAGAAGAAGGGGACCAGGAGGAGGGTTATGAAACTGATGGATGACCTCAAACTTAAACAAGGAAATAAGATCAACCACACACAGGGACAGGCTGGAGAACCTAATTTGGACAGGGCTAAGGACCTGTCGAAACACAGGACATCTATTACTACTTATAATAATAATAATAATAATAATAATAACAATAATTTCAATTTCCTTTATTATAGTGCAGGCCAACAGTCGTGAGACCTATAACATGCCAGCACTGAAAGTACACAAGTACCTTACAAATACATATATATATATATAAAATATATACACACACGAGAAAATAAGATAAGCAATAATGTCTAAATAATGATTAATAGTTTTAAAAAAAGCGATTAATAATGATAATAATACAAAAAAAGCAATAATAACAAAAAACTGAAGAGTGGTTGAAAGCAGTAATAATATGCAAAAAATAAATCAGAATATTGTAAAATTTAGATATTATTGGCAGAACCTCTTAGCGATAAATTATTGATATGGAATTTCTTCAAATAACTCTCTGAGTTTAGCTTTTCTTTTATGATAAAAGTCGAATTCGACAAATCTAGAATTGGCGCTATGGATACAACGACCTATAGGGCTTACTTTATAAGAGCTATTGAGAAAAAAAAAAATTTAATACCTACATGATCAAGGGCAAATTTGCAATAATTTTTGCTATTGAAAATATTAAAAACAAAAAGGGTATCACCATAAAGTCTGCGTGAGAAGAGAGTTTGTAGCATTAAGAGGTTTCGAATTCTGTCATAATCATAATAAATCCGGTTACTAAAGTATTTATCATAGCATGCAGCAACAAATTTTCTTTGAACGTTTTCTAACCTAAGAGAGTCGGTTAAGGTAATGGAATTCCATGCAACAGTAGCATATTCTAACTTAGATCTAACCAGGGTACAGACATTAAAAAATAGTCAACTTTTTTAAATGATGACGTAATAAATTTAATAATAATATACTCAGTGGTACATCGCGTATACCTTGAAATCCTTTGGGGGTTAGCAGACCACACAGTTTGGGGAACATTAAACACTACTCCAAAATAGCACTGGGTCCCAAACAATTTTTTCCCTTTGAAGCAGTATTGTTTGTTTTGTTTTTTAAAGAAATTATTGCGAAGATCTAAAGACTGGTAAAAAAAAATGTTCTTCGGTGTTTGTTTTTTTGTTTTTGTTCTGACACGGTAACTCAACACCATTCTGGTTTCATCCATTGTTTTGATACGTTTCTTAAATCGACGAGGGGGAGGGGGGGGGGGCGGAGAAAGAAGTTCTTCATAAGAAAAAATCCATTTAAAAAAGAAAGTGCTTAAAAGGTTGACTTTATTACTTTTGTTTTGGTAATAAGATTTTTGTTTATGTTGGCGAAAAGAGAAGAAGTTTAAAAATGAATTTACAAAAACAACAAGAGTTAAATAAATAGCGCCCAACTGAGACGAAAAGTCATTAAAAAATCGTTGGCGACGAAATGTGAAACTTGACGGAGCTTTAACATCCTCGAAACGGTCTTGTTTCAACTGGCAACATTATCTCTGACCTACGAATGGAGAGGTAGGGAAAATTCTTCTCTCAACTTGGGGCCATTCGTTGGAGCGTACACTCCCTCACAAAATAAGATTTACTGCCTCAACTTTAGTTTAGCGTGCTTGACTACCGAACCTGGAAGATAGGCTTCAAAATGTATTACCATAAAATATAAATGGTATAGTGCAAAGCACATTTTCTCTTTTATCGTAAAATATAATAATATTTTAATAAAAAGAGATCCGTAAATTTTTTGAAATGAAATAATAGACATTATTGCAGAAATACTCCAACACTTCACCAAAGAGCATAAGTGAAATAATATACACTGTTACAGAAACAATTTAGAAAATAGGAACAAATCTGTCCACAAAAGGGCATAACAATCAATTTCAATTTTTAAAGATTTATATTATATATATGCTTATAGCTCAGAAACGATTGGTTTGATAAATAAATATATTTCAAATAAAAGCTTTTTATTTCATTAGTACTACAACTTTATAATGATTAGTTATTTCGTACCTGTCTCAAATAGTTGCGGAGATTTGATCAAAATTGGAAACGTCTGCTTATGTAAACTAGCCTTAAAATTATTTTCATGAGAAAACGAGACCCGCCATTTTGTTTGTATTATTATTATTATTATTATTATTATTATCATCATCATCATCATCACCGCGTCTTACTACCCGTTCGGGTTGTACGCACTTACGCTAATGTGTAATGGTAGGGTGATTGTGAGATGTAATGGAGGACCTACAGTTTAACGTGGAATCCGAACCACGGTGAAGGCCTGGCATTCCCCAAATTCATAAGTTGTGATTAATACACGTCTTGTCAGAGGTGAAAGAAGGGTTTAGCTATCAGATAAATCTGTGCCGGGACCAAGGATTGAACCCCGGACCCCGAACACAGAAGTCTGACACCTTACCCCTAGAGCACCAGGTCGCCTTTTGTAATGTTAAAAAGCGCCTAGATACAAGATTCAATTAAAATTGTTAGAGCAGATTTCAAGAAAATAGATTATATTTCTTTTTTACGTTTCAGTAAATTACCCTTAATTTGAGGGCTAAGTTATCTAATTCCAAAAACTCCTCTAGTCCTATCAACAAAACGACAGACAAGAAGGTGACCTGATGGTCTAGGGGTAAGGTGTCAGACTTCTATGCTGGCGGCCGGGGTTCAATCCTCGGTCCCGGCAAAGATTTAACTGATTACCAAACCCTTACTTCACCTCTGACAAGACATCTTGTGAATGTGGGGAATGCCAGGCCTCCACCGTGGTTCGGATTCCACGTTAAACTGTAGGTCCTTCATTTAATCTCACAATCACCCTACCATTACACATTAGCGTAAGTGCGTATAACCCGAATGGGTAGTAAGACGCGGTGCTAATAATAATAATTACAGACAAGACGGCATCACGGAAACCACTTTTTTTCTGGTTTCAAGAGCTCATGAAACGTCTAACTTTAGGTAAATCTTGAGTTCGATTTTTTTTTTTAACGATCACAGCAGACTACTTCTTTCTCTAAAGGATAATATAGATTTTTTTAATAGTGTGGTAACTTTTTCTTACTGCCCGCAAAACTGTCCTTTGTTTGGTTTATATTGAAGAAAATACTTGTTAACCGTCTGGTCCACCCGCAATTCCTTGGACCTCCAGTGGAGATTAAAACTTTCCACAGTGGTGGCTTGAGACATATTAATTAGGTGAAGGGGCTGTGTTAGGGGAGGCGGTACCTAGAGCCTATTTTATTTAGGCCTATATAATATAAATATATCAAACAATGGGTTGGGTTACCGGGGCGGAGGGGGATAATTTACTATCAAAGACTTTAGACAACCATAAAATTGGTTTAATCATGTTATTGACGACAAACTGAAAGTAAAATCCAAACAAATAAAGATATTTAGATTTGAAAATTCACCGGGAAAATGTTCAAATGATTAAATCCCGAGGGAAAGGGAGTATTCGCAAAGACATTATTAATATTGAAATATTAAAATATTCGGTCTAAGACAGACCCGACATTAGTGTCACATTCAACCACCGAGCGCTGTAGTCAATACGAGAATGAGAGAAGATAACTGTAATCACTGTTATTGCTTTATTGGAAAACATTTAACTATAGGTATTTTTATTTTTACAGTAATAATCATTTAAAATTTTCCAAAACGGAAATTTTCCCGTCTCACATCTACCCACCAGTCGAACTCATTGGCGCCGAGATGGTTGGAGCTGACAGTTACAAACGTTAGTAAAACTACTTTCACGTATTCATACGTCAAGCCAAGTGATATGAAGCTGTTACTTTCTATGGATAGTATCAATACCTGTAAAATAAAATTGTAGGGGTGCTTAAGGTAAAATTAAGAGTAAATGTACCCACATTTGCGTGGAGAGAGAAAGAGGGGCAGACCATTTAGTAAAAGCCACCCTCAGTAAACCCAACCGGGATACAAACCCCGATCACCCCGTCACCATCAGCCCAGTCTATTGCGTGAGTGAAACCTCAGACCAGTGTTTATCAATATGTGGGCCGCAGGATCCCAGGAAATTTCGTAATAATAATAAACTAAATAATGTTGATCACGTGTACATAAAATGTTGAATACCCCGTGCCTAGAGCAGTGTTTCTTAAAGTTTGGTGATAAAGAATAAAATAGAAAGCAAACTTAAAAAAAATAATGTCCTGAAGCAAACGTGAAATTACAAAATTAAAATACACTGTCGAGTTCTTGAACACACACAGGCGGATCCCCCCCCCCTGCCTCCACAACTAAAGGTCCAATTGTATGCATCTCACGGCGTACAATGAGTCCTCCTGGTAGATGATGACTCTTCACTAATCTGTAATACCTCCTGTACAGTCCTAATTGCCTGTTCCACACCACCTCAGGGGGAGACCAGTTCCAACAGAGGCAACGCCCTCTTTCCTTCCATTTATTTGTTTCGGGGGGGGCCCCACAAGCAAACCAACTCAACTGTGGGGATGTAGTGGGGGGGATTGCCAGATAAGGGGCTTTTTTTTTTTTTTTTTAATTTTTATGCTGGGATCACGAGCAACAACTTTCACGCAACGTAACGTCACTTAAAGTGTTCATTAAAATTAAACACAAGAATTTAAGGCTGATTAGGCTGCAATTACTTGAAAACTGAAGATACAGAAAAAAGTGTAACAAGAGGTGACGACGTTTTAGAGTTCGTGAGAAGCGGACAAACTAAGAAGTCGCCTGCACACTATAAACAAATGAAGTACTAACAAGCAAGCCGTGTAGACGTGGCTTGCAACATAACTGGCTGGTAAGATTATATAGTACGCTCCTTAGAAATGCATTGCAATGTTTATTGGATGCACAATGCACATACATCCTCCTCCTACGCCGTTTTTTTTTACGAAGTTCTTTCGATAGGAGGTAAATAACACATGGATCCATCAAGATAGAAAAGAAGAGATTGGCAACCCTGATTCTATTTTTCATTTCCTCCCACCCTTTTCATGACGCTCTACATAATGTTACGTGTGTAAAAGTAAACGCCAATGAAGCTCGATAACATGTCGCCGCGACACGAAACGTCTGTATAAAAAGGCCCTTAGAGTTCGTGATACGCGTATGGACTAAGAAGTCGTCTGCACATCATAAACAAACAAATGAAGTACTAATTAACAAGCCGCGTAGACGTGGCTTACAACAAAAATTGGCTGGCTAGAACACGTGATGTGAAAATTCTCCCCTGGTAAACGCTTTAAGGCCTTTTGGCCCTGTCGAATGAAAATCTAAAACCTATTTTGTGGGATGGTGGGTGGGAGTACGAAAGGTGTGACGTGGCTTCACATCCGACCAAAGTATCCTTCCACGCCAAAAAGAACAGATGAATCACGGAAAACATAGATGGCGCTAGCTACCGGACAGGTCTTGCGGAAAAATCTTACGTTTGAAGATATCAGTTTTCTCGAGAACGAGTGATATTTGTATGTTAATATTTTCAACACCCTTCTAAGATAATGTATCGATGTTTATTAGGTGTTACATTTTCTTATTTTTTGCTATGCAGCTGGTAGTATTCTATTGAAAAATGTCAATATTATCGATATTTGATCACTGTTAAAATTATAGAGGAGGTGTGTATGTAAAAAGTATAAATAATCAACATGCTTCTATTCTTGAACAAACCATTTCCGAAAAGAAAATTGCAAAACAATAAAAATTTTGAAGATAACCGTTTGTTCCCACGGCTCTGCATTTCCACGCCAAATGAAAAGGGCCAATCACCTTAAGTTAAGTAGTTGTCTGTATCGTGATGGCTTTCATTTTAAAACACGAGAACTTTTACTTACGTTACGTTACGTAAACATTAAGTTAATGTTACGGGAGCGAGTTGATCGTGATATCGGACTTAGAGCAACACATTCAATTTTGGTAAAATAAATAACATATTTCTCCAGTACAAACACAAGAGTTTAATTTTTCTTCACATGGTGATATCAACAGTAATTGTTGAATATCTGTCGAGGGTGTTCTGAAATTAAATAACTTTTTCTTTACATTTAGGATGGCCTGGTGGTCTAAGGGTAAGGTATCTCACTTCTGTGCTGAGGGTCGGGGTTCAATCCTAATTACCAAACCCTTCCTTCACCTCTGACAAGACGTGTATTAATCACATCTTGTGAATGTGGTGAATGCCAGGCCTCCACCGTGGTTCGGATTCCACGTTATACTGTAGGCCTCCATTTCATCTCACAATCCCTACCATTACACATTGGGGTAAGTGCGTAAAACCCTAACGGGTAGTAAGGCGAGGTGATAATAATAATAATAATCCTCTACATTTAAAAGATTTTTAAATAAATTTTTATTTAAGAATTATTGGTATTACTGTGTGTAGAAAATTAAACTTATACACACAAAAAAAAAGTGTTTGTATTTTCTAAAAAAAAAAAGAGGCCTTTCCCATGAAAAGTGGACTGTAGCAAACAAAGTGAGGGGAACAATTGTACCAGTCACGGTCATGAAATGGAGATGAGCTTGGGGTGGATGTACCGAGGTTCGAGACCTGTCCGGAATAGTTAATATCTCGGTTGAATGCCTCGACCACCTACAATCGTTGTTTGTTTATCTCAGAGTGCTCGAGACAACGTTCTGGAGGGGAAGGGGGGAGGGAGTTTCTGGAGCTAGCTTTGTTCTTCAGAGTCTGGCAACATCTCTAAGAGACCTCGGTTCCACTCCGGATGGTACTTTATTATTATTATTATTATTATTATTATTATTATTAGCACCGCGTCTTACTACCCGTTCGGGCTATACTCACGCTAATGTGTAATGATAGGGTAATTGTGAGATGAAATGGAGGACCTACAGTTTAACGTGGGATCCGAACCACGGTGGAGGCCTGGCATTCCCAATTCACAAGATGTCTTTGTCAGAGGTGAAGGAAGGGTTTGGTAATCAGATAAATCTGTGCCGGGACCGAGGATTGAGCCCCGGACCCCAACTTTTTTTTTATATTTAGATTTGAAGAATTTTAACGTGCACTTTCAAAAACCGACAGAATATATCACAAAGCTCAAATATAGAGCAGACACAGCACCCAGTCCCCCGACAGTTAATTCATCACCGTGAAAGGGAAAACCCTAATTTCTCCGACGATATTTTTTCAGTCCATTCCAGGAATCGAACCTGGGACCTTTAGCTCAATAGGCAAACACGCTACCGACTGAGCTAAAAGTGTCGGACCCAAATAGTCCTGATCTTATTCCTTTCTTTCTAGCGCCGCGTCTTACTACCCATTCGGGTTATACGCTTATGTACTAATAACGCTAATGGTTTGAGGGATTAGGAAGGTTATATTTAGAGGAAGTGTACCCGCAGTTTCAAGGAGGAAGAGTGGAAAACCATTTCAAGAAAGCCCCCCTCAATACACCCGAACGAGATTCAAAGCTCGGTCTTGCCGGTCTGGTCCAATAAGAGACCACGAGGCCACCCAAGCGGGTGGCAAGGAAGTTGACTTGTGCGGTTCTTATCCTGGGTATTATGCCTACTCGTTATGATGATAGCATGTTTACATCACAAGGAAATATTTTCCAACACACGCGCTTGGTTCAGATCGACCCTCTTCCGGAGGTATATTTATAGGCCCTTTATAGGCCAATCTTATGGATAGGAAAGTTTTTTTAGGGTGTGTTTAAGATACAGGCAGTTGACCTACTTTGAACAAAGTTTGGTGAAAACTGTACCGAACAGTGGCGGCTCATGTATAGGCACTGCGGAGCTGCAGCACCCCCTATTTCCACTTGATATTTTAGATAACATTTAATATAATGAGTCCTTTATTTTTGTAGTACAATATATATTCCTTAAGCTTAATGTCAGTACTTCAGTAGCCATCCCCCAGTTTATGAAAAAGATACCAAAATCTTTGTGTGGAACTGTGCGCTTCACAGTGCCAGCGACGTGGTGTTTGACTGTTGTGCGCATGCGCACATAGGAGAGGGTGTGGAGGAAGGCGGGACTCTCAGGTAGAGAGAGCACTGTCGCTCTCGCAGTGCCGGCTCTGACGTGATGGTGGGAGGAAGTTTTTTTTTTTACTAAACGTGTGTTGTGCTTAAAAACCGTGTACCATATTCTTGAATGTGATTAAGTGTAGAAGAGTGTAGAATTAGATTATTATTCTGCTTCCAGATATTTTATTTTGTTCATTTTTTTTCGGTTCTTTTATTTAACAGCAAGACTAAATGCGCTTACAGTACTTTCAACGGAGAAAAATTTCCTCAATTGTCATCCAGAGATCAAGGAGAAAATTATTGAACTTTTTGCGCAAATTAAAACAAGAAGAATGGATTTAATTTTTAAATGAATAGATCAAGCTTGAACTTTAACTAAGTTAAAGTAAGTAAAAAAGGTTTTTTTTGTTAAGATTTTATCAAGTTCCTGAATAAATTTTCTTTTTATACATTTTTTTTTTCCTTTTACATAATTTTAAAACAAAGGCTAAACATTTTCTGGAGCAGCACCCCCACTAATTTTAGCTACGAGCCACCACTGGTACCGAACTTCACGTCACAATGTCTTAAAACATGTGTACCCCATCTTTAAGGGTCATCAATGTTGCGATTTCGTTACTTCCCCAACCACATACATTTATATCAATTACTGTTACCAATTACTTAAAGTTGTGAAGAGAATTATGTCATTTAATAGGGAGGTACAAAACACATTGTATTGTCAACTGTAATTTCCTCCTCCCTGTTTGTTCTCCTAATGACAGCCAGCTCCACCCAGTAACCGTATAAACGCGCTTGATTTCTGAGCGCTTAGGAATCTCTTCTCAACCATTCTATAACCGTAAGTCTTAAGCCCTACGTATAAATTCATAAGGACTGTCTACACGGATAGTTATGGAGAGCCAATCATAGCTAGACAAACAAATGACCATCGATGTGCGAATATAAATAAAAATGTCGTCTTTTTAAACATATATTTTTATTTACTTTTAATCAATCCATAAAAAAACTTGTATATAATTAAGGATATCGTTAAGTAAAAATATCAAATAAAAATATATATATATATTGACTGTGCCTATAGTTTACTGAAATTGTTTCATTTCAGACAAAGTATTAAACCTTCCCATTGGTTGACAAGAGATCACGTGATTAAGGACAAGGGGTGAGTGCGCAAGATTGGAATTCGTACGGACTTTTAAGCACTATAAGGATATGAAGCTTATTGACGAGGCTGTATCCCTCACCTTAACCTAATGTTAACTTCCGTGTTCACAACGCGAGAGAGCACCTTCCTGAGGGATAGTAATGATCGCAGCACGATTCCCATTGCGTCCCATCAAGGTCATTATCGTGGCGGTACCTTTTTACCGTCTGTAGCGCCGGATTTGGACCGGCAGTGACACATATTGACCAACTCTATAGAGAGAAACTTCTCGTGGAGCGCTTTTACTTTTTCGAGTGGTTAGGGTGACTGAATAACTAACAGTCCACGGGACGACCCCGGATTCACCCCAAGTAGCGCTTACAACAAACTGCAAACATGCAGGATCTCCTGACATAAAGAATCGTCTCTACTTTATTTTCTCAGTGAATCAACCTAGAATATTCTGATTCTTTGATAAACAGAATCGTAGGGAATTTATTTTTCCATCGCATCAATCCAAAATCCCCTGGTCTTCTAATATACAGATTCGTCTGGACTTTATTTTTCCATTGCATCAACCCAAAACCTCCTGGTCTTCTGATATAAGTTTATAGAATAATCTGGACTTTATTTTTTGCAGTGGCTAGATCTATAAGACTGCACTATATATCTCTATTGGATCAACCGAACTGCACCTGAACTCTACGGTGCAAGTTTAGATTAGGAAAATGTCATCTAACGAGTACCTACCGAATATACTGATACCTTAATAAAGTGAAACCTATCAAACTCGTATACTGGTCCTGCATGCCGCAAAGGTCCTCTCGGACAGATCGGAAGATAGCGCCACCGGTCCACCGACGCCAGACATTAATGAATATACTCCTGCGCGCGTTGTTTTAATTATCGCCCCGGTAACTAATTAACATCGTGTTACTCTGACATGTGCACTGCACTCGTTTCCTGGCGACCTTGAGGGGCCCTTCAAAGCCACCAAAGAAAGGAGCAGGATAAAGAATAAATAAAGGGAAGGAGGAAAATATGACGTGAGGAAGAGAGTTCGTGATTAGTTCTCAACGGTCTATATTTTAGTGCTTGGAGGGAGAAAAAAAAATGTCGATAATGTGAATGGTTTTTAGTGTGAGTTCTAGTATGGATACTTGCTGTAAATGACTTAAAGTGGACTAAAGAGGTCGCAATAAAGGGTAAGTGTTTATTTAGTTTTTATAATAAAATACTTATTTGATCAAAATACATCAAATGTTTCTCTAGTAGTAAAAAAACTTTTCATTTTCTTCACACGATGATATCAACAGGTTGTTGAATATCTGTCAAAGGTGTCCTGGAATTTAATGACAACTTTTTCTCTTAATTTAAAAAGTTTCTCATCAAATGTTAGTATACTCCCAACACATTTTTTAAAATCATTTATTTAGTTTAGTTTCGATTGATTATCTCAACACACGATTTATAAAATAACCTAAATCTAAAACAGACACCGCTTACCAGTTACCCGCTTCGGTGGCCACGTGGTCTAACGCGCTACTCTCACAGTAGACTAGACTGCCGACGATAGGGAGATCGAGGTTCGAATTCTCAGATGTACTGAGGCTGGTTTTTCCAAATAGGTTTCCAACTCTTCCTCCACTCAAATGCGAGTACACTTCCTATAAATATAGCCTTCCTAATTCCTAAAACCATTAGCGAAATTAGCGTTTAGCCCGAACGGGTAGTAAGACGTAGTGCTAAGAAAAAAATCACCCGGTTCCCCCAGCCGTTAATTCATACCCTGTGAAAGGGGAAACCCACATTTCAGCATTGATATTTTTTTTACCGTGCCGGGAATCGAGCCCGGGACCCTTAGTTCAGTAGGCAGACTTGATACTGTTGATGTTATCATGTGTGGTAAATTAAACTAAACGTATCTTCTGGAACAAAATTTTATTTTATAATCGAACCGAAAAATATATTTGCTATAAAAACTGTAAAAAAAAAATCCATCCAACGTCTCTTTCCCCAGTCATCTTCAAACAATTAAATACGTTTCTTAATAGCGTTACCAAAATACAGTTTTAAGAAAATTTAGGAATGTTTTAAGTGGTTTCAAAGTCTCAGAAATGCAAATTTAATAATAAATACAGCCATATGATAGTAAGTTCCTTCCGAGTAGGCGGCAGCCTTAGTAAGTTCTAACGAGACATAGCATCGAAGTGTGGTTTTTCTGAGTACTTGGTGAGAAGACAGACAAAATGATGCGACCTAAAGATAGTTCTTGTATTAATCTTAAAAGATATATTATATTTATTAATATTCCTTGTATTTTAACGAGAAGATATGTTTCGAGTTGTATGAATCCAGATTTCTGCAAATGAAAACTAACATGAAACCAGTCTTGGGTACGATGCCCGGTTAGGGCTTGGTTTCCTTTATTTCGGCAGTCCAGTCTGTATTGCTAGAGTGATGCATCACGGGTTTAAGATGGTGTCCCCATCTGTCGGATGGTACCAGCGACATTTCGTACCCCCCTACCTGAAAAGGGTTAGTTTTTTTTAATTAGTTACTTAGGTTAGGTGACCTAACGGTCTAGGGGTAAGGTGTCAGACTTTTGTGCTAACGGGTCTGGGGTTCAATCCTCGGTCCCGGCACAGATTTATCTGATTAGCAAACCCTTCCTTCACCTCTGACAGGACGTGTATTAATCACAACTTGTGAATGTGCCATGTCTCCACTGTGGTTCGGATTCCACGTTAAACTGTAGGTCCTCCATTTCATCTCACAATCACCCTACCATTACACAATAGCGTAAATGCGTACAACCCGAACGGGCTAGGTTAGGATTAGTTTGAAGAATAACAATCCGACATGACAAATCAACGGGGAAAAAACCTTGCTTCTCTCATAACTAAAAAAAATAACAACAAAATCAGTATAATTTACTTAAATCAATTTCGCTTAAATGAATTTAAAACTGAATCCTGGTACACCTTCACATCAAGTGGTACCATAGGTAGCATCGTGGATATTTTAGTAATTAGTAGACCCTTCTAGGTAGCCATCCACCCGAGTGGTACGACATGTCACGTGGTACCATTTGGCGCGTATTCGTTTAGGAGATATTAAAACTTGGACATATTAGAATGCATTTGTACAATTTAAATTGCTATTTTTTTTTCTAAATGTGAGGGTTTTAAAGAGTCGAGCGGGTAAGTAGCTGTAGGTACCTTTCGTCTACCCTGAAAGGTAGTAAGCTTACCTTTAATTATTACACTATGGCGCAGCTTATAAGATAGGGCCATAGTGCAATCAATCAAGGTAAGACTGCCACCTTTCAGGGTAGACGGAGTGTATAAGTAAACACGTGTATTCGAGGTAGTTTACTAGCTGTGCCGAGATGTCTATTGTCTTGGAGATATTCAGCGCTGATAACGAGTTGTGACGTCAGCTAATAAAACAATTACTTACACGTAATTATGTTTGCTGTAGTAAATGTCACTCATGTTGGTTAATTAATCTTTTATTGGTGCTACCATGTGGCTTAGTGGTTAGGGAGACTAACTGCAGGTCTAGAGATACTGGTTATATCCTGGTGACTAGTGGTTAGGGAGACTGACTGCAGGTCCTAGAGATACTGGTTATATCCTGGGGACCAAGTGGTTAGGGAAACTGACTGCAGGTCCTAGAGATACTGGTTATATCCTGGTGACCTAGTGGTTAGGGAGACTGACTGCAGGTCCTAGAGATACTGATTATATCCTGGGGACCGAGTGGTTAGGGAGACTGACTGCAGGTCTAAGTTGACTCCGGACCACTTGTGCCCTGCCTGCCTCCCACGTGACGTCTCCAGGTGGGAATCAAAGCAGGAGCTCTCAAGACGGATCCCAAATACATTAAGATCCTAATCTTTGCCTAATCAACCTTACCTTTAATTAGATTATCTCCTCAATTGTAAAACTAAAACTAAAGCGGTATTAAGTATCGACTCGGGACTCAAAGTGGAGACACGACAGTAGTGAAACATTTCCACTCAGATAAAGTCTGCTTTGGTCGAGAGCAATGTGTTTCAACCGGTGATCCCATTAGTATCGATACACACACATACCTAATCACGCCATTCCCTTACGGGGTAGGCAAGAAACTGTACATATAGCTCCAAAAACAACTCCGTAATTATTCTTCCTGAGATCATGAGTAGGTCCGAGGCTGACGCTAGAGGCTCCAACTGAGTTTATTATTACTATTAATACTTGTTTTAGGTCAGCTTAACTAACGTGCACTTTTTGAGCCAAATGATTATATCAGAACAAGAATTATAACCCAACATCCTGCCCCTAGTCGTCAATTCTTCACTCTAAAAGGGGAAAACGCATGTATTTTCAGCCATGCCCTGAGTCGAACATTGGACATTTATCTGAGTAGGAATACACGTTATCGATTGACCTTAAGATGGGGATGAAAGGGACCCGAGAAAAGGGCAGTGTTTTTACAGTTTTTATAGCAAAACTTTTTTTTTGGTCGTAATAAATCAAATATTTCTCCAATACAAACGTAGAATTTAATTTTGTTCGCATGTTGATATCAACATTTGTTGAATATTTGTCAAGAGCATGGCGGTATTTGATGACAAACATTTTAAATGAAGAGAAAAAGTTGTCATTAAAATCCAGGACATCAATGACAGGCATTCAACAACTGTTGAT
This sequence comes from Timema cristinae, assembly GCA_039000515.1. Lineage (NCBI taxonomy): Eukaryota > Metazoa > Arthropoda > Insecta > Phasmatodea > Timematidae > Timema > Timema cristinae. The sequence goes on along the minus strand of JBCFYV010011172.1, from coordinate 10,742,699 downwards.
ATCACCACGTGAAGAAAATTAAATTATGTGTTTCTACTGAAGCAATATTTGATTTGTTTAACAACAAAAAAATTTTACTATAAAAACTGCAAAAACACTAAACTTTTCTCACGTCCCTACATACACACCTTAAGTGTCGGACTGCGTTCATTCGCTTTAAGAACCAAATAAATTACTAATGAAATGATTGATTAGTCAGAATAACAGAACCTGTTCTTTTAATGAGAAGGTCCAGTAACCGCACCCTCCAACCTTCGCCTGGAGGTCCTTGGTTCTTATCTGACTACATGGGTTTTGAAAGGTTCGTGTCACCTATAGAGACGAACACGTGGTCCTGTTTTATTTCAAGGTCATGTTTCGACAGACTGTTGATATTTTACTTTCTCTAGATCCCTCAATGGGAGGTAGGAAGTATTGTGATCGTTAAAAAATATATATATACCTCGAGATTTTGATAAATGTCGACGTTTCATGATCCCCTGAAACAAAAAAAATAAATGTAAAGTTGTTTTTGCGATTCCGTCCATCCGTCTGTCTGTTTACATCTCGGATTAAAGCCGAAACCATTTTACTGATCGAGCTAAGACTGCCATAAGGTTCCTCTGATTGGTTTTTGGAATTATTCATCCAACCTTATAATTAAAGGTAGTTTATTGAAGGTCAAAAAGAGAAAAAAGTCGATTCGATCGAAATCAACTCTAACGAGTTTATCTTAACTTTGTATCTCGACAACGATTAACATTATATTATTTTTTTTAATGACTATTTTAATTTTCTCATGAAAATAATTTTAAGGCTAGTTTAATAAGCAGACGTTTCCAATTTTGATCAAATCTCCGCAACTATTTGAGACAGGTACGAAATAACTAATCATAATAAAGTTGTAGTACTAATGAAATTAAAAGCTTTTATTTGAAATATATTTTTATAAAACATATCGTTTCGGAGCTATAAACAAATATATATATTTATGTGTTTCTGCAACAATGTTATTATTATTTTTCCATAATTTTACTTACTTTATGTCATACGGAACTAAAAAGTTCATTGCAGCACTTACAAAAGTACTTCACCTATCCTTATGTTGAGCTAGTTATATCCAGTCCACCTCATTACACCCTAACCCTATCTTGAGCTAGTTATATCCAATCCACCTCATTACACCCTATCCCTATCTTGAGCTTGTTCTATCCAGTCCACCTCATTACACCCTATCCCTATCTTGAGCTTGTTCTATCCAGTCCACCTCATTACACCCTATCTCTTTCAGGTCCATTCTTATGTTATCCTCTCTTCTGAGTCTAGATCTTCCCTATGATCTCTTACTATTAGGTTTGCCAGTCAGTAGCCAACTCTAACAGACAAGTAAGATGAAGAATCCAGCTTTTCTCTTACCCACTCAACTCTTCCCTTTTTTAATTCCCTTCCTAAAGTGAAAGAACTCTGGTTCAACTCCAACTGACGATGTTTAGGCCTATG
>JBCFYV010011172.1:10031220-10138720 GCA_039000515.1 Timema cristinae | reverse complement strand
TCGCCCTGGTCTTAAGGAAGGACACGTGATCTGGAAGCGCCATTCATTTATTTTAGATGGAGATTATAGACACGACTCCCCCTCCCCCCGTTTTTCACTCGGCAATATTTAGTTGTTGTTTTTTTGTTAAATTTATGAAAAAATAAAAGTTGTATACATGTAATTTTGTTGCAATTTTCTATTAACAACTTTGAATCATCTAGGGGATTTGGCGGTCTAGGTAAGGTGTCAGATTTCTGTGTTAGGGGTCCGAGGTTCAAATCCCGGTCCCGACACAGATCTGATTGCCAAACCCTTCCTTTACCTCTGCCAAAGTGTGTATTTTCGCACCTTTTCTTTTCTTACCACCTACTATGAAAAATCTAAAAATAGGAAAAAACAGAGAACATTAATTATAGGAAATTCTAATTCCTAGTGTGAGCATGTGTATAAGATTGAGCTAATAGAAACATTTTAATATGTTCTCAATCCAAAAATTGTCAGTACAGTATTGCGACCCGTGTGCCAACAAAACACAGAAACATTGGCCCTTGAGCATTAGCCACTTTGAATCGTCAATATTCGAGCCAACGTAGATAAAAATGATAAAAACTATATAGCGTTCTTCCCATTCCCTTTTTGACAGCTTTCTTTTCATTGGTTCAACTACAAATACATTTTTTATTTTTTTTATTTTTGTTGCGAAAATTGGTTCTTGAAACCCTTCAGGTGCTCTAAAATTACCCTCCCATGAGTTTAAATTCCTGAAATTTTCTCTCGAGGAGTGGGGAGTGCCACCCTCTCGGCAGATGGGACTTTCAATCCACCCCCCATTTCGAAAATCCCACATGCGTGGTCTTTGATTATAGAAGATCAGCAGAAGTGCCCAGGGTGACCGAGCAATGCATTGAGTGACTACCCAGGGTAACTCTCTTCTTTGTTTCAAACAGACAGAAAAAAATATCACCTTCCCCCCGTTCCGTGGACTGGATCTGTCAGGATAGCTCTCGAGGAAGGGTAGGGTCGGTGGCAAGGTGGTTGGTTGGGGTCGAAATGATACTAGAAGTTTCTTATGTAGGTTTAATAGTAGCACTAAGAGATAATGCTGTTAGAGGTGCTATAAAAGAAATATAAGAACTTGGACGTTTGCGCTCGTGGAATAACTGGCTTAGTCGTGCATAATTAAATTGTTGGAACGACTGACACGGCTCGTGACTCACTACAGACTCGAACTTGGTACCCTGGGCATTACAGTTGTCCTCTAGCACAATTACTACCGATGACCCGAAGTTATAATCTGCTATAATCCGGCGTCGGGCAGCGTAACTGCTTCCGAAATAGACTATAATGTGTCAGCTCCGATATCAATCAAACAAAAACTTGTATAGCCCGATCTGTCCTCGTTACTTCACAACTAGTGCAAGTTTGTTATGAGTGGTCAGCATTCATCTTTAATGTTTTCTAATTCATTACACCAAGTTCGTTAAGCCAGCACTTTGTCACGTGGGTCCAACAAAGTTATGCAAATCAAAATAAACATCCCAATCTAGCTCAGGGTTGTGTCATTATTTTATTTCTTCCGACACAGTTTTTAATTAATTTAAAAAAGTATAATCTAACATTTAAAATTCCAGCTTCAAGGTCCACATGTTTGTAAACAGAGGTTTGACCTCTACTTGCAGTAGATGTAGCGCAATGCTCATGACACTCTTCGTTTTATTAATATAGATGTATAGCTTGTATTATGCACAGACAACTTGGGGGGACAAGGTTGGAGAGAAATCATATCTGGGGGGTACACGAACAAAAAAGGTTGGATAACACTGCTCTATCCGGTACGTGTGTGTGAGAACTGTAATCGCTGTTTAATTCTTTATTTGAAATAATTTAAATGGCGGTTGTGTAGTTGTTTTTTCAGATAAAAATAAGAAATGATTTTCCAAAATTGAAAAATTTTCGGAGAAAATTAAGAGAGAATTTTCTTTCTAGATACATCTCTGATTAAAGAAACTTACTCTCATCTCAAACCCGTAATATTTAGCTTGAAACATTCTTGGAAACTTGCTCACTTAAACTTTCTCATGATTATTTTTATAATCATAGAACATAAAATGTAATACCACTGCTATTTTATTATAACAACGTTATAGGAGGATTAATACCTACCTCTAAGATTAAGACATTAATATGATGCAAATGCAAAGAAATTAGCTGTCGGAACTGTCGAAGATATAACTGTTATATCCAAAGAAGAAAAGGATCAAATCCAACAGATAAGAAAGATAAGAATTATTTTATAATATTTAATCAATTTCACAATTACAAACAGTAGTATATATTTCATTCGCATCACTTAAAAGTGTCGTAACTTATTTGTTATATCATTCCATCCTTTTAATTTACTATAAATTCTTCATTTATTTATTGTTCGTTTCGTTTTTAACAAGTTAAAATAAACCTTTTCAAATTTTATGTTTTTTAAAATATTCATATACTATATTCTAACAAAGATTATAATTTTTTTTAAATCATTTCATTCTGTTCATCAATCTTAATGTTTCAATTATTTTTATATAATTAATTTTTTTGTTATACTTTAAATTGTAATTAAAACCAACACATGTCTTCAAATATTAATAAATAAATTAGATACAATATCGATTTTATACATATATTTTGTTAGTTATAGTCACTTCTCACTTTCCTTTGTTAAACGTATTAATTCACCTCATTACAAAAGTGTTATCTTTTTTACCTATTAATACACGCCTAATATGGAGCAATTAATTGAAACACATTAGGCTGACAGACAATTAATATTCACTTTAATCTTTCTTACTGCCCCCCTCTCCCTCTTTCCCGCGGCCTAATCTGTCAGGATAGTTGCGGAGGGATATGGACGGTGGCAAAATATAAGTGTGGGTTAGAAACTATAGAAGGCTTTGGTTTTTTGGGTTTATCAATAGCACTACGAGTTACTACAAAAATGTGATGTTAAAAAGATGTTACAAAAAGATATAAGGACGTTGATGAGAGAACTGTCTTAGTAAGGAATATCTAACCAATGGCTCGACTGACCTCTCCACAGATTCAAACCCGGTACCTTGGGCACGACGGGTGCCTTCCAGCGCAAGTATCCGCGTGGCCCCGGTTTCGTCCTAATGTTCACTAACTCATCAGAACAATTAAACTAGACCAGTACTTCTTTCCAAACATCCCAAACTAGGGCAGGCCGGTTACATTAGATTTACCCGTAGAGAATAAAATATAAGGTTTGTAATTCCATAGGAACATTTTTAACCTCATTTTAGCGCGATATACTTTTTGAAATACAAAACCCATTATTATTATTATTATTATTATTATTATTATTATTATTATTATTATTATTATTATTATTATTATTATTATTATTATTATTATTATTATTATTATTATTATTATTATTATTATTATTATTATTATTATTATTATTATTATTATTATTATTATTATTATTATTATTATTATTATTATTATTATTATTATTATTATTATTATTATTATTTATTATTATATTATTATTATTATTATTATTATTATTATTTATTATATTATTATTATTAGCACCGCGTCTTACTACCCGTTCGGTTATACGCACTTACGCTAATGTGTAATGGTAGGGTGATTGTGAGATGAAATGGAGGACCTACAGTTTAACGTGGAATCCGAACCACGGTGGTGGCCTGGCATTCCCCACATTCACAAGATGTCTTGTCAGAGGTGTAGGAAGGGTTTGGAAATCAGATAAATCTGTGCCGGGACCGAGGATTGAACCCCGGCCGTCAGCATAGAAGTCCGACACCTTACCCCTAGACCGCCAGGTCATCGAAAACCCCTTATTAAATAAGACGAGATATCTGGACGTCTTTAACGCGTCTCGGCGCTTTGGTAGACGGCCCCTTGAGGTAGGAGTGTGGGGTACGCGAGAAGGGTAAGTGTGTTGTAGTTTTTATAACAAAATATACCAAAATCAAATATTTCTCCAGTAGAAACACAAGAGTTAAAATTTTATTCACGTGGTGATATCAACAGTTGTTGAATATCTGTCATGAGCATATCGGCATTAGATGAGAAACTTTTTAAATGAAGAGAAAAAGTTGTCATTAAATTCCAGGACATCCTTGACAGATATTCAACAACTGTTGATACCAACAAGTGAAGACACTGTGTGTTTCTACTGGAGACATATTTTTTTAAATTTAGTCCCAAACAGTGTTGATATAAAAACTGCAAAAATAGTGACCTTAATTCATTTTTCATATATTCTCATCTTAAATTGCAAATATCCATTCATTACTGATACTAAATTATGCGTCATAAATAAATCAATTATTGTTGAATATGAGTTTAAAAATATATATTATCTCAATATCTCTTAAGCCAGAAGTTACCCTCACAATAGACCGGGGTGCCAATGACGTAGATATCGGGGTTCAAATTCCTGTGTTTTTCCCTATAAATTGTTTTCCACTCTTTCTTACGCAAATACGGGCACAATTCATTTAAATTCAATCTTAATCACCCCTTATCACATTAACGTAATTAGTGAATATTCGTACAGCCCGAATGGTAGTAAGACGCGATATTAACAAAATATATCAAGTTTAATTTTTGTTTTGTACCAACTTCACGAAGACAGAAATGTTCCCACTTGAGGAACATCATGATATGTGGAGGGTGCAGTTCCTGTGTTAATGTGTGTGTGTGTTCGTGTGTATGTGTGAGTGAATGGCGGCGCACTGCCCTCACCCTCCACGTGCGGAGGATTTTTTTAACTTCCAGTAGCTTTTTTACATGACTTCATTATTTGTTTTTAGACTGTCCTATTTTTTTATGAGAGCAGCTAGTGTATATGTAGCGAGGTACACTGCGTTGCATAGGTCAGACGTATCTCTAACTAGTCACTAGAAGTGTTGCCAACCTAGCTTTTTTTACCCGCCAGATCTGGTTTTTTTTCAGACTGAGTGTCGGCTCAAATAGTCAAATAATGTCTAGCAGGGCTTCTAGATTTTTCGGATAGTTTTTTAATTTATTTTTTAGCGCCGCGTCTTACAACCCTTTCTGGCTATACCCATATCAGCAACTTGTTTTCGAACATACTAAATTTGTTTTCGTCATGTAAGTTTCGTTTCGCACCCATAGAGGGGGAGGGGGTGCTCGGTGGGCACATCCCCCAATTGCTGGAGGATATAAAAAAAACTCTAAATATTAAACACCTCCAGAAGCATTCTGAAGTGCTTTTTATGGTAAAAAAAAAGCCCCCTAATTTGTACTTGTGCCTTAATTTTAGTATTATTTGAACGATAAATAAAGCCTTATATATTTTGTTAATTAAATTTTGAAGGGGGTTTAAACCTCCCCCCCTCCCTTGACTATGGCCTTGGGCGAGATGTCAACAACTTACTGATCGACTGTATTCTTTTCTTAATTTCCCCTCTAGTATCGTTATTACTGTTACTGTTCATAAATATTTAAACTCATTATACTTGTCAAATGGGACGTTTTTTGAACTAATTTCTAAATTATAGTCCTCGATTTGTACTTTTTGTGTGATCATATACTAACACTACTTTAATATATTCATACGTCAATTCATATATTCTGAGGCTGTCATCTTTTGATAGTCAAAATAAATACCTTTAAATTAACACTAAATAATTTATTAAATGCTATCAATGTTGAATGCAAAAAAGGCTTATTTGTATCTTCTTAAATGAACTTATTACCAGAATTAATACTAAATTTTATTATTATTATTATTATTATTATTATTATTATTATTATTATTATCACCGGGTCTTACTACCCGTTCGGGCTATAACCACTTACGCTAATATATAATGGAAGGGTGATTGTGAGATGAAATAGAGGAATTAATAGTTTAAGATGAGATACGAACCACGGTGGAGGCCTGGAATTCCCCACATTCACATGTTGTGATTAATACACGTCTTGTCAGAGGTGAAGGAAGGGTGTGTCAATCAGATAAATATGTGCCAGGACCAAGGATTGAACCCCAGACCCTCAACACATAAGTCCTGCATCTTACAATTACCCCTAGACCGCCGATGCAGATTAATTTGGGAAAGTTTTATATAATTATATTAGTGATGAGACGTTAGATCCATAGAATCCTATGGTATGAAAGAGATTCGAGATTCTTAAAAATCTGAATAAGTTATCTCGAATATACAAATAATAAAGGCCTTTGACATGAAATAATAAATTTAAACAATTGATAGCAATAGCTATGTATAAGGACTTGTGTAGTTGGGAAAGTAACAAAAAATACATAAAACAGGACAAAATGTTATTAAATTTAGTCAACATTTTTTATGACGTAAGCGACATGGCAAACAAAATATCGTTTGTCAGTGGTACCAAGCCTTTGATAACAATTTTATCAAAATTAAGTTTTAAATATTCTAATTATAGGACTATTAAATGGTACTTTTCTATAAAATATATATATATATATATATATATATATATATATATATATATATATATATATATATATATATATAAGGATTCGTATTTGGATTCAAGATTTGAAAAAACAAAAAAAAATGTATTCGAGAAATATATGAGTGTACCCATCTCTCTCTGATAAACATGTTTTCCTCTGTCAGAGAAGGAATAACGCTGTGAAATGTCGACTCTGGTAATATTGCACGCGCAACGCGTCATGTTGACAAAGAGCACCTCGTCCGTCATCAGCACAATGTGTTGAGCGACACTAGCGACACTCGGCTGTTACCGGCACTAGGTACGACCCAAGGAGGACTCCTATTTTGCGAGAACGTGCCTGGGTCTTGTAACGATTGTATTTTATACATCCCTTTTGATCAATTGATAGAGATAGTCAGATATAATCCAACAAAATGATAATCAAAATTTATTTTACATTATATTTCGCAATAAATATATCTACGTGGTACAGCATGTTTCTCTCTCTCTCGCTATATATATATATTATATAATCCGGTACTTATCATATTCATACGTCAAGTCGTCTTATCTGCAGCTATCACTTTTTGATATATATATAGTATCAATACTTATAAAATAGACCCGCCTCGGTGGTATAGTTGGCTAACGCGCTAGTCGTGTTGAGCTCGACTGCCGAGGACGGGGAAATAGAGGTTCGAATCCCGGTCGGGTGAACTGGGGGTGGTTTTTCCTAAATGGTTTTTCACTCTCCCTCCACGCAAATGCGGGTTCACTTCCTCTAATTAAACCTTCCCAATTCCTAATCCATTAGTGTAATTAGTACTTAAAGCGTATAACCCGAACGGGTAGTAAGACGCGGTGCTAAATATTATTATTATAAAATAGCACTTAAAACCCCATGGCGTCAGGCTGCAACTGAGCCGTCAGTTGGCGAAGATAGTTCTAATCTCTGCTGGTCATATGGTCAGCACAGCGAACCTCCCGGCCGTTAATCTCAGTTTTCTAAACAAGAGCTGCTGCTTCTTCATTCTATTATCTCCTCATTCGTCCTCACTAGGCTGAGTTGACCCCGGTCCAGACCAATTGTTTCACAGATAAATCAGGACGCGCTGGGGATCGAACCCGGGACCTCCGGATCTGGTTGTGGTCATTTCCAGCTATCACTTGTGATATCAGAGTTGCTGCCTTGTACGGTTGGGGGAGGGGGGGGGTGAAAGGGAGGGTGTGGTTAATTTGATCTGTGAGCCAGAAGAGGTTCTAAAAGTCTAAACTACTCTGCCTACCTGTGACGTCACGGCAAGTCAAGACAGGAATCCCCATGTTGATGTATTTAGGTTTAATTCGGTGAGTTTCAAAAGATAGAACATTGAAACAAAAATCATACATTATTAAATAATTCTAATAATAGTCTTAAGAGATTGTCACATAATTTTGTTGGATCTTGAAGTAGGTTTTTTTAAAACAATTTTCTTTTAATTGTTCACAGCTCGGGATATTTGGTTTTATTCATGAAAATGGTCGGTAGGAATCTTCCTTCCAAGATATAGATTTAAATAGTTGGTGGAAACAAAATGGATGTCTATTTGAAATGCAGGCCAATGCTGTCCAGACGCGAATAGATAAGTTAAAATGTTTAAACTCGTTGCAGGAAGAGGGCTGGGTGTAAGCGATATAGGCCAAGTGCTTGGACTGTTTAGTTGCGTCGAGTTAAGATGCAACCCGCTTCGCAAAATAGCCTCGAATTCACCCAAATAGGTAACGTCGTTAAGAAACCTCGAGCCAAGGGTCATTCAAGATGGCAAGATTTGTCTTGTCAACTAGAGTTGTCATTTGCCGGTTAAAAGCACATTTGTGTTAAACCTCAATACTTTTTCTCAGCGCAAAAAAAAAAAAAAATGTTTATAAAATAACGTATTATTATTATTTATTATTATTATTATTATTAGCACCGCGTCTTACTACCCATTCGGGTTATACGCACTTACGCTAATGTGTAATGGTAGGGTGATTGTGAGATGAAATGGAGGACCTACAGTTTAACGTGGAATCCGAACCACGGTGGCGGCCTGGCATTCCCCACATTCACAAGATGTCTTGTCAGAGGTGAAGGAAGGATTTGGTAATCAGAAAATAACGTAAAATACGTAAATAAATTAGGTATTTATTTTATCAGTTGATTATGTAAAATATATATGTATTAATAATTTTTTTTCTCTTGAAATAATTTTATATTTTTCATGAGCCAGCGGGGCCGTAAGTGGCCCTCTTGCCGCGGGTTGAACACCCCCGGCTCTTTTCGCCAAACCGCAAATATTGTGGCGCTCGACTATTGCTATTATTACTGTTGTTATTATCACCGTGAGATTAAACCTAAACCGCAATTGAAATAAGGTAAATGAAGGCTGGCCATCATATCGTGTTATGTAACGCATCTTATATTGCACCTATTAAACTGAGGTATGATACTATTAGCAGTCATATACAGTCCATTTTTCATTTAAAGAGCATTTTAGAAAATGTAAACATATTTCTTTCTCGCAACCCCTGATAGAGAGCAAGTATTGTGATCTAAGAAAAATAATTGAACTCTATATTTTGATAAATCTCGATGTTACATGACCCCCCCTCCCCGAAATAGAAAAATGTGTTTTTTTGATACCGTCTGTATGTTTGACTTTCTGTGTTAAGGTTTTCTTAAGGTACCCCAGAGGGGTTTTGGAATTGGGTATCCAACCCTAAAATTTAAGGTAGGCCTACTATACTGAAGGGTAACATAAGACAAAATCGATTTTCGTAATACGCTCAAACGATTTTGATTAAATTTTGTATCTAGGTTCTGTTTAACTTTACAAACCAAATGCCAATCCTAGTTTTCCCATGAAAATGAATTTGAGGGATACTTTTCATTCTTGATCATACCTCCGCAACTATTTAATATACAAAATAGAATGCCAGGCCTCCACCGTGGTTCGGATTCCACGTTAAACTGTAGGTCCTTCATTTCATCTCACAATCACCCTACCATTACACATTAGCATAAGTGCGTATAACCCGAACGGGTAGTAAGACGCGGTGCTAATAATAATAATAATAATAATAATAATATATATATATATATAATAAATTATTATTGTAAAGTTGTAGAACAATTAAAATTAAAAATCTTTTATTTGAATTTTGTATATAGTATCACTAGTTTCTGAACTATAAGCAAAGATATATTTATGTTTTTTATGTAGGGCTTTTAAAAATGTTAAATTGCTTGTTATGTTCTTTGGTGGACAGAAATGTTCCTCTTTTATCAATGTTTCTGTAACAGAGTATATGATTTAATTTGTTTTCTTTGGTTGAGTATTTCGGCGGCCATATATTTATATTATTTCGTTCCACAAGTCTTACGAATACTTAAGAAAATGTTTCTATTCACCACCTCCCTTGTAATTTGCTATTCCACCAGCGATGACTCACCACCTCCCTTGTGACATGCTATTCGACCAGTGATGACACACCACCTCCCTTGTGACATGCTATTCGACCAGCGTTGACTCACCACCTCCCTTGTGACATGCTATTCCACCAACGATGACTCACCACCTCCCTTGTGACATGCTATTCGACCAGTGATGACTCACCACCTCCCTTGTGACATGCTATTCCCCCAGCGATGACTCACCACCTCCCTTGTGAGATGCTATTCCGCCAGCGATGACTCAACACCTCCCTTGTGAGATGTTACTCCCCAAGCGTTGACTCACCACCTCCCTTGTGACATCCTATTCCTCCAGCGATGACTCAACACCTCCCTTGTGACATGCTATTCCCCCAGCGATGACTCACCACCTCCCTTGTGAGATGTTACTCCCCCAGCGATGACTCACCACCTCCCTTGTATGGTATCACCCTACTCACCAATCCACCCGATCCTCCAAGAGATGACACGGACCTCGTCACTATCCTCTCGACTAGACTAACACCTGTTGAAGTCTCCCAGCCTCGTGCGAGCCGGAACTTCAGTAATATAATAACTTTTTTTTTCTAATTGATTTAAAAGGTATTTACCTCAACTCGTCTTATTTACAGAGTTAATTCTCGCTGCAGGCTATCCGCCACCATGGTGGTTACTTCACGCTCTCATCAACACCACCGTGACGATCAGGTGACACTTGGAGGAACACGAGGAACCTTGGTTCCACTATTGTTCCACCATCGTTCCACCCTGGTTCCACCATCGTTTCACCCTGGTTCCACCATCGTTTCACCCTGGTTCCACCATCGTTTCACCCTGGTTCCACCATCGTTTCACTCTGGTTCCACCATCGATACACCCTGGTTCCACCATCGTTTCACCCTGGTTTCAACATCGTTCACCCTGGTTCCAACATCGTTTCACCCTGGTTCTAACATCGTTCACCCTGGTTCCAACATCGTTCACCCTGGTTCCAACATCGTTCACCTTGGTTCCAACATCGTTCACCTTGGTTCCACCATCGTTTCACCCTGGTTCCAACATCGTTTCACCCTGGTTCCACCATCATTTCACCCTGGTTCCACCATCGTTTCACCCTGGTTCCACCATAGTTTCACCCTGGTTCCACCATCGTTCCACCCTGGTTCCACCATCGTTTCACCCTGGTTCCACCATCATTTCACCCTGGTTCCACCATCGTTTCACCCTGGTTCCACCATCGTTTCACTCTGGTTCCAACATCGTTCACCTTGGTTCCACCATCATTTCACCCTGGTTCCACCATCGTTTCACCTTGGTTCCAACATCGTTCACCTTGGTTCCACCATCGTTTCACTCTGGTTCCACCATCGTTTCACCCTGGTTCCAACATCGATACACCCTGGTTCCACCATCGTTTCACCCTGATTCAAACCAACGTTTCACCCTGGTTCCAACATCGTTCACCTTGGTTCCACCATCGTTTCACCCTGGTTCCACCATCGTTTCACCCTGATTCAAACCAACGTTTCACCCTGGTTCCAACATCGTTCACCTTGGTTCCACCATCGTTTCACCCTGGTTCCACCATCGTTTCGCCCTGGTTCCACCATAGTTTCACCCTGGTTCCACCATCGTTTCACCCTGGTTCCACCATCGTTTCACCCTGGTTCCAACATCGTTTCACTCTGGTTCCAACATCGTTTCACCCTGGTTCCAACATCGTTCACCTTGGTTCCACCATCGTTTCACCCTGGTTCCACCATCGTTTCACCCTGGTTCCACCATCGTTTCACCCTGGTTCCACCATCGTTTCACTCTGGTTCCAACATCGTTTCACCCTGGTTCCAACATCGTTTCACCCTGGTTCCAACATCGTTCACCTTGGTTCCACCATCGTTTCGCCCTGGTTCCACCATAGTTTCACCCTGGTTCCACCATCGTTTCACCCTGGTTCCACCATCGTTTCACCCTGGTTCCAACATCGTTTCACTCTGGTTCCAACATCGTTTCACCCTGGTTCCAACATCGTTCACCTTGGTTCCACCATCGTTTCACTCTGGTTCCAACATCGTTTCACCCTGGTTCCAACATCGTTCACCTTGGTTCCACCATCGTTTCACCCTGGTTCCACCATCGTTTCACCCTGGTTCCAACATCGTTTCACCCTGGTTCCACCATCGTTTCACCCTGGTTCCACCATCGTTTCACCCTGGTTCCACCATCGTTTCACCCTGGTTCCAACATCGTTCACCTTGGTTCCACCATCGTTTCACCCTGGTTCTAACATCGTTCACCCTGGTTCCAACATCATTCACCTTGGTTCCACCATCGTTTCACCCTGGTTCCACCATCGTTTCACCCTGGTTCTAACATCGTTCACACCTGGTTCCAACATCGTTTCACCCTGGTTCCATTATAGTTTCACCCTGGTTCCACCATAGTTTCACCCTTGTTCCACCATCGTTCACCTTGGTTCCACCATCGTTTCACCCTGGTTCCACCATCGTTTCACCCTGGTTCCAACATCGTTTCACTCTGGTTCCAACATCGTTTCACCCTGGTTCCAACATCGTTCACCTTGGTTCCACCATCGTTTCACCCTGGTTCCACCATCGTTTCACCCTGGTTCCAACATCGTTCACCTTGGTTCCAACATCGTTCACCTTGGTTCCAACATAGTTTCACCCTGGTTCCACCATCGTTTCACCCTGGTTCCAACATCGTTCACCTTGGTTCCACCATCGTTTCACCCTGGTTCCACTTTCGTTTCACCCTGGTTCCACCAACGTTTCACCCTGGTTCCACCATCGTTTCACCCTGGTTCCAACATCGTTCCACCCTGGTTCCACCTTCGTTTCACCCTGGTTCCACTTTCGTTCCACCCTGGTCACAGACAAGTAAGAAACAGACTCTCAACTTAACGGGATTTGCTGCGCTTCTTTTGCTGCGCATGAGTTCCATCAACACTAGGCCTCGCTAGTGTCACTGCTGGCTGATGATAGGACTAACCGCAGTGATCCTAGTGGGGAAGGACTCAAGCTGCCAAAAGGAGCGCAACCATTTTAACCTGGAGGCTGAGTGTCTGGGTATATTAGTTGTTTGTGACCCTGGTATAAATAATCCGTGGTAGTACTAGAGAACTTGATTCTATATTCCTTAGTATACCCTTCGTTTACCCTCAAAGGTATCAGCAGTCTTACCTTGACTGATTACACTATGGCCATATCTTTATACGCTTCACCTTAGTGGAACCAAGCAAGGTAGCAGTCTTACCTTGACTGATTACACCATGGCCATATCTTATAACCTACATCATAGTAGAACCAAGCAAGGTAGCAGTCTTACCTTGACTGATTACACTATGGTCCTATCTTATAAGCTACACCATAGTGGAACCAAGCAAGGTAGCAGTCTTACCTTGACTGATTACATTATGGTCCTATCTTATAAGCTACACCATAGTGAAACCAAGCAAGGTAGCAGTCTTACCTTGACTGATTACACTATGGTCCTATCTTATAAGCTACACCATAGTGGAACCAAGCAAGGTAGCAGTCTTACCTTGACTGATTACATTATGGTCCTATCTTATAATCTACACCATAGTGGAAATAAGCAAGGTAAGCTTGTATTATTTCGACGCAAACAAAGTGTACGCATGTCCTGAGACATGTCCGTCCTGTTAGCTCATATGTAACACACGTCCATACATCACTCGCGATAGTCCGCCAGTTCGCCACCAGGCGGAAATTAATCCCAGGCTTGTCGATCCATCCACCATCTGACGGTCAATTTATTACACCCGCGGTCTCTTCTCGGACCGGTCACGCGTCGGATGATATTAAAATGGTAATCCAATCAGCGCGAGTTGATGCCGTTTAATAGATTGCGAGAGCTTCATTCAGTAAATTAGTCGCCTTCAAATTGTTTGACGCTATTTTTAAATATGCCATTAGTTTTGTTTTTTCCATAGAATAATTATGTGACGCATGGTTAAATAATTACACACAGCTTGGCTTGTTTATTAAATTGAATAAGTTTTGATAGAAAAGAAAAAACAAATGATACCTACTAGTTAACGTGCACTTTCTGAACCGAACCCGCGTGAATTCCTATGAGCGATAGCGAAAGAACCTATCAATTTTGCTGGTAAAGGTATTTTCACGTACTTTCCAGGGTTCTTTTACACGACACAATTGACATGAGGTCGACAGCTTTACTTCCCCTCCGAAGGAAGTTGTGCTACGGATTTTTATCGCTCAAGAAAAATCCGTCGACTCCGGCCGGGTTTGAACCCACTAACACCTGGTCTTGAAGCGAGCACTTTATCCCAAAACCACCGAGGTAGACCACTATAAAATAAAATATGCAATTGCTTCTAGTTTGAGTCGCAAAGCATCACGGGTCTGCTAGCATGTGAATTTACTGCGCCACTAAAACAGACCCTGCCATTTCTTCTTGGAAGAAGTTTGGCTCATATAAGGAGACATGGGGGCCGTTTTCGAGCTAATTTATCAAGTTATCCCCCCCCCCCAACGAATAGCTTGTAGGCTGACCTTGGCCTCGACCAGGTTGAAAGGTCGTTCACCTGCCTGTTGCCATTTTAAAGAGGTTTGTTATTAGATGCTGGTTGGGTGCGGGTCAAAGGATAACTTTCCCCTCTTCCCTCCAACCCGTTTCTCCCCACAACCATAATATCAAAGTGGAATTTTTTTTTTTCAATTATTTAAAAAAAAATGTATATTCAAATTTCTAGTAATCGCCTCGCATCGAACTAGAATCACTTATCCCCCCCCCCCCCCCCCAGCAACCCTACCGTAAGAACATGATTTGGGGTTCGTCCTTTTAATTCCGTAAGGATTTTTTTTTCTGGTGATTTTTGACCTTCCCCCTACGTAAGGGATCATAAGAGAGTGAATCAATCCACTCTATCTTAAGTAATATTTTTACGATTTGGTAAATTATATTATTTTTAATAGTTTAGTTAGTTTTAACCCGTTTCGGTGGCCGCGTGGTCTATCGCGCTACTCTCGTGCTAGACTAGACTGCCAATGACGGGGAGAGATAAATTCGAATCTTGGTCGGTTGTACTGAGGTGGGTTTTTTTTTCATAATAGTTTTGCACTTTCTCCACGCAAATGCGGGTACACTCCATCTAAATAAAACATCCCTAATCTCTAAAACCATTAGCGTAATTAGTATATAAGTGTATAACACGCATGAGTAGTAAGACGCGATGATAAAAACGTTAGACATAAGAATTGGCAATAAAGAGAGGGAAATGAAATCTTAGAATACTTTAATTACAGAGTAAATAAAATGCAAAAAAAAGTTCCTCACCATAAACATTGATAAAAAGCCATAAGTTAGATGTATTCTGACCTCTTATCCCTTCCTTTCGTAGGAACACGTAAGAAAATACTGAAGCCCCGTTCCCTTTCCAAATCCCATATGTAATTTAAGAACGGCCCCTTGTGATGGAGGTTAATTTCGCTAACCTTTTGTTTCTCTTTTGAAAACCGTCACTCCCTCCCCCCTACAACCCTCACCATTCATTTATCTCTAGTAGAAATATACGACCGCAGGATAACGTCAAAGAAAGTATGTCCCGGATTAGCAAGACTGCTCCGGTTGATTTATTTGTTTGTGGTTCTCTGCTATTTGAACGAGTCGTCCGTCAGTCTCGATGAATTATTGCGAGTGTTGAGTTAATAAAGTGCTGGGCCGCCCTTAATCAACACTTTCTTGCTTTCCAGTTGTAACGTCTTGGACGCAAGCTGATTAAAACAATCAGGGATGTAATAAGGCAATTAGGAGAGATTGCTGTGGAGTTGGTTTTTTTTTTGTTTCGTTCTCTGGGAGCAATAAGATAGAACATCTTGCTTGACCAACCAACAATCTTTTTTATGCTTTAGGACCATAGCGCCGGTTATTCGTGGGAGTGCACTTTAGGCCCGCTGTGCTGGTTATTCTTGACTTAGAGGGGAGTATGGTGGTTAGTAGAACCGTTGTGCTGGTTATTCTTGACTTAGAGGGGAGTATGGTTTAGAACCATTGTGCTGGTTATTCGTGACTTCAGAGAAGAGTACGCTATATATCCAGTAAGCACGTTATTCGGGACTTCAGAGAAGAGTGCGCTCTAGATCCACTGTGCCCGTTATTCGTGACTTCAGAGAAAAGTACGCTTTAGATCCAGTGTGCATGTTATTCGTGACTTATGAAGTGTTTCTGTTTTACGGGTCCCTACGTTGTGCGCCAATTAAAGTGTTATTGGTGATTGGAATATTGTATAATTAATACACACTTATTATGTTGACATTCTTTTATTTCTAAATCTCGGTTTATTTCTAGAGAAAATAGATCATGTCGTCGACGAAATATATACGCGGCCTATTGCATGATCGCGGACAGGAGCTGCAGTCCGAGTACTTCAAGGGTTAGACTCCCAGTGACTAGTGAGTAGTGTCCTTACATTGCACCATTCTATGTATATATCCATTACTCATGGAAGCTTCGAGAAGGTCGTTATAAAAAATTAAAATACAAGACAAAAACATCTCGTTGTCACTAGAAGCTTCGAGAGCCGGAAACTGACTCAAGTTCCTTTTTAAAATCTCTATTCGAACTTTCCAGAACAAGAAGTTATTATTTAAAAATCTTATATTGTCAACTTGACTTGACTAACTTGATGCACTCTGACGTAATTTACAGTAGCGTGTACCTTCTTGGAAGAAGAAGTGCTTCAAGCGCCATGTAATAGATTATAATTTAAAGAAAATAAAATACGTTTATAAAATTAGGACGATATTATTGTCAATGCTTTCACATATTCTTTAGGGGCAAATCAATAACATTACACTTTAGATAAGAGTATGCTATTGATCGAGTATGCACGATATTCGTGACTTCAGAGAAGAGTGCGCTTTAGATCCACCGTGCCCGTTATTCGTGACTTCAGAGAAAAGTACGCTCTAGATCAAGTGTGTCCGTTATTCGTGACTTCAGAGAAATGTAAGCTTTAGATCAAGTGTGCTCGTGACCTTAGGGGCAGTAAGATTTAGGACAAAACAAATATTGAGAATAATTTATATACATTATATTAACTTAGGGTTGCATCATCACACGTATTACAAACTAACTGAACCAAAAGAAGCGACTCTAGATGTTTAACCTTAACCCCAATAACTATAATCTCTCAGTACTGTAACAAACTTTAAAACAAACTATTAGACGGGCTCAGGTCCTGTCGCTCTCACACCTAACCACTTAGCTACCGAGACGGGAAGCAGATAAGCGCCCCCTACTACATTAGGAAGAGCGAATCTATCCCTCGGTCCCCTTACAGTCCAACAACCCACAGGAGAAATCAACAACATCTGCTGAATGTATCTGTGGGGGTGTCATTGTGCCCGGTACAGGACCATGTAAGGGGGATATTGTGTTTTATTGTTTCCTGTAACGGGGAAATGACAAGAGAGGTGTGAGGAGGAAGTATATCAGTGGCTAGGTTCTTCCTCTGGTCGAGTGTCCACGTGGCAAGACCGAAGGGAAGGAAGATAGCTCGCTCGCTTGTGACCAACAACGTGCCACTCACGTTTTAGACGAGCTGACGCCTCTGTCCTCGTGCCCACCGGTGCGTGTGTTTATTACGCTATTACCTTTCGCCAGTTCTCCTCGTCCAAAGGCCGCTCGACCATCAATAATAAAGGAGTCGGCTATTTGTGACGTAGAAAGTCGAGATATGATTTTCCATATTAATTTGTATTTACGTTTTATTCGACGCGTTTTAAAGAGACAACATTGGAACAAAAACTATAATTCATTGATTAAATTATAAAAAATAGCCTAACATCGTCACAAAATATTTTTTTTAATTCTAAGTTTTCTAAACGCACTAAAAAATGTGTCCCAAGCTCAGGTTATTAGGTATATTCACGAAAATGTCCTGTAGGATTCTTCCTGCCAGGAGAGAGATTAAAAATGTCCTTTGAATAGGAAACAAGGAAAATATAATTTTTAAAAGAAAGTCAATGCTGGCCATACGTAAATTTGTTGCCCTCTCGTGCTGTGAGAATTTTTTCCAAGGTTGGCAACACTGAGTGGTAGTGGGGGGTCTTCTGAACACAACGAGCACAGGCGGACCTCGTTAGTATGAAAACTCGCCTTGTAGTGTCCGTTTGTGTGAAATATGTCGATAAGAAATCCTGCCAAGTGCGAGGTGCGCGCTGTCATCAGGTTCCTTCTCGCTGAAGGAAAAACACCGACTGAAAACTTTTTCATGGATCAAAACTGTTTATGGCGAAGGTGTTATGAACCGAACGAAAGTTTAAGTGGTGTCGTGAGTTTAATGAAGGCAGAACGAATGTTCATGACGATCAGAGGTGTGGAAAACCTTCCATGTTGACCGATGAGTTGGTGCAAAAAATCGAGAAAACTGTTCGTGAAGACCGCCGATTGACATTTGATGAAATTTCTGCGATGTTTCCACAACTCTCCAGATATCTCTTACATGAAACAATTATTACAGAAACGCCGGGATTCCAAAAATTGTGCGCAAGATGGGTTCCAAAACAACTGACAGAGCAGCACAAAGTGAATCGAGTCACTAGCGCTCGTGAGTTCCTTGAGTGATTTAATTTGGTAGGTGAGGAGGATTTTCCGAGCTCGATTGTGACTGTAGATGAAACCTGGGTGGCTCATTAAACTCCTGAGGCAAAAAGATAGTCATCACAGTGGCGGCACACCAGTTCCCTATCTGCCAAAAAATTCAAAACCTCAATTTCGGGCCCAAAAAAATCTGGCCACTATGTTTAGGACCGAAAAGGTATCATTTTGATCGAATTTCTGCCTCAGAGGGAGACGATTAATGCAGCACTATATTGTAGACCCTAAAAAAGCTCAAGAGAGCAATTCAAAACCAACGGAGGGGAATGTTGCAAAAAAACGCCGCCCGCACACGGCCAACGCCACCAAGGCGCTTTTGGACTCATTCATTTGGGACATTCTGAACCACTCCGCATACTCCCCTGACTTGGCGCCTTCAGACGTTCATCTTTTCAACTCCCTGAAGACTCACATGGGAGAAAAAAAAATTCAACTGACGAGGAGGTGAAACAAGAGGTCCTGAACTGGAAGAAGGAGATGGCAGGAGAATTATTTGAGGAGGGCATCAAAAAGCTTGTGACACGGCTCACAACCTGCATAGAACGGGAAGACGACTACGTGGAGAAATAACTGATATATTTACCAACAACATGCTGTAATTTTGTTTTAGATACAATTTTTTTAAATAGAAAAATAGAGTACTCTTACTTTCTGGACATGCCTCGTATGACAGTGTTTATACTCGTCAGAAGAAGAGGGGAAGGTATATCGGCAGATAAACAAGAGGACCTCACAGGATGACCTGATCATTTTATTCCCTCTCTTTCTATTTCGTACATTGGAGTCTAAGTGTGGTAGCGCTTAGATTGCTCAAGTGTGTTAAGTTAAGATGCAACCCGCTTCGTAAAATAGCTTCTAATTCACCAAGAAGGTAACGTCGTTACGTAAGCTACTTCCCAACCAGGAAAGGTTCGTGATCTTTCCTATTTATTTTTAACCACAATTATATTTCGCCGGGAATTGTTATTTTCGGTCCGTGGTTTTTGATGATATCTTGATATAATTTGTTGTTTGCGTGTGACACAAATAGTTTGTGTTATTTCTGCTTACTTGACAGCTTGAGTTAGGTATAACCTGATTTAGGTTGGAAACTTCTCTCGGGGGCGGCGGGGGGTTGAGTCGCGGTGACATATGTGTCGCTGTGTTAGTGTGTTATCTCGCATATACGGATTACGTATGAGGCTATGAATCACCGCACACATTTATCTTCCGACCAACGAAAAAATATAAATAAACTGCGTTAATGTGGAAAAGAAAGTTAATAAATACTAAAAAATAATGGCGTGTCTCGCTTCGTTGGTCGCATGGTCTAGGGCGCCGTCTTCGTAGGAAAACTTTTCCTTCCGTCGAGATAGCGCACACCTCTTGGTTAAAAAATAATCTTGTGAACGTCCGTGTAAAATCAGGCCACGTGGTTATTGGTCTGAACCTCGTCTTACTACCCGTCCGATCTATCCTCATATTTAAAATAATTAAGTATGACTGAGGAGGATATAGTTTGGAATAAGCGTACGCGCATTCGCGTTGAGGGACGATCGTATTAAAAACCATTTTAGAAAATAAATAAAATACATACTGCACCTCGGGCCGGGATTCGAATCCCTACCACTTATTTAAGGTAGCGTGTCTTTCTACGGAGGTAAAGGTACCGGGTTCGATTACTGGCTAGGCTGAAAATGTATTATCGGTGAATTGTGGGTTCCCCCTTTCACAGTGAGTAATCATCGGTTGGTGGGGAGGGGGGAGGGGGACATGTTGTGTCTGTTCTAGTTTTAAGTTAGTTTATAAGTCGTGTGCTGATATAATCAGTCGGTCTAGAAAGTACACGAAATAATAATTAGTAAAAAGTCTCATCTTCACCCCCTCCCCACTCAAACAACGAAAAACATGTCGCCATGTAAAACTAATTTCACCGCCGGCGCGATTGCGTGGTTTATTTGACACCCCCGACCCCCCATTCACCTCGAACTCAAGACCCGACTCGACAAATCTGCTACGCACTTGTTCTCAGATTGTTAAATGTGATAAAAACAACATTGCAGTGTTTCCAAACATTTGAGATCACGTTTATAACCGAACTTTCTCTATTACATACAGTTACTTCTCGTATTCGTCAAACGAATGTTTCATGGCGTAGTTCGCCACGAACACTTATTTTAGTTATTATTATTATTATTATACTATTTTTTATTTATTATTATTATTATTATTATTATTATTATTATTATTATTAGCACCGCGTCTTACTACCCGTTCGGGTTATACGCACTTACGCTAATGTGTAATGGTGGGGTGATTGTGAGATGAAATGGAGGACCTACAGTTTAACGTGGGATCCGAACCACGGTGGAGGCCTGGCATTCCACACATTCACAAGCTGTGATTAATACACGTCTTGTCAGAGGTAAAGTAAGGGTTTGGTAATTAGATAAATCTGTGCCGGGACTGAGGATTGAACCCCGGACCCTCAGCACAGAAATCCGACACCTTACCCTTAGACCGCCAGGTCACCAATACTATGAAGTCACATGACTGACTCACTCACTGACATTAATGTTTACCCACTTCCAGATGAGCTAGAAACTTGAAATTTTGCAAACTTATAGCCTGTAACCGACGGGAAAGTTCCAAAAAGTTAAAAAATTTCATTTTTAACCCTCGAAAAAAAATTTCAAAATGGCGTAGCAAATTTAAAGTCGGTGCGAACCTTTCTTTGGAGGTCTCTTGTGGCTAAACGGTAAGACCTATCAAAAAACTGCTCTGGAATTACATTAGTTTACATCCACCTGTAAGTAAAACTCACCGGTGGAGCCTCCAACGAGAAAATCGAGTAAGTTTCCCGAAGTTCTACCTTTCCGGGATAACATTCAAGTCGTACACGCATGATTACGGCTTGATTCAGATAGGAAGCGTCCTTCTTTTTAGACAGTTATAAAATGTACTAAAACAATTTTCATAAATTTTTACTTAAAAGCACGAAACTTGCCACTGTCATTTTTCAGTGTTGACAGCAAAACAAAAGTTGAGGTTTTATGAAAATGCCATCCTACAAAAATCATACCATACACTCCCAAACGCTCAGAATAATCAAAGCGTCGTTACCGGACTTGCAAAGTTCGAGGCTCTTTTGCGATTTGGGTTGCATCTTAAGAGCGTTCGTCATAGCAGGCCCGACTAGGCTCCCGGCTCGCGCGAGGGATTATGGGAGTAAAAGGGAAAAGAAAAGACCGAGATCTGCCAGAAATGTGTGAAATGCATTCGTATTTGAATGATTACTCGACATTTCACGCGGTGACGATGGGCGACAGAGCGACAAAGTTTCTTCTTATTTTTATTATTATTATTATCATCATCATCATCACCGGGTCATACTACCCGTTCGGGTTATACGCTAATGTGTAATGGTAGGGTGATTGTGAGATGAAATGGAGGACCTACAGTTTAACGTGGGATCCGAACCACGGTGGAGGCCTGGCATTCCCCACATTCACAAGTTGTGATTGATACACGTCTTGTTAGAGGTGAAGGAAGGGTTTGGCAATCAGATAAACCTGTGCCGGGACCGAGGATTGAACCCCGGACCCCCCAACACACAAGTCTGACACCTTACCCCTAGACCGCCAGGTCACCGAAAGTTTCTTGATATTAAATACAGTATGTCCCTGTTATGACAATGAAAATTTGTGCACAGTGCTTATTTGTGAAGACATTTTAAAATGGTCAAAAATCGGCCTTTTCATTGCATTTTTTATCCAAATATAATTTAATATTTCAACGATGTTCAGTTTTAGGAACTTCTATTAACTCTTTATCTCCATTAATGTTTAATCAGAAATGATCCACGTGCAATAGTGTTGGTGTAAATGTACTGTTTCTAGCCGACTGTACCACATAGTTGATTGGTATGCGATGTATGCTCTTAACCTGAAGCACCTAAACACTCTAAGCACTCACACTTAGACAGCAATGTACGAAATAGAAAGAGAGGGAAGAAAATGAGCAGTTCATGCTGTGAGGTCCTCTTGTTTATCTGCTGATAACATTTCCCCTCTTCCGATGACGGTCATAAACACTCACTCTACGCCTGGGACAACATTGACTTACATTTCAATATTAACTTTTCCTTATTTCCTGTTCTAGATAGACATTTGCTTCCAGGAACTCTTTTTTAATCCACCTCCTTGCAGGAAGATTCCTACAGAACATTTTGTTGAATAGACCAAATATCTCGAGTTGCAGATGATTAAAAAAAAAGTTTAAAATAAAATTCAAGATTAATTTTTTTTTGTGACAATGAGAGATTAATTTTAGAACTATTTACTAATTTATGGTTTTTATTTCGATGCTTTATCTTTAAAACTAACCGAATAAAACGTAAATACAAGAACAAGTAGAATCCCCCCTGTGTCATCACGGCAAGTCGAGGTAGTTATTTCACATGTTAATGTATTTATATTTTATTTGGCGAGTATTATAGATAGAACATTTAAACAAAAACCATAGATTATTAAATAAAAATAATAGTCTTTCATTGAAACAAAACTATTTTTTGATCTTATTGTTTAAAAAAAATCGTCTACAACTCAGGATATTTGGTCTGTTAACTAAAATGTCCTGTAGGAATCTTCCTGCCAGGAGGTAGAATAAAAAAGTCCGTGGAAACAAATATCTATCTAAATAGGAAACAAGGAAAATACAATTTTGAAATGCAAACAGTAGCGAGTGTGTATACTCGTCAGCGGAAGAGGGGAAGTGTTACCAGCAGATAAACAAGAGCACCTCACAGGGTGAACTGCTCATGTTCTTCCCTCGCTTTCTATTTCATACATTGGCATTTAAGTTAAAATGTAAGCCCGCCTCGCAAAAATTGTTCCGTATTCTTCAAGTAGGCTACTTTGTTAATTGAATCTCTTTCCTGTGCAGATTTCTCAGCCAGCCTTGTTTAATAACACGTCTAGGACAGCGGAACATGCAGGTCGGGTCGCGCGCGCCTCTAGCTCGACTGTAATTATCAGCAGCAAGTTTCCCCGGGACTGAGCCGCCTCTAATGACGGTGTACAACGGGAGGGAGGGGTAGCTCTAAGAAACGCCCAATTTTCATAAGAAGGGCCATTAAAAAAACACACAAACATATATTTTGCTGTCGACATTGATAACATTTCACTATGCTCGTAAATTTGAACAATTGCGCAGGAATCGAACACGATACCTTTGGCTTAGTACGACATTGCTCTGACCACTGAGCTATCCTGGAATCGTCCCGAACCCTGGGGCGTTTTTCACTCTTAGTTTAAGGCTGAGTCTGTGATGGACGTGTGAAGATAACCAATCCAACAATCTCCATGTACAGTCCGTTTACCCTGAAAGATATCGGTCTTACCTTGACTGATTACACTATGGTCCTATCTTATAAGCTACGCCATAGTGGAACTAAGCAAGGTAGCAGTCTTACCTTGACTGATTACACTATGACCCTATCTTATAAGCTACACCATAGTGGAACCAAGCAAGGTAGCAGTCTTACTTTGGGCTCTCTCTTATAATATTTTGAAAATTGAAAAATGACACCTGGACACGGGAATTGAACCCGGGACCTTTGGCTTAGTACGCCAATGCTCTTACCACTGAGCTATCCAGGAATCGTGCCCAGGGTCATTCTTCACTCATATTTTAAGGCAGAGTCTATGATGGACGTGCGGAAATCGTCGCAATACCTTACAATTATAATAATTGTACAAGTAGCAGCAATAAGCCAACTCCGAGTCGGAGGTAGCTGCGTTATCTGATAGCTCTTAATAAAATCACTAGCCGACGATTTCCGCACGTCCATCATAGACTCTGCCTTAAAATATGAGTGAATAATGGCCTTGAGTACGATACTAATCTTAGCTAGATCAGTGGTGGATCATTTGGACGCTAAACTAAGGGTCCCAGTTTCAATTCTCGTGTCCAGGTGTCATCTTACGAATATTTGAAGCGCCTATATCGGTAAACTAATCATCTCGATCTCCCAAGCTTCGCTATTCATCTACAAATTAATTGTACAACCGTTCGCTTTCTTCATTTTATTTTATTTTGTTATCACCGCATCTTACTACCTGTTCAGGTTGTGCACGCATATATGACAATTACTCTAATGGGCTAGGGATGAGGAAGGAAGTATTTTAGATGTAATCTACTCGCATTTGCGTGGAAGGAGAGTAGGGAAACATTTAGGAAAAAACATCCTCAGTAAACCCGACCGGGATTACAACCCCTGTCTTCGGCAGGAACAGTCTAATATGAGTGGCGCCTTAGGGCTTAGACCATTCGGCCACTGAAGCGTGTTCCTGTAAGTACAATTCATTTCAATATTTTATTAGATCTAGTGTTCTCTTAAGGTAGTGACAACAGCAGGCCATATGACTTGACGTATGCATACATGAAATTAGATGGAGTAGCTTTTATATCAGATAAGATCCTTTTTATGGAAATGGTATCGTACCAATGACCCGCTACCGAGCAGAGAGTAACAGGTTCCATTTAATAAGCGCGCCTCTCATTTTTTTTTCTTTTTTTTCCTATTTAATCTATTTTTCTCTCCTGTGCGTTGCCCATATTAATGAAGCTACGAGTTTTGTTATATACTTGAAAGATTTCACCCCTTTTAAAGAATTCGTGGCGTCATTAAAAATTTCTAATATCTATAAAGAAACTCACTATCGTATAAAGGGCGTTTTTCGCAACAAAAACGAAATCGCACAACTCTTACGACAAGAAGTAACAATAATGATTTGTTTAAAATAGATGGTAACCACATTTTTTCCTAGTTTTATTTTGAAGTGTGTTGCTTTAGGTAGGGTAGCTTAGTCCGTAATAATATAATATTAATTAGTGCAGTTTTAAACTATATAATACAATTAATCAAAACTTTTATCAAAGCGAGTATTACTTGGTTTCATAAATTCTTAAAGAAAAATCTCTTCTTGTTATATTGAAGTACGTTTGACCAATAGACTTATTACCGCTAGACTACGCGTGTTTAGGCACTGTGGCTGTGACGTCATTTGGGCAAGACGCTATGTCGGTCCTATTTGTTGAGATTTGATACGCACTCTAATAGTAATAGTAATAATAATGTTATATTATTTTACTCACACATTTCTACCGTGACATCTATAAATACCAGTGGCGTGACGTGGCATGTTGCCAGGGTAATCAGTTTCTTTTTGCACCGAGTCTTACTAACGCATACGCATTAATTACGATAGTTAGCTTAGGATGAGTAAGGTTGAATTCAAAGGGAGTGTACCCGCATTTGCGTAAAAAAATGGGGAAACTATTAATTAAAAACCAACCTCATTACATCCGACTGGGATTCAAACCCGTATCTCCCCCCTGTCATTGGCAGTTTAGTCTATTGTGTGAATGATGCCCCAGACTATGTGGCCACCGAAGTATTTCAAGAGTTAGTTGAGACTTTACCCGTGAATGTTGTTGCCAACCCTGATAAATTAAAAACAAAAGTCTTCATGTTTTGTATATGTCAAGTTTATCTAAAACTCTAAATCTGTTGTAGATGTTGACTTTTGATCAAACTTGTTATATTTGTTTATATTTTAGTTAAGGAGATATTAAGTTTTACTAAATTTTGGACCCGCCTTTTATTAAAACATAAAAATCCATCGAAATTCAATTTCTGACAAAATGTTAGATGTTGAATTTTCAATGATATTTCTCGTAATACTTAGGCCTACTATTATTTAGACCGACACCTTAGCTCGGTCGGTAATGTGTCTGTCCACAAAGCTGAGGGGCCCCGGGTACGATTCCTGGCATGGTCGATATTTAATCACTGAAAGGTGGGTTTCCCCTTGCACAGTGATAAATTAACGGTAAGGGGGCTGGATGTTGTGTCTGATCTAGATCTAAGTATTATAATATTATAATCAGTCGGTTCAGAAAGTGCACGTCAAACACCTTAAATAAATTAAAATAAAACATAAATTTACATACGTCAAGTCTCGGTATTATTCTTATTATTAAAGGATGATTTAACAAAAAAAAGTAAATGTTTACTCTGCGATGATATTTTTTATTCGGATTTTAAATAAAATATCATATTTTAAGATGATCAAAAACACGTATTACTCTGTAAATAAACATTAATGAACAGATAGCACACATCTGTCACTTTGAGGTCGGTGTCACACTGTGCAGTTTTTACCGGTCCGATTCGACCTCAAATAGGAACACATTGTTTTAAATGAGAGTTTTTACACTTCTTTGGTACTCACTGGAAGCTACCGCATAGTGCTGCTGTCTGGCGGGATAGCCGGACAACCGGATAGCTGCAATGACACATTCACTAAAGTCAGGTGGTCACACGGTGCCGTTGTGCCGGTCCATTTCACTGCTTCTGTTCGGTATCGACAAATAATGTAATGCTCAATCTTTCCTCCTAACTTATTGCGCTCCTAAATGTTGTGTCCTGTTTGGTTATGTGCGGGCACATTATATTGAACAATTCATCAGATGAATTTGTTGATATGCGGTTAGTACTAAAAAAAATATATATTTCGTTTCATCCAATACTATCGAAAAATGTAATAAAATTTTCCCTTTGACTCTTCTTCGGTAAGGAGAGGATGAACTCAATATTTACGAACTACTGGGTCTTTTAATAATCCTTCAGGATTCAATCCTCGGTCCCGGGACAGATTTATCTGATTATTAAACCCTTCCTTCACCTCTGACAAGACGTGTATTAATCACAACTTGTGAATGTGTGGGATGCCAGGCCTCCACCGTGGTTCGGATCCCACGTTAAACTATAGGTCCTTCATTTCAACTCACACACCTACATTACACATGAGCATAAGTGCGTATAGCCAGAACGGGTAGTAATACGCGGTGCTAATAATAATAATAATAATAATAATAATAATAATAATAATAATAAATAATAATAATAATAATAATTCCAGCTTCAAGAGCACACATAGCTTTCAATTTGAAAATATTACTTATCACTCTCTTTACCTACTGCTTTAGGCAAACTCAAGGGATGCACTATCCTTTCCACCGGACATATGTGACTCGTTGAGGCAATCCCGTCAAACCAGACCTTACATTTTTTTTAGCGCCAAGTGGACAAACCATATCTAAGAAATGTGCGCGCCTTTGGTCGTGAACTACCTGCTCTTACATTTGTTCACCCCGAAACTAGCGCCATTTCTCTTGATCGACCAACCAGCAGGTGTTCAACACGGAAGTAAGAGCTAATTCTAAATAAATGAAAATTTACCAACTTTGGGCCTTCTTTAAAATTCATTAAAATATGAGGCTATGAGCTCTGAATATAATTTACGTTGAAAAGATTTTATTTTAAATAATAAAAGGGATAGTAGGGAAATTTACATAATTTCAAATTTAGTAAAAACTCTCCTGGAGTGTTATCATCACTCTGTTGGTCGGCTACCGATGGAACTACATTCACATATAGGTGTATAAACTATGTTGTGGTTTTTTTGGGGTGAGAAGCCCGCTCTGGAAGGCCTAATTTCCTACCAGAATCCCACTCCATAGAAGCGACGAAACATTTTTTTCTAATCGGCGGAATGATCCGTGGATCCATCTCGCGGAAGCGGTCCGTGCAGCGTCTAGGGCGGCCGATGTAGTGCGTGTGTGGTGCGTGTATGTAAAGAGGTTCTCACGCCCCAGTAAACACACATGGTACTCCCGCCCTTCTAGTGACGTCAGATTCGGGTGCAAGGGAGAGGCGGTGTTTTTTTCTCTTTCTTTTATCAGACCGGGCCACCCTCCGAACTCTCGGTACAACCCCACCTCCCCTGCCCCCGTTCCCCCCCTTTATTCCCACACATCCTACATGATATCCCTGATACTGTGGAGTCATACGTTCTCCGAGAAACAAGAGCACACACAACACATGAAACTTGGCCAGCGCAGACTGCGTTTGTCGCTATGTCCTTGTAGAGACAATCTCAGCTGTGTCTGCGTTTCCCCATAATATCTGCGTGGAAGAATCAATCGGATTTTGAAACCAACCGATTCAATCAGTGAGCATGCGCCTAAAAAAAAGAAAAAAGAGATACAATCAGAAAGTTGCGTCTAAGGTTGTGAGATGATTTGAAAACAAACAAACAAAAATACCTCGTCAAATGAAAATTGTCTCTCTCTTTATATTGATTTGTTTGTTTCATTACACGATACAGTAATTAGAGAAAAAAAATCCATCGTGGCAATAATCTAACTCAGGGTTCGGCAACCTTTTCGGGCCCTGATTGACTTACACACTTACCAAAGGGCTCACGACTATACAACCTTTCTTCGCTTTGATTCTGCATTAGTTGGGTTTTTTGTTGTTTATAAATCTTATATTTATTCCTTGGATTCGGCATATCGTTAAATACTTACGTACCACCCTTTATAGAAAAAAATATAAAATAAATAAAATAACTATTTACATTACCGATTATGACCGATCAAGGTAATTTTTGTCAAACTCAAATAGTATTTGAACGTATCTGATAGATTTGCGTGTCTAAAAATACACTAGTCACGATTATCCGGCCTAAAGTGGTGGAGACAACGGAAAATATGGATAATACGGAATACGAGTGTAATAATAATTTTCAGCATGGGTTTGTCTTATGTAGCTACGCCTCGCACACACTTCCGTTTCCAGCCATATCAAAACAGTGCTGCTATCTACACCTACCAAGACTGTAATATAAGTCAACCTAATGCATATCAGTTATGCTTTGCTGTCTCTAATGGAACAGCTGTAACGTGTTAGGGATCAGTTTATTTTACTAATTACTATTGGATATGTACCGGTTTGTTTATTTTAAGACGCACTTATTAACACCGAGAACCGGGCCGGTTAATACGGAGGGCTGGATAATCGTGACTTCGGTGTATTCAAAAGATCGACATTTAATGACGATGTAATTTTCTCGATTGATCGAGAACTGCCGAAAGATTAGCTGGTAGTCAACTCCTCATCCAAAATATATGTTTGTATACGAAATTATAAAATTAAATACATATATAACCAACCAGCAGCTGTTTTGGGTTTCTGTTACATAACATTAAGGGTCAACATACATTACTACTAGCGTGTGAAGTGCTGCGCCTCTCAAACACATTCTGTTCCCTATTTTCTGCGAACGTTGTGAATCAAGCCTAATAGTCCTGCTAGTGCTGAAAGGCAGACATCTTGGATAGCTTGTTTGGTTTTATCACACGCTCCACCGCAGTCGTCTTAAGGCTACGCCTACCACTTTGGATTTAATTGGGACATTTAATTATTCTTTTGAGCACCGTGTCTTACGAACCCGTTCGGGCTATACGCTTATCTACTAATTACGCTAATGGTTTTTAGGGATTTGGAAGGTTATATTTAGAGAAAGTGTACCCGCATTGGCGTGGAGGTAGAGTGGAAAACCACCCTTGGTACACCCGACCGAGATTCGCACCTCAATCTGCCCGTCATCGAAAGTCTAGTCTACTGCGAGAGTAGCGCCTTAGACCATGCGGCCACTGAAGTGGGTAACAACATTTTCTTACTGTCAATCCACTGAGCTCCCTGGATTATTAGTTCCTAAAAAACTAGCTTTTGTTGAGCAGTTTAATTTTTCCTTCTTTTTTTTTTCTTCCAGCGTGTCTTACTACCCTTCCGGGCTATAAGAAGGAAGGGTCCAGGAACAGTGTTGTGACCAAAGGGGGGAGGGGAGGGGGCATTGCCCCCCTTGGAAATAATTCACTCCTTCACCCCGTTATAGATTTATTTAATTCCCCTACGATATTCTCAAACCTAAAGAAAAACTGTGACAGAATTAATGGTTTTTATTTGATTAAAACTCGCCAAATAAAACGTAAATATATTAATATGGTAAATCCTATCTTGACTTGCCGTGACGTCACAGGTAGACAACACTCCTTAATAATCTCTCATTTTTCCGAAATTGGCGTAAGAAATCGTTCAGTTTAATGAACCCAGGAAATTAAGAAATTCAGAGCGACCTTATTTTCGTGAATAAAAAAAGTTAGTTTTAATAAGTGATGTTGTGTCTGCCGGGGATGTGTACATTAATAAACTAATTGTTGTTTGCTTTGTGTCCTAAGTTTTAATTAGCGAGAAGACGAAAATAAAAAAAATGGCGAGATTCCTGTAAACAGAAGCGCAACAGCGATTATTTGCGACACTGTTGCGTTTAAAACGACCGTGAATGAACCCCATCACTACTATCACACGTGCACATGTTTCCCTGTCACAACCTACTGGCCGGTCGTACATGGAGAGGGCTTCCCTGTCACAACCTACTGGCCGGTCGTACACAGCCATTTCAAATCTGCACGGTCCTGCAATCGTAATATTTCTCTCTCCAACCTACTTTTATTGGTCGACGATTTTACTCCCTTGTAAGTTAGCCCAAGAGACCGGTTGACGAGTTTACTTCCTTGTAAGTTAGTTCAAGAGACAGGTTGACGAGTTTACTCCCTTGTAAGTTAGTTCAAGATACAGGTTGACGAGTTTACTTCCTTGTAAGTTAGCTCAAGAGACAGTTTGACGAGTTTACTCCTTTTTAAGTTAGTTCAAGAGACAGGTTGACGAGTTTACTCCCTTGTAAGTTAGTTCAAGAGACAGGTTGACGAGTTTACTTCCTTATAAGTTAGTTCAAGAGGCAGGTTGACGAGTTTACTTCCTTGTAAGTTAGTTCAAGAGACAGGTTGACGAGTTTACTCCCTTGTAAGTTAGTTCAAGAGACAGGTTGACGAGTTTACTTCCTTGTAAGTTAGTTCAAGAGACAGGTTGACGAGTTTACTCCCTTGTAAGTTAGTTCAAGAGACAGGTTGACGAGTTTACTTCCTTGTAAGTTAGTTCAAGAGACAGGTTGACGAGTTTACTCCCTTGTAAGTTAGTTCAAGAGACAGGTTGACGAGTTTACTTCCTTGTAAGTTAGTTCAAGAGACAGGTTGACGAGTTTACTCCCTTGTAAGTTAGTTCAAGAGACAGGTTGACGAGTTTACTCCCTTGTAAGTTAGTTCAAGAGACTGGTTGACGAGTTTACTTCCTTGTAAGTTAGTTCAAGAGACAGGTTGACGAGTTTACTCCCTTGTAAGTTAGTTCAAGAGACAGGTTGACGAGTTTACTTCCTTGTAAGTTAGTTCAAGAGACAGGTTGACGAGTTTACTCCCTTGTAAGTTAGTTCAAGAGACAGGTTGACGAGTTTACTCCCTTGTAAGTTAGTTCAAGAGACAGGTTGACGAGTTTACTTCCTTGTAAGTTAGCTCAAGAGACAGGTTGACGAGTTTACTCCCTTGTAAGTTAGTTCAAGAGACAGGTTGACGAGTTTACTTCCTTGTAAGTTAGTTCAAGAGACAGATTGACGAGTTTACTCCCTTGTAAGTTAGTTCAAGAGACAGGTTGACGAGTTTACTCCCTTGTAAGTTAGTTCAAGAGACCGGTTGACGAGTTTACTTCCTTGTAAGTTAGTTCAAGAGACAGGTTGACGAGTTTACTCCCTTGTAAGTTAGTTCAAGAGACAGGTTGACGAGTTTACTTTCTTGTAAGTTAGCTCAAGAGACAGTTTGACGAGTTTACTCCTTTTTAAGTTAGTTCAAGAGACAGGTTGACAAGTTTACTCCCTTGTAAGTTAGTTCAAGAGACAGGTTGACGAGTTTACTCCCTTGTAAGTTAGTTCAAGAGACAGGTTGACGAGTTTACTTCCTTGTAAGTTAGCTCAAGAGACAGTTTGACGAGTTTACTCCTTTTTAAGTTAGTTCGAGAGACCGGTTGACGAGTTTACTCCTTTTTAAGTTAGTTCGAGAGATTGGTTGACGAGTTTACTCCTCCTTTTTAAGTTAGTTCGAGAGACTGGTTGACGAGTTTACTCCTTTTTAAGTTAGTTCGAGAGACTGGTTGACGAGTTTACTCCTTTTTAAGTTAGTTCAAGAGACAGGTTGACGAGTTTACTCCTTTTTAAGTTAGTTCAAGAGACAGGTTGACGATTTTCCTTTCTTGTGAGCTAGCCCATGATACCGGTTGACGAGTTTACTCCTTTTTAAGTTAGTTCAAGAGACAGGTTGACGAGTTTACTCCTTTTTAAGTTAGTTCAAGAGACAGGTTGACGATTTTCCTTTCTTGTGAGCTAGCCCAAGATACCGGTTGACGAGTTTACTCCTTTTTAAGTTAGTTCAAGAGACAGGTTGACGATTTTCCTTTCTTGTGAGCTAGCCCAAGATACCGGTTGACGAGTTTACTCCTTTTTAAGTTAGTTCAAGAGACAGGTTGACGAGTTTACTCCTTTTTAAGTTAGTTCAAGAGACAGGTTGACGATTTTCCTTTCTTGTGAGCTAGCCCAAGATACCGGTTGACGAGTTTACTCCTTTGTGAGTTAGCTCAAGAGACCGGTTGACGAGTTTACCCTCTTGTGAGTTAGCTCAAGAGACAGTTTGACTCGATAACAAAGCGTTCCTACTGCTAGCTTGTCAATAGGTTGTTAAAGAGTCCAATTAATCTGACAGTAAATACCGGTATTTAAAACAAATGCTGGTATCTAAAACTAACGCTACTTAGTGTTGGGAGTACTGGAGGAGGTCTTTACTGCAATTAATGGCGAGGTTTCGGTCTCACCAACTCTTGTAATTATATGGATAAATTATCGACGACTGTTTCTACTTGTTTATAGTTTGTTATAGTATGTGTGGATCTTTGGGGCCATACATCTATTACGTAACGCAATTTTGGAACTTTTTTGACCCTCTATAACCCCTCAAGTTTCGTATCGCTTCCAATTTCAACCATAAAATAAAGCAGCTTTTCCTGTCATTTTTTCAGTAGACAGTTATTTTCACGTCGGATCTTATAAGTTTAAAATAAATAGTATTTTGAATAAAGGATGCGATTTCTAGTCAGACAGTTTTACTTGTATCTAGTCAAAACACCATTTTAAAAATGTGAACTCCAAACAGAGGTAAAAATGCGTCCTGCAACCTGTCAATCATAGTTTTATTGATAAGCATGAACATAAAAGGACATTAGTGTCATATGATTGATCGCATCTTTGGAATTGAATATGAAAAACAGTTTAGTACTCCTGTGGTTCGGATTCCACGTTAAACTGTAGGTCCTCCATTTCATCTCACAATCACCCTTCCATTACACATTAGCGTAAGTGCGTATAACCCGAATGGGTAGTAAGACGCGGTGCTAATAATAATAATAATAATAATAATAATAATAATAATAATAATATAATATCTTTAAAATGCTTTGGGATATGAACTAAACTACCATTGCAAAAGTCGTAAGACACTTAAAAATAAACAATTTATTTTAAATATGATATCTTTACAAAATTATTCATTTCTGAGCTATAAGAAAAGATATATATTTGTAAATTAAGTTTTAGGAAATGGGTAATTGATTGTTGCTATGTATGGTCTTTGGTTAACAGAAATGTTCCTCTTTTCTTAGTATGTTTCTATTACAGTGTATATTATATCATTTATGTTATTTGGTAGAATGTGATGCTATCTTTTCCATTATGCTTCTGCAACAATGTATATTATTTCGTTTCACAAATCTTACTAGTTAAAAGTGAATATTACAATTACTCAGGTAAATGAGTGAGAGAGTCTTTGTGGTGCAGTGTATTAATTATTATTTTTATTGTCTCGACAGAATATCACGATGATAGAAAGTATTAGTTTACTCGCTGGACTTTTTTTTTATAACTTCCTTCCTCGTTGTAAATATAAAGCACGGAGACACTTAATTTCATTTATTTTTTTCTAATTTAAAATTTAAATATATTACCTTAATATTTATTTTTTTGCTGTCAAATTGATTATTATCCTTTGAACATTTTTTTTTGCTACATGCTTAGGTATTGATTAACTAAGTTGATATTTAATTAACTGAGTGGTTAGACAAGCTAACTACAATTTTAGTTGCGATATAACCGCAGAATGGGTAGTAAGGAAACGCGGTTGCTAATAATAAATAATTTTAAAACGAATGAGTTGGATATGCACAGGAATAATTTACAAAAATTCCTTAGGACTGACGTGAATATATAAAAACCGAACAGGAGACAGAAGCGCTAGGTGACTGAATATAATAATAAACTTACCAAATAGGAGGCATCGTTGAAGCACCAGTGAATTAATGTAACGAACGAGCGTTGTGCAAGAGAACGACAGATGACGTTGGAATATTCATTGAATAAACGTAACGAACAGAAAGTGAATGTCGCTTGAAGAGAACGACAGATGACGTTGGAATATTGCACTCAGTGAATTAACTGTAACGAACCAGACAGAGCAGTGAATGGTTTGAGAACGACAGATACGTTGGAATTGCACTCAGTGAATTAACGTAACGAACAACAGAGCATGAATTCGCTTGAAGAGACGAAGATACGTGAATATTGCACTCAGTGAATTGAACTGTAACGAACCAGAAGAGAGAAGCCAAGAGTGGGAATATCTTTCTTGAAGAGAGAATGCGCTGAAACAAGATGACGTTGGAATATTGCACTCAGTGAATTAAACTGTAACGAAACCAGAACAAGAGCAGTGATAATTGCTCAGCTTGAAGAGAAACGTAGAACAGATGACGTTGGAATATTGCACTCAGTGAATTAAACTGTAAACGTGAATCCAAGAGGAGAGACGATAGTGAATGTGACGCCGCAGCGTAGTTGAAAAACGATCTTAACAAGGCCATATGTCGCGGCTCTCTTGGATTTAATAGACCGGGGTCCATTTGAAGAGCTACCAATACTTGTGTGCAGGGGCTAACATAGTGCGATATGCGAAGCGGAGTATTTTATTATTTATTTACTTATTATTATTTATTAGCACCGCGTCTTACTACCCATTCGGGTTATACGCACTTATGCTAATGTGTGATGGC
The DNA here is from genome assembly GCA_039000515.1 of Timema cristinae. NCBI lineage: Eukaryota > Metazoa > Arthropoda > Insecta > Phasmatodea > Timematidae > Timema > Timema cristinae. The sequence continues at coordinate 10,103,207 of JBCFYV010011172.1, read as the reverse complement.
AGGGTGATTGTGAGACGAAAGGAGGACCTACAGTTTAACGTGGAATCCGAACCATGGTTGAGGCCTGGCATTCCCCACATTCACAAGATGTAAACTTGTCAGAGGTGAAGGAAGGGTTTGGTAATCAGATAAATCTGTGCCGGGACCGAGGATTGAACCCCGGATCCTAGTTATTATTATTATTTGACGCCCGATTCAAGTCACACTTCACGCTCCCGTCTGGCGCGTCTCTCCACAAAAGAGCTCATTGACTCCCCGAGTGCCGTAACTTTGTGTTAGTCACCTTGTTAAAAACGTGTCGGCCACGAGTACCCGCAGGATGCGCTGAAAACGGACCGAGCGCGAGAGGGCCATTTTAACGACGCGACGTTGCCTACTTGGTGAATTCGAAACTGTTCGAGAGGAGCGGGCTGCGTCCTAACCTGACGCACTAGACACCATCATCACACTTAGACGCCAGTTTACGGAATAAAGGAGGTAAGAAAATGAGCAGTTCACCCTACGAGGTATCTTATTTATCTACTGATAACACTTTCCCTCTTCCACTAATGAGTATATACACTCACGTTACTATTTTCGCCTAGGACATCATTGACTTTAATTTCACAATTATATATATTCCTGGTTTCCTGTTTAGATGGATATTTACTCCCATGGACTATTTTGCTCTACCTCGGTGACCTGGTGGTCTAGGGGTAAGGTGTCAGACTTCTGTGCTGGGGGTCCGGGGTTCAATCCTCAGCTCTGGCCCAGATTTATCTGATTACCAAACCCTTTCTTCACCTCTGACAAGACTTGTATTAATCACAACTTGTGAATGTGGGGAATGCCAGGTCTCCACCGTGGTTCGGATCCCACGTTAAACTGTAGGTCCTCCCTTTCGTCTCACAATCACCCTACCATTACACATTAGCGTAAGTGCGTATAACCCGAACGAGTAGTAAGACGGGGTGATATATAATAATAATAATAATAATAATAATAATACTCTAACTCCTGACAGGAAGATTCCTACTGGACATTTTAATGAATAAACCAAATATTCTGAGCTGTAGACGGTTAAAAAAAATGCGTTTACAAAGAAATAACTACCTTAAGAAAAAAAAAAATACATTTGTAATAATACGAGGCTATTTTTAGAATAATTTAAGATTTCATGGTTTTTATTTTAATGTTTCATCTTCATAACTAACCAAATAAAACTTAAAATACATTAACACATTAACTAATCATATATTAACTTGCCGTGACGTCACAGGTAGTCAGAAGAGACAGGAAATGTTTGAATGGACACCGCCCTCCCCCTTTTCTCCCCGCTTTTTTTTTTTACCGGTATTAATATTTCATTCGTTGGTGTGAGGAAGGTTTCGGTAGAACTTTGAGCGAATACCAAAACAGTCTCGTATCGAGCCCACCCAAAGTGATAATCCCGTTTGCATTCTAATTACAGCAATTAATATTAATTCTCGTCGCGTTGAGATTCTCGAAGCGTATTTCTTTCTAATCATTTTGTTGTTCATGTAACCCCTCTTGCCCCTCCCGGCGAGTGTTAAGGCCGATAAATACAGGATGCTAAGCTAAGCAATAGCCCCTCTTTCCTCCCAGAATTCAGTCTGGTTTCTTTCTGGACTGCTCCAGTGAAGTTTAGTTATGATGGCATTCAACAAAATGTCTTGTTTGAGCTCAGATGATAGTACTGAGGAATAAAAGATGCTGCTGTTAGCATCTGTTTTGAAAGATGAAGAAAATTTAGGAGGTGGAAGTTTGGCGTGTTCAATTAACACTTCCATTTTAATACAAACACATTTATTAAATATAAAACCTAAATAGAATATCACTTAAATACACGTGAAACAAACTGAAAACAAAACTTTTAGTTATTTTCATCAAACCAGCACCGCGTCTGTTCAACACGGAGCCCAAGATACGTTATGCGCATGCGCAAAGTAAGATGGCTCAAGATGGGAGATGGAAAAATTGCTCGGCCATAGCTTAGCTTAGATCTCTGTGTGAATCTGCCTTACTGCCGGGTTCACGATCAGCTTAACGTTAACTTAACGTAACGTTCACTTAAAGTTAACTTCACTTAAGAAAACAGATGTGTGATCACGATTCACGTAACTTAACGTAACAACTCGAGCCAAACATCTTCATTCTCGAGTATGATTTGTGGTTTTGTACTATTTGTAAAGTGATGATCTGTGAATGTTTACAGTTTTCAATCAATATAATAAATATTTATTATCAATTTTTTTTTATATATTTAGCTTTCCTATTTAAGTTTAATTACTTTGTTTCATTGTCTGATCACTTGAACTTAAGCTAAAGAGTAGACCCTGGTCTTAAATCCAACAAATGAATTACTTTAATAGCTCTGTTGACGTCACTCGCATAATGATTGGCTTGCTAGATCACGTGATACCCTTCAATTGACGTTCACTTAAAGTAAAAGACCTCCCAGGTCATCTCTTACGTTAAGTTAACTGCAAGTCAACGTTAAGTTACGACACGCGAGGTTAGTTGTTCAAGCAGTGAGTGAACAATTACCAAAATAGATAAAATGGACATATCGGCTGATTGATGAAGAAATTCTAACAAGTGTTAATGTAAATAGAACAATTCTGCAGGTGATGCTACGAAAAAAGGATCAACTGGATGTTCCGTATTATGAGAATAGATGCCTAATTGAGTGACTTTATATAAGACACCGGGAAGACCACGAATGAAACTGATGGATCAGCTCAAACAAGGAAACAAGATAAAAGTTCTGGGATGTAAAAAAAAAAGGAAACTGCTAATAGGACATGCTGAAAGACTACATTTGGACAAGGACACCAACCTTTCGAAAGACAGAACACTTAATTAATAATAAGATACAGTTTTATAAAGGCTTAATTTTATTCCCCCCCCCCCCGCCGCCCCGCGTATTATTATTATTATTATTATTATTATACGCGTATGTACTAAAAACGCTACTGTTTAAGGGAAGAGTAAGGGAAAATTTGGAGGAAGTGTATCCGCATATGCATGGAGGGAAAGTGGGAAAACCATGTAACCAAAATCATCTTCAATGATCAGGGAAAAAAATAGTTATGACAAAGACAGTAATAGTAAACTTAGTTTAAAATTCAAATATTTTCCATTAAAATAAAAATTCAGAATATTAATATATCACATCTACTGTTTGTTGGAAAGCTGGAATCGCCTCCCACTTACTAAATTCTCAACATCTGGAGATGTAATTTGACTTGAAACAATCCTCAATGTGCCTTTTTAATTGTTCATCTGTAAGCTGACCAGGTGACCTGGCGTCTAGGGTAAGGTGTCAGACTTCTATGCTGGCGGCCGGGGTTCAATCCTCGGTCCCGGCAAAGATTTATCTGATTATCAACCTTCCTTCACCTCTGACAAGACATCTTGTGAATGTGGGGAATGCCAGGCCTCCACCGTGGTTCGGATTCCACGTTAAACTGTAGGTCCTCCATTTCATCTCACAATCACCCTACCATTACACATTAGCGTAAGTGCGTATAACCCGAATGGGTAGTAAGACACGGTGCTAATAATAATAATAATGTAAGCTGACTTCTTAACTGGGATTTATTCAATTTTAAAATAGAGAACAACTGTTCATGTTTGTACTGTACTTCCGAACATTGATAGTATTTTAATTGCGTTCATTTTAATTGTTGAATATTTATCACCATTAATTATTATTATTATCATCATCACCGCGTCTTACTACCTGTTCGGATTGTACGCACTTAAGCTAATGTGTAATGGTAGGGTGATTGTGAGATGAAATAAAGGACCTACAGTTTAACGTGGGATCCGAACCACGGTGGAGGCCTGGCATTCCACACATTCACAAGTTGTGATTAATACACGTCTTGTCAGAGTTGAAGGAAGGGTTTGGCAATCAGATAAATCTGTGCTGGGACCGAGGATTGAACCCCAGACCCCCAACACAGAAATATGACACCTTACCCTAGACCGCCACGTCACACTTTTTATCCCCCAAATATTTCAAGTAAAACTATTGTAGGGTCGGCCGTATATTTGACACTCCCGGGATAGACCATTTAGGGAAGGGGTAAAAATCAGTATATAACCGTCCTCGATTCAAACACCTGACCTCTCTCCTGCCATCGGCACTGACGCCTTTGTCCGTGTGCTCCCATGTTTTGGTGTATGTGGTTCTCAATGTCCATCACTATCCTTGGGTAGTTCACACATCGCTCACTATTTCCGCTCACGTGGCCATTTTTATACCATTCGAGAGTTCGCTCAAGTTCTAGAACAAATTATTGAGAAATGTTTCTCCTCTTCCTAATCTCTTATCCACTTGTTGGTGAGATAAACGATTTTCGTCATTTGTATTGTATTCAACTATTATTTTTATATTGATTAGAGGATTATCTGAGATTTGATTAGATTTGTTTCATGATTTAAGTTTGAATGAAGTTCGTCTGAAAAACAACCTATGTTAAGTTTTTTTTATTAAAATCTCTCCATATAAAAATAATTAAGAGTGAACTCGGCTTCCCCCCTCCTCGTCTCCTCAGTACACTTATAAACATCTTACATTTAAAAAAATGTATTTAGATTAGAGTTTCAAGAAAATGAAGGTTGTGAGTAAACTTGAAAGTAAAGATTTAATGACGTCACGACAAGCTAATATATTATTTCCCGTGTTAATTAATGTATAGCATTCAAATAATAATTAATAATAATAATAATAATAATCATCAACTGTTTCCAACCTGTGGTCGGTCAGTTTAGTAAAATGCTTCCATCTTCCTCTATCCTTCAACACTTCTTCCTCCCATCTCTTTCTTGCAGTTTTTTTCCTACTACTTCATTTCCAACATTTTCTTTTGCATCCTCATTACATGACCATACCATCTCAGTCTTGCTTCCTTACTATCCATGTACTCCAACATCCTCATTACATGTCCATACCATCTCATCCTTGCTTCCTCTACTATCTCATGTACTCCTACTCTTTCCCTGATAACTTCATTCCTAATCCTGTTTTTCCTTGTGACAGCTAACATACTCCTCACAAACTTAATTCCCACATGATCCACTTTCCTACTCATTCTTAGATTCATTGTCCATGTTTCTGCTGTCAGGAGTTAGATTTCAAAAAATTCCATGGGATGTCTATCTAGAATAGAAAACAAGGAAAATATAATTTTTGAGATGCAAGTCAATGCTGCACAGGCGCAAATAGTGTTGTTATTACTCGTCAGAGGAAGAGGGAAAGTGTTATCATCAGTTAAACAAGAGAAACTTGCAAGGTGAACTGCTCATTTTGTTCCCGCTTTTCTATTTCGTACTTTGCCGTCTAAGTGTGATAGTGCTTAGAGTGCTCAGGTGCTTAGAGTGTTCAGGTGCTTAGAGCGCTCAAGTGCGTCGAGTTAAGATGCAACACGCTTCGCAAAATAGCTTCGAATTCACTCGAGTAGGCGACGTCGGGAACTTCACAGAGAGAGCCACTCTAGAGGCTCTAGCTAGAATAAAGGAGTAGGACTCGAGTACCCGCGTCCTATCGTTAGACGTAAGTGACGTGTGAAGGGCGAGGGGGGCGGTACAGCCGTTTATTTGCCTGACTCGACAACCTATTGTGTTCCTCTAGGTCTTACACATATACCTGCCAGGTATATACCCAGCCAGCCTCGTCATCGAGGAATGTCAGGCAGCTTCTCTCGGGAACCGACCGACATCTTCAACAGACGGTCGTAAATATCTTCCAGTAGATTCCTTCTGATGATGAGATGACCTCGTCTGACCCGAACCTAGGTCAGGGATTCCACGCCTTCAACCATCGGTTTCTGAGAATTAAAAAAAAAAAAAAAGACAACACCTTTTTACTATCTCATTTGGAGAAAGTATTTTTTTAGCATCGCTTTTTACTACTTGTTAGGGCTGTGCGCAAATGTGGCCATTGATCGTGAAAACCAAGAAATATGCTAGAATTTTGCCCTCTGTCGGGAATTTAAAAAATATCTCTAAATATTTGATTCAAAATGGATTTCTAAGAAGTGTTTTACATGATAAATAAAATAGCTTTTTTTATTAAAAATATAAAAATAATGGTAATTTATGAAATCCAATATTTGAAATTTTTGTTCCAAACTTTAATATACTATAGGAGAAAGTATGTATGACTGCATCTTACCCGTTTTATTGTATTTGCACCTTATCGCTCACACCTACGCCTTATTTACCCATCACGGGGAGATTGTATTTTGAACCTAACTGGGATTAGAGCTAGAATATCTCAGAACTTATCGGTCAGTGTCTGAGGCACGACTCGACTCTCTCGTAAATAACGTAAAACACGAGAAACACGTTCCTTTTTTCAAAGCAACGACGTTACCTACTTGGGATATTTGAGGCTATTTTGCGAAGCGGGTTGCATCTAAACTTAAAAAGTCAACTTAAAAAAAATACAAAAAAAGAAAATGAATATCTCATCCGGTAAGGTTTCTTAACCACCTGCTGGTAACATTTATTCTCTTCCGCTGACTAGTGTAAACACTCACTATTCTACTTAAACATGGAAACATTGATTTTCATTTTAAAATTACCCTTTTCTTGTTTCATATTCTAGATATACATTTGCTTACAAGGACTTTTTTTAATCTACCTCCTGGCAGGAAGATTCCTACTGGACATTTTAATGAACAAACCAAATAGCATGAGTTTTATATATATACCCGCATCGGTGGCCTAGTTGGCTAACGCGCTAGTCATGTTGAGCTCGACTGCTGAGGACGGGGAGATCGAGGTTCGAATCTCGGTTGGGTGAACTGGGGGGAAGGAGGTTTCCTAAATGGTTTTCCACTCTCCCTCCACGCAAATGCGGGTTCACTTCCTCTAATTCAACCTTTCCAATTCCTAATCCATTAGCGTAATTAGTACTTAAGGCAGTAAGACGCAGTGCTAAATAATAAATAATATACAAAAATAAATGAGGCAGTAAGACGCGGTGCTAAATAATAAATAATAATACAAAAATAAATGAGTTAAATAAATTAAATAAAACACGTTTACAAAAGGAACTGCTTCAAGATCAAAATAATAATTTTATGACAATGAAAGACCATTTTTATAATCATTTAATAATTTATGTTTGTTTCAATGTTCTATCTCTAAGACTCGCCGAATAAAACGTAAATATATCAACATGGTAAATCCTATCTCTACTTGCCGTGACGTCACAGAAAACGGCCTCAACATGATATTTATTGCATTTCTCGGCCATTGATACATAGCAATCCAAGTCGTCACGTGACAGCTGCGTCTTGCGCCTTTATTCCACGCAGCTTTGCACCGCAAGTCTATAATTATACAGGAATTAATGAATTATTTAATACTGTTACCTGCGCGGGTATTGCTTATAGAGGATTCTGTGGAATGTCCCCCATTCCCCCCCCCCCCTACCCTACTAACCCCGCAAGGCGTAAGATGATTTTGTCGGCGAGTGACCTTAGGGACATATCGTCTGTCTGTCTGTCTGTAACATCCAACCAGGTGTCAAGACATATTCCTTGCTGCGGACCGCAGACAATAGCTTTGCTCATCATTGTGGATTCACGAGTTCGCTGAAAAACAAGAGCAGAATAGCTGGAGCTGAAACTCGGTCACGTGACTAGCTCCAAGCCAATCACTAGAAATCAGCGCGAACTGCGTAGGTTGATCTGCGTTAGTAGAGACAAACGTTCTCGGCTCTGTCCGCGTTTCTACATATAATCTACGTGAATTTTAAAACCAACCGACTCAATCAGTGGTCATGCGCCTACAATTCAAGATACACGCAGACAACTGCGTCAACTGTTGTGAAATAGCTCATCTAATAATGTGTGTATGTGTGTTAATCTCGCTCTGCCTTCTCCACACAACACATTAATTATAAAACAACCATCGGTACAATAGTCTAAAAGCTTTGTTTATCCACTAGAACTTAAAATATGTTGATAGTCAGCTGTTTCTAGTTTGTGTTGTAAAACATCATGGTCAACATACAGCTCGTGAGTTGCTGCGACATCGAGTTGGTTCTGCTCTCAGTTGTCTGCTAACGCGTGGTTGCTGCGACACTCGAGTTGGTTCTGCTCTCAGTTGTCTGCTAGCGTGGGAATTGCTGCGACACTTGAGTTGGTTCTGCTCTCACTTGTCTGCTAACGCGTGAATTGCTGCGACACTCGAGTTGGTTCTGCTCTCACTTGTCTGCTAGCGTGGGAATTATTGTGACACTCGAGTTGGTTCTGCTCTCAGTTGTCTGCTAACGCGTGAATTGCTGCGACACTCGAGTTGGTTCTGCTCTCTGTTGTCTGCTAACGCGTGAATTGCTGCGACACTCGAGTTGGTTCTGCTCTCACTTGTCTGCTAACGCGTGAATTGCTGCGACACTCGAGTTGGTTCTGCTCTCACTTGTCTGCTAACGCGTGAGTTGCTGCGACACTCGAGTTGGTTCTGCTCTCTGTTGTCTGCTAACGCGTGAATTGCTGCGACACTCGAGTTGGTTCTGCTCTCACTTGTCTGCTAACGCGTGAGTTGCTGCGACACTCGAGTTGGTTCTGCTCTCTGTTGTCTGCTAACGCGTGAGTTGCTGCGACACTCTAGTTGGTTCTGCTCTCAGTTGTCTGCTAACGTGGGAATTGCTGCTCTCTATTTTTGGCGAACTTGTGAATCAAGCTTTACCCGCTTTGGATGAGCGCGCGGGCGGACTAAACTTTAAGCTCGTCCAGTCCAGGTTTGCATGTGATGGGGAGGCTGGTGTTTGAATCCCGGCCGGACGAATATTTTCCTATATTACTTCCGCACTCTAACTTCACGTACACGCAGATACATTTCCTCTTAATTCTACCTTACTCATCCCTAACTCGCTAGCGCCAATTTTAAATTTCGGACAGACATTAAGACTCGGATGAAAAAAAATCCACCTAGATCGGTAATTCCTTTGAGATGAACCCTGGTTTCCTTACGAATGGGCCTATAGGAAAAGTTGCCAGATATACTTTCATGTAGCCATACGCCAGACCATTATGATCTTAAAGTCAATATGTTGAGATACCGCCACTTTTGGGAGTCAAAACTGTCACAAAATAATTTGTTATTGGTTATTATTTTCATTTAAACGTTTTTACATGATTAAAATATGAAATAATAATAATAATATTCTAAGGTTTTTTTTAGTGACATCTGTGGTTTACCTGAATATTATTTACTAACTAGAGTTGTTCAAATGCTGCCTTCATATATATATATATATATATTAGCACCGCGTCTTACTACCCGTTCGGGTTATACGCTTTAAGTACTAATTACACTAATGGATTAGGAATTGGGAAGGTTTAATTAGAGGAAGGGAACCCGCATTTGCGTGGAGGGAGAGTGGAAAACCATTTAAGAAAAACCACCCCCAGTTCACCCGACCGAGATTTGAACCTCGATCTCCCCGTCCTCAGCAGTCGAGCTCAAAGTGACAAGCGCGTTAGCCAACTACGCCACCGAGGCGGGTACGAACCGTACGAGATGAATTCGGCAGAGGACGTCAATGCAGCCCGTATTCATGCGCACATGGGATTGTGTGCATAATAAAAAGCTTTCTATTTTGAAACTAATGTTTTGTATGGATTTTCCTCTAAGCTATAAAAATCATTCTGTTTAGTTATAATCTATGGTGGACAGTTGTAAGAAAATAAAAAGTGTGAATAGAATACTTTTTAATTTATTATTAATTCATGCACTGACCGCCTCTGTGGTCGAATGGTCACAGTTCCTGACTACGGATTCAGAGGTCCCGGGCTCGATCCCCGGTGCTTCCAGATCTTTCTGTGAGTCAGCGGGTTTGTGCTAAGCACATGATGCCTTATATCCTCAGAAGCTGGTACTATCTTCGTTAGCAGACGGCGACCGCTTGGCCGGTATAACTCGCTTGGCGTGTATTTTCCCTGCACTCTAATAATAACTCTTGTTGCCACAACAGCGAAACAAAAAAAAAAATAGTTTGATCAATATTGTTTGTTCTTTCAACTAGTCATGAAAGATTCAGAATTGTTTTTGATAACTCTTTTTATTTTTATTATTAACTATGAAGTTTTACGAAGCAAATAAAAATTATTTCTTCAAAGGTGGAAATTAGTAACTTTCAATCAATGCAATGAAAAAAACTTTTTTTAGGTGTTTCAAAATGTTAAATTCTTAAGAGAATAGAACTATACCCGAATGATTGATGAGACAAAAAAAAAAAACCTGAGGTAACTGATAATCCCCAAACTTAAGCCCACGATTATTTGAGTTACCAGGACTTGATCCCTTGGAGCTGTTCCTCTAACCACGCGTACACTGGAGAATGGGCCGTATCTGCAGTAGACTCCCCTGGGATGTGTGTGTGGGTGTGGGTGAAAAAGAGAGAAAAAGATGGCGCGCGGATGACGAAGTGAATGGAGGGAGTGTGTCGCAGACAGAAATCCAATATCTCCTGCAGCTAAACATGCTCCTGGTTGGTAGAGGATTACTGCTCTGCGGGTCTTTTTCGAGACTTCCCTCAGAGGCAAAACTAATCTATAGTCAGATCGCAAGAAACACAACACCCAGACCCCCTGGCCGTTAATTTATTACTGTTAAAAAGGTAAACCCACATTTAACCGATGATTGATTTTTCGGCTATGCTGGAAATCGAACCCCAGACCCTTACTTAGATCACTCACTATACAGATACGCTACCGACTGAGCTAAGGTGTTGGGTAGGGGAGAGCGGGGGAATACCGTACACTTAAGCAAAACAAGACATTGCTATGTTCTCATTTAATCTATTAAATCTAGTAATATATCATTGTAAACTTTGTTTTTTATACATCAATTCAGTGTATTACTTTTATATACTGAATCTAGCATTCTCTTATAATTAATTAAAATATGTAATTAGTCATTGTGCGGCATTGCCCACCCTGGTAGGGCAATGCCGCACAGAGAGTGGGGAAATACCGTACAATTATAGTTATTGATTTATATAAAACTATAATTTGCGATACACACACAAAAAATACAATTTAACTACTAGAATTAACCCAGTATTAACTTATGTAAATTATGTGTATGCCTAAACGTAAAACTAAAAATATAATAATAGTAAAAAACATAGTTCATTTATACAGATATCAAAATATGGCACTATAAATTAAATATATTTTACTTTTTGAGACAAAAGTCACAAACAAAATTGTCTGCTCTTTCCGCTGCACTACATTCAGCATGTACCCAACGTGAACAAAGAACACATCTGAGCCACAACTCCTTGTTCCTCCCAAATTCTCCACAAAACATACAATTACAATCTGAATTGTTAAACATAGGCAAATTATTAGAGGATTCAGGTTCAATATCACCCAGTTCATCATCATCGCACAGATTTGATAAATTCTCTCCTTCATCTGAGCTATCTTGGAGGAGTTTTTTTTCGCACTAAGAGCAACTTTTTATTTTTATTATTAATTTCATTCTTGGAATATTCTTTGTTTTTATTCCTAAATTTCTTCTGTATTTCACATTTTCTTATGCTCTTCTTTTTCTTTGCTTCTTTCTCATTTTCTCGGATTGTTTTATTCTTAAGTTTGAAATCTGCTTCTTCGAGTGTTTTTTTCAAGGGCGTTGTTGTAAAAACAACAGAGCTTTGCATTCTTGATGAACGGGGCTGTTTTGATGGTTTATAATCTAGAATGGGTGTAATATCTTTAACAGAAAATATTTTTGAAGTAGATGGTTGTTGAGTGTCTACTATTTTAGTTTTGAAACATGCACTGTTTTTCTATGTTATCCTGAACATCTTCTTCGATAATAGTAATAGCTTGGGCCATTGCTGCTGCTGGTGGTGCAAAGTCTTCTTCCGTGAATTTGCTTGGGTTAAGTGGAAAGATTCCTGATGAGGAAAAATCGGATACTCCCTTTTCAATTGTTGCTATCCTTATGAAAGCCTTATTAAAAAGTGAAGCAACATCATCGGGTCGTATCTTCTCATAAGAAAAGGTCTTGAGAAATAAACCACACTCTCTGTTATAAGCAGTTTTCAGAGGACCAAAAAAGGTAAGGTACAGAGGTTGGAGTCTATGTGATGTGTGAGGTGGAATTGTCAAGACTACGATTCCATTCTCTTGACAAAATGTGAAAGCCTGTAGTGATTTGTGAGTACCATGATTATCAATTATTATTAGAACTGGTTCGTTCTTGGTTGGTCTCACACATTTCGCGAAATGTTGAAGCCAAATAATGAACAGCTCTTCATTAATCCAGCCATTCTTAGAACAATGATAAATAGCTTCTTCTGGACCACCTTTGGCGAGTGTAGGACTCATCCTTAATCGAGGAAAAATAAACATAGGGGGTACAAAGCTTCCACTTGCACTCATAGCAGCACATCCGATAATATTTTTGCCTCTCTCCCAGCTTGTTGTTGATCCTATTTGCTTTTGCCCCTTAGTTCCTAATATTTTCTGTGGGGTATGAACAGTTGAAATTCCCGTTTCGTCCATATTATAGATTCTCGAGCCAAGGAACTTGTGTTTTTCCATTACTCCTTCCAAATTTGAGAAAAACTTTTGCACAGCATCCTTATTGAAACCTAGAATTCGGCTCACGTTTGTTGCCTCTGGTTTCCGAAGACTGATTTCTTGATTTCGCCGTAGAAACCCGCTGAGCCAGTCTTTACCAGCAGTTCTTAAGGTGGTGGTGGTCTAAATATAATATCAAGATTCCGAACTATGCTTAAATAAACACTTTAAATATTCTAAAGAAGCCACACGGAGTATAAATACATTAGTGTTCAATTTTAATTAAATTCTTTACTTTTAAATCTTTTGCTTACGCGTAGGTCAAGGGAATATAAAAATAATTGTTTCTTATTTTTATATTGCCGTAAGAAACAAGAAGGGGGTAATACCGCACACTGTGCGGGAATGCCCTCTCTAAACGTGCGGGATCACCCCACAACACGTTTCGCCATTTTCTACCTCTTCAACAAATATTGTGTTATTTAGAAGGAATATTTACTGGTGTAGACTTATTTTTAAAAACAAGTTCTATTTGTAGATGCTTATGAAAAAATAGTAAATATACATCCAAATGGACTTACCTTTAATGAAATACTATTGAAAATAGTAAGCAAAAGAATAAAACTATAAAAACAATGATTACACAGAAACAAAGGCCACTTGTGTTCTGAGCTTACGCTATTTAGTTCACCCTATAAGCCGCTAGAGTATGCCATGGTAGGTATTTTTCCACAGTGAAAAAAGTGAGCTGTTTGAGGGTGTGCGGTATTGCCCAACTGTGCGGGATTCCCCCGCTCTCCCCTAATTATAAAGTATAAAGTGAACTATATCAAAAGATAACAATATTGACAGTCTAATTCCGCCAAGTCAAATAATTTGTTCCACAAACACAGCCCAATTTTTTTTCTTTCGAAAAAGCAGACAATCATAAAGTTATCATTATTAGTTTTATTTTATTAATAATATAACCAATATCAAAAGAGTGACATATCATACGACTTGACCTGAAAGTAGACTGTCTTATTTCTAGCTGTCAGAATAGACTCTTCCTATGAAAATTGGACTGTAAAATGTGTATATGAATCAAAGTTATATAAATATGCCTTCTTTACTGCTTGATAAACACTTTCATTGAAAAAAAGTCCTGCTTCGATAATTGGCAAGTGGGTGAGTCCCGTATGTGCATAGAACGCTTGTCAAGTGGGGAAAAGTGTGCGAATCACTGTTTTAGAAACAACCGAACTTGTTGGGAAGTCAAAGAAACTTATATTACATCTTTCAAAAGTGGCATCTACAAAGCACACGGCTCGGCGTAAGAATGGATTAAGAGCGTTCGTCATCGCAGGCCCAACTCCCGGCTCGCATGAGGTATTATGGGAGTAAAAGGGAAAATAAAAGACCAAGATACGCCATAAATGTATTTGAATGATTACTCGACATTTCCCGCGGTGACGATGGGGGACAAAGCGATACAGTTTTTTGTTAATAACTACATTATGACCTTATTATGACAGAATAAAAATTTGTGTACAGTACTTATCTGCAAAAAACATTCTAAACAATAGCGTCTTGTGACCAAAATGTTTAGGCAAGCTTGGAAGGGGTGCCCCCAAGCTTAAAAGGGGAGGTCCCGGAATTTTTAAAATTTGTTATACTTCAAGAAGCTATTTGTGGGGGGAGTTTTTTTTTAATGATAGTTGTGGCTTTGGGCGTCCTTCTATTCTGTGCATTACATCTTAAAGTTGTGTATGTACGGGGTCAGTACCTTGACAATATTATTTACCCTTTCATGCCATATTATCCCTCTATGTTTTGAAAGGGAAGAGAGAATTAGTGACTTCGGTTCTTGTCGTCACCTTTCGGGCAAGAGAAGTCATAGCTCGGCTTCTTGCATTTTTACCCGACATCCGCAGCTCTTCCCCTTCCCTCCCCTCCTAAATCTATGACGTCACAAATAAGAACCACACTAGCTAGAGCAATGGGATGAATTTCGGACAAATACCGACTTTAAACCACTATTAGATGGACTAGTGCACGTCTTGCATGCATGTTACGGTCACTGCCATGTATTGTTTTTTGTTCAAACCCACTGATGCTCGAATTACATTTAAATGATTACCAGGAGTATATTTTTGCAAACATTAATAAAATAATTATATATCTTCAATCAAAGGCAAGCAATGCTTGCCCTGACGCGACGCCACTGATTCTAAAAAAGGTCAAAAACGGCCTTTTCAGTGCAGTTTTTAATCCAAATATCATTTAATATTTCAACAATGCTCAGTATTAGGGTCTTCTATTAACTCTTTATCTCCATTAATGTTTAATCAGAATAGACCCACGTGCAATAGTGTTGATGTAAATTTATAATTTCTAACCAACTGTATCACAAAGTTGATTGGCGTGTGATCTGATAGTCTGATCCTCATTTTACAGTTCAAAAATAACTATCTGTATCTCAAATGAGGTGGAATCCCGAGTTCAATTTTCAGCTAAGTTAAAAATAATAGTAGTGTCATTAATATATTGCTTAAATTGAACACGTACAGAGGCTTTAATTTGGCACCGCATCTTACTACCCGTTCGGGCTATACACTTATGTACCAATCACGCTAGTGATTTTAGGAATGTTATATTTAAAGAAAATGTACCTGCATTTGCGTGAAGGGAGAGTTGGGAAACCACCCTCAGCACAACCGACCGAGATTCAAACCTCTTATCTCTCCGTCATCGGCAGTCTAGTCTACTGAGAGAGTAGCGCCTTAGACCATGCGGCCACTTAAGCGGGCACGTAGGTCTATGAAGTTAAAACATTCATTCTATGGCGGTGCTTGTAAACCTTCGCGCGATCGCAGACAATTGAAAGCAGAATCTGCTCGAGGGGCGCAGCAATTCCCATGATGCTTTGCAACACCAACTAGAAACAGTTGATTATAGATATATTTTATTTTCTAGTGGATAAATAAATATTTAATATTATTTTTGCGGTGTATGTATTGTATTGAGTCGTGAAACAAATCTAAACAAAACAAGACAACACACACGTGCTTTACAATAAACCCTCTCTCACTCCACGCAAATACTGGTACAATTCATATAAATATAACCTTCCTCATTATTAATATCACTATCGTAATTAGTACACGAGCCTATAACCTGAACGGTTAGTAGGACAAGGTTGTAAAAAAAACACGAGTTATTTCAAATTATTTTACAACAGTAAATGCAGTCGTCTGCTAGTATCTCGCTTTGTAGGCGTATGCGTACTGATTTCTTCCCCGAGAATATTCTCTAAACCCTGGAGGACTATTTGAAGTAGGTGCACATTATTCTTTCTTTTGCTGCCTTTCTTTGCGATTGTGTGTAAGTGAGAACGCGATAGAAAAGGCGGTTGGAAAAATAATTGGTACGGTGTTCCGTCTCTCTCTCTTTCTTATCGCAATCAATTTCAATTTTCAAAGACCCTCTGTATAAAAAAAATGCTCATAGTTCAAAAGCTATTGGTTTTATAAAAATATATTTAAAATAAAAATGGTTTATTTTTAATAGTACTACAACTTTACAATGATAACTTATTTCGTAACTCAAATAGTTGAGTATATATGATCAAATTTGGACATTTTTGCTAATGTAGAGTACCCTCAAAATAATTTTCATGGGAAAACTATAGTTGCCATTTTGTTTGTAATGTTAAACAGTGCCTACAGTAGCCCCATGGTTTCTTTGGTGCTGACTGACAGCTCACAGCTGACTTCTGACAGTCAACATTTAGGTATATACCTAAATTTTGAATGTCAGAAGTGACAGCTGATAAACACATGTTTTTGCAGATCATTTGGTTCGGCGTAGGGATACGTAATTTGGTCTGGTAACTTTTAAAAGCTTTCAGTCAGCACCAAAGAAGCCATGGAGCTACTGTAGCTACAAAATTTAATCAAAATCGTTAGAGCAAATTTTGACAAAATGTATTTTATTTCTGTGACCCTTATAAACAACCATTCATTTCAGGGTAAGATATCTAATTTCAAAAATTCCTCAGGGGGAACCTTATGAAACCCCCAGATACCAAGTTTCAGCTAGCTCGGTAAAATGGTTTCAGATCTCAAAATTTCATATTTGTTGTTATCACAATACTTTCTATCTACGGGGGTTCGAACTTATTTGACATTTTTATAGTTGTGTGACTTTTCTCGCTGGGTACGATGTTGTTATATTTATCTTTGAAGAGTAAAGTTTAAATTATCAAAACAGAACACGCTCATTTCCAATGTTCTACATATTTGAACAAGACAAGCTATTTGAAGATTTTTCAAAGTACCCTCCCCCCTCCCCCAGATCATTTTGATTAATTGCTTTGTGAATAATTAAATGGCAAATAAGTCTTTTCGTTGATTCTTCCTCAATCAAAATGGTTTCTTTCACCTTCTTTGTCTCTCTCTCTCTCTCTCTCTCCCCACAAAGATTTCTCATCCGCTTCACTGCACTGAAGTATCAAAGTCAAGTTTACAACCAGCACTTTTTTTTTTTCCCCTCTTTCTTTCTTTCTTTCTCTCTCTCTCTCTCTCTCTTTGTCCCTTTCCGGTCTTGAAGGTTCTATTTTTAGTATAACAAGATTTTATTTTTTTCTATCTGGTCTGTTTGTATGTTCACAGCATCCGTTTTTGGGGACAAAGAGTTTTCGTATAAGTTACTCAGGGGCCAAGGCTGCAGTTATGTGGCGGTTCCTTTGAGTATCCCCCCCCCCCCTATTCCCTTCCCCGTATAACTTGTCAGAAGGTGTCGCAACTAAAGATGAAAATTTTCCGGGAAATTTTGGAACCAGAAAATTTTCCGCGGTGGTGGTTTTCGGTAGAGGAGTTAAATTGTGGAGGGGGCACCTAGAGCCTGTTGTACTTCTAAATATAGTGTGTTAACAGACGAGGGGGTTATAAGAAGGGGGCAGAGGAAGGGTAAGTAGGAAGCGCTGAGGATAGGAGGGGGAAACAAATTTTACTAAATTATTATTTTAGTGAACTTATTAATGATAAAAAATTGAAGTATTATTTATGAGCTAAACAGGTTGATAAAGGCTCGCATTCATTTGTTTCCTTACTACTTTTTTTAGCACAGCATCTTACTACCCGTTCGATTTTTACGCCTGTTTACTAATTTCGCTAATGTGTTAGGGACGAAGAAGGTTGAATTAGGAGAGTGGAAAAAACTATTTAGGAAAATCTGCCCTCAGTGCAACCGACTGGTATCGAAAGCCGATCTCCCTGTCATCGGTAGTCGAGTCTATTGCGAGAGTAGCGCGTTAGACCGTGTGACCACCGAAGGTCGTTTGATGATGTTTCTGGTGTTAACGCCCTTAAGGAGAAACTAACCTTAAGGTATAAACGTTGACATTCGGGATATCCATGTCTTTATTCCATTTTAGTTCCATTTAATCAGTTGAAATTATTTTACAGAAATAATTATAGAAAATTTTTCCGGAAAAAATATAAGGAAAATTTTCTACAGTGTATTAATCACAACTTGTGAATGTGTGGAGTGCCAGGCCTCCACCGTGGTTCGGATCCACGTTAAACTGTAGGTCCTTTATTTCATCTCACAATCACCCTACCATTACACATTAGCGTAAGTGCGTATAACCCGAACGGGTAGTAAGACGCGATGCTAGTAATAATTATTATAATTATAATAGTACGTTTATTTTCTACGGAAAATTTTCCGTCTCACATCTCTAGTCACAACCTAAAACTTAATATTCTTACTGACCGCTCCGATGGTCCAATGGTCCTCTCGCAATTGACTGGACTTCCGATTACGGGGGAACGGGGCTCGAATCCCGGTCAGGTTTACTAATTTCCCACCTTTCCCCCCAAAAATGGTTTTCCACTCTCTCTCTCTCCACTTCATTGCGGGTACAATTTCTCTAAATTCCACCTTCCTCGTCCTTGACCCATCAGTGTAAGTGTGTGGATATCCCGATAGGGTGGCAAAAAAAACTTACTAAATAAGAGGCAGGTCTGCAAAAGAAAATGTTAGGTAGAGGATGGTTTTTAGTGGTTTTTAGGTTTCATAACTGCCCTTCGTATAATATAGTCCAGCCCTTTCAAGAGGATGAAGATTTAAAGGGCTCTGAAATAGTCGAACAGAAACTCCTAAATCCCAAGAAACCAATTTGGTGTATAAGGTTCCTGTGTGGAACTGTCAGGCAGTAGGAGAGCAAACAGGGGAGGAGGAAAATACAAATGACACTACAATATGTGTTGTATTAAATGACAATTTTATTCCCAAAGATCCATTCCACGCTCCTAAACCAGTTACCTTTTCAATGATCAACAGAAATATATGGAGTTTTGTACTTTTCAAAGGGTTAATTTTGGTAAGAACAGTAATTAGTAATTATTCAAGTTAATAAAACAATTGTAATATATTCATTCGTCAAGTCATGTTATCTGCATCCACCACTTTTAATAGCTTATATCATTCCATTTTCTCATTCATGTAAGGTATTTAATGTGACCTTTATGAAACGACTAATATCATCACCACATAACTTGTAAGTTAACTTACAATATTTTAGAACAGACACAACATCCAGCCCCCAGGCCGTTAGTTCTTCACTGTGCAAGAGGAAAACCACATTTCACCAATGATACATTTTTCGGCCATGCCGGGAATTGAACCTGGGACCCTTAGCCCGGTAGTGAGACAGGCTAACTACTGAGCTAAGGCGTTGGACAATAGATATAATCAATACATAGGAAATAAGCCTAATAAAATAGTAAGTTGTTATCAATGTTGACCGAAAAATATAAGTTTGTATTTTCCAAGCTGTTCTTCCAACCAAGGTCGGGATTGAGCCGAAGAAAATAGTTTTGTGTCCATTCCATTAGACATAGAACTTGTGTACTACTAAAAGTTTTGTGTCCATTCCATTAGACATAGAACTTGTGTACTACTAAAAGTTTTGTGTCCATTCCATTAGACATAGAACTTGTGTACTACTAAAGTTCTGTCATTATTTAACCAAGCGCAACATCTGATAGGCAATCTAGCTAATCTACCTAGGCGGCCCTCCTCAATTTGTGTTAAGATAGAATAGCAGTGACCACTCCTCCTTGAGGCGGAGGGGAGGAATAGCAGTGCCCTCACCACCTTGAGGCGGAGGGGAGGAATAGCAGTGCCCACTCCTCCTTGAGGCGGAGGGGAGGAATAGCAGTGCCCACTCCACCTTGAGGTGGAGGGGAGGAATAGCAGTGACCACTCCACCTTGAGGTGGAGGGGAGAAATATCAGTACCTAGTCCACCTACGCCCGTATTAGTACAGCTCAATGTTCATAGAAAGGGACTTATCTGACAGCTAGGACAGTTATATCTACTTAATGTATTCATACGCCAAATTATGTAAACTGTAGCTGTCACTTTTGATAGATATTATCAATACCTATAAAATAACAATAATAATTTAGTAAACTATCAACGTTAACAGCAAAAAATTTGTATTTTTAGAAGGCTCTTCTTATGAAAATTGGACTGTACTAATAATTATTATTATCACCACGTCTTACTACCCGTTCGGGTTATACGTACTTACGCTAATGTGTAATGGTAGGGTGAGTGTGAGATGAAATGGAGGACCTACAGTTAGACGTGGAATCCGAACCACGGTGGAGGCCTGGCATTCCCCACATTCACAATTAGTGACTGTACTAATAAAGCACAGTGTTTTATAGTATTTTTTTTTACGCTCAGTGAGCTTGTTGGCGCCCGGCTACATCGGTACCACTCTCTCCAACAATAGCCCCCGTCAAATAAGCTTGTTGATTAGCTTGTTGATTAGCTGCCTCATCATGTCCTTGACCTCTACGCACAACGGTTTCGGGTCGTGGTTCATTTCCGGTTGTTAAGATCGGTTACTACTGCCTTTGCTAATCGGTAGTTTTGAAAAGATGCCGCTGCTTGCTCCTTCTCATCTCTCGGATGATTGGCTCATGGCTCAGATTAGACACTAATAAAACTACAAACAACTAGCTCTTGTTTTGTTTTTTAACTCCTGTCGGCGTCTCGGTATAAGAGAGACCGTAAATGGTGACTCTGGCATACCCTATATTCGCGAACGATACCTTTCAACGAGAAAGCAACAGTTTTAAGGTGAGAATGAAAGGGACGCGAATTTGGGGCAATGTTTTTTTTACAGTTTTTATATAATAAAAATGTTTTTGTTGAAATAAATTAAAAATAACTCTCCCATAGAAACATAAGTTTAGTTTTTGATACATAGTAAATTAAAAGTTGTTGAATATTTGTCATGTGCAGGACCCGGATTTTGACCCCTAAATATAATCCAAAAATGACCTATAAAATTAGTTAAGAATTCTAAAAAAAAAATTCAAATTTTCAAATTAAATTACTTAAAATATGAAGAAAAAAACCTCGTAAGAAATGCACACGATTAAATCAAACACGCACTTTACAACTAAACGCTTGCATTCTGCCGAATATAATATTGACTAACAAATATTTGGTTGAGAAGTAATAGCTACCCCCTCCCAACGCAACCCTCTCTACCTAGCTGCAGTCTCACCAGGAATGTGTGTTTTACAACCAGACAAGCAAAGAGGATACAAAGTTGATGGTCTACATTATCTTCTCATTCAGACAACTGTGATACAAGTTCATGGTCTACATTATCTTCTCATTCAGACAACTGTGATACAAAGTTCATGGCCTACATTATCTTCTCATTCAGACAACTGTGATACAAAGTTCATGGCCTACATTATCTTCTCATTCAACAACTGTGATACACAGTTCATGGCATACATTATCTTCTCATTCAGACAACTGTGATATAAAGTTCATGGCCTACATTATCTTCTCATTCAACAACTGTGATACAAAGTTCATGGCCTACATTATCTTCTCATTCAGACAACTGTGATACACAGTTCATGGCCTACATTATCTTCTCATTCAGACAACTGTGATATAAAGTTCATGACCTACATTATCTTTTCATTCAGACAACTGTGATACAAAGTTCATGGCCTACATTATCTTCTCATTCATACAACTGTGATAAAAAGTGCATGGCCTAAATTATATTGATAATATGGTATTTAAAAATATACTTATTCAACATGAATGCCTTAAAATAACTCAAAAATACCTTAAGAAGACCCAAATATGTCTAAAGATGACTAAAAAATGACACAAACCAAGAAATTCGGACCTAAAATTCAAAAATGACAAAAGATGATCAAAAATTGACTTGTACAATTACAGTGATTACAACAAGGGGGTCATGAACAGAGTTTATATACTTATGAGCATTGTCTGTGACGAACAAGAATAAGAAAATGTTGTCAAAATCCGGTTCCTGTTCATGAGCATAGCGGTATTAGATGACAAACTTTAAATTCCAGCACACCTTTGACAAATATTCAACAACAGTGTTGATGTCAACATGTGAAGGAAATTAAACTATACGTAGCTACTGGAGCAATAGTTGATTTATTTTGGTCAAAAAAAGTTTTGTTATCAAAACTGCAAAAACCCTGCCCTTCACTCCCATTTAGTACAGTCCATTTCCCTACAATAGGCAACTATTTTTTTTTTGTAAACGCTGATAACATTATTTATTTTCTTAGTAAATCTTTGTTATGTGCGCAAAGGCCATTTTTGAAATTTAAAAAAATAAAGTCCAAGTTGAAGATGAAGTTTTGATTGTTTTCACATAAAACAACTTTAAAGTTTTGAACTATCCTATAGGTAGGTCTACATCCTGATAAAGAGAGAAGCTTTAAAGCAGCATTTTTTTGTGTCGGTGTTCCGTGGAAGTTTGGGTGAAGCTACAAAAAAATGTAGGGAATAAAAATATAGCTTTTTAGATCCTTGATCAACGTTTTTTTTTTTTTTAATAACACATTTATTAGAATTTTAGCTGTTGAACTTTTGAACACAATCTTAATGGTGTTATTTTAATGATATAATCTCTCCTTAATAACCGATGGCGTGTATTGATTACTTTAGCGCCTTGTTCACTGTGCAGTGACTTGAAAAAGGCTGAAAATCGCTGCTTTAATGGAAAAAACAAAGCGCATGATATTATTTTATTCTGACACATATTCAAGTATCCATGCTGACATAATATAATACGTATTTTAATCACTACCAGGTTTTGCTATCGGTTCAGGCTATATGCATATTTACTAATTAGCCAATGAGTTAGGTACGAGAAGGTTGAATAATTTTTAAGAGGCGTACCCGCATTTACGTGGAGGGAGAGTGGAAAACAGTTATTGCAAAAACCACCCTAAATACACCCGATCGAAATTCGAACCACGATTTCCCTGTCATTGGCAATCTAGTCTTAACACGAGTGTAACGCCTTAGACCATGCGGCCGCCTAAGCGGGTGTCTGCTAATTTCAACAGCCAAATAAAACATTAAAAAATGAAAATAGCATCACAGAACAGTAACCATTTCGATCAGAACAATTCATTTAGATAAGTTAATCATATTGGTCAGTGGTCGCAACTATTGTATCGATATATCGTAGCTTTCGATATATTATACCTTGTGATATATCAAATGATACAAATACAAGGGCGTAGAAAGTTAATTTTTAGAAAATTTTACTATACCTTTAGCTAACAGAGGTTTTATACGTCTGTCTGGGTCCTCCCCTCCCCCTCTAGGGGGCTCCATAAATTTATATGGAGTCCCGGGCCCCCTCTAGCCCGACCTCTTTATTATCGCTAGTGGCAGGGCCGGATTAAGATCGTGTAGGCCTACTTTAAGGGAGGGGCCTCCCCTAATATTTTCAAACGAAAAAAAGGTTAAAGGAAAATTAAATTTAAGAATTAAATAGCCGAATCTATTAAGTATGCATTTAGTGAGGGATCACCCACACATATATATAATATTATGAAAATTGAAAAATGACACCTGGACACTGGAATCGAACCCGAGACCTTTGGCTTAGTACGCCACTTGGCTTAGTAAGCCAAATGTTCCGGGTTCGATTCCCGTGTCCAGGTGTCATTTTTAAATTTTAAGAAAATTAAATTTGTTTTTATAAGGCCAAAACAACAATTAAAATTCAAATATTCGCTTCGCGTAATTTCTTGACAACAAGTTTCTACAAAAAATAATTAAACTGTACGTCCTTAGAAAGTTCGTATGATGTCACAAACCGTCGTACAATGTTTCTTTTTGTCGTAGTATGCTTTCTACAAATATAGGCCTATATACAGTATATTGCGCCCTTACCCGCTGCGGTGGCCGCGTGGTCTAACGCGCTACTCTCGCAGTAGACTAGACTGCCGATGAGGGGGGCGATCGAGGTTCGAATCTCGGTCGGGTGTACTGAGGGTAGTTGTTTCCTTAATGGTTTTCCACTTCCTCCACTCAAATCGGTACACGTCCTCTAAATATAACTTCCTAATTTAACATTAGTGTTTGTACATAGCTGTCACTAACTAAATATAAACTTTTCACTAATTTAGAAGTCTAGTGCTTTGATTCAGCATTCACAAATGAAACAACTTTCCACGACCCTCTGAGACTCTCTAGCTGGCGAAGTCCCCTGGGTTGTAGCCCCTAAAGACCATACCCTAATCCGGCGGTGCCACACGCCCTAGTTAGGTCCACCTCCTGCCGCCCCCATTCCCGATCACGGTAATAATGCAAAGTGCAGTAATGCGCCGGCGCCGATCATCCTGGACTAGTCCTCATTGTTAATCACGCCTCGGTCACGTCCTATCGGCGGATACCAAGGCCTAGAGACTCTGGGAAGGGGGCGTCATGCCAACTAGACTTGGCTGATACCGAGGGCTAGAGACTCTGGGAAGGGGGCGTCATGCCAACTAGACTTGGCGGATACCGAGGGCTAGAGACTCTGGGAAGGGGGCGGCATGCCAACTAGACTTGGCGGATACCGAGGGCTAGAGACTCTGGGAAGGGGGCGTCATGCCAACTAGACTTGGCGGATACCGAGGGCTAGAGACTCTGGGAAGGGGCGGCATGCCAACTAGACTTGGCGGATACCGAGGGCTAGAGACTCTGGGAAGGGGGCGCCATGCCAACTAGACTTGGCGGATACCGAGGGCTAGAGACTCTGGGAAGGGGCGCTGCCAACTAGACTTGGCGGATACCGAGGGCTAGAGACTCTGGGAAGGGGGCGTCGTGCCAACTAGACTCGGAGGATACCGAGGGCTAGAAACTCTGGGAAGGGGGCGTCGTGCCAACTAGACTCGGCGGATACCGAGGGCTAGAGACTCTGGGAAGGGGGCGTCATGCCAACTAGACTTGGCAGATACCGAGGGCTAGAGACCTGGGAAGGGGGCGTATACCAACTAGACTTGGCGGATACCGAGGGCTAGAGACTCACTAATTGTGCTGATGTGCTAAGGGTTGAGTATGGTTGAATTTTAAGGAAGCGTGCCCGAATTGTCGTGGAGAGAAAATGAAAAAAAAAAAATGATTTAGGAAAAGCCACCCTCAGGACATCCGACTGGGGTTTTAAATATTGAATTATTGACATAACTGGTCTCATACATTCGTTTCTTCTTATTATTGATTCTTTAGCACCGCCTCTTACTACCCGTTTGGGTTATACGCCAATGTACTAATTACTCTAATGTGTTAGGGATTAGGTCGGTTTAATTTAGAGGAAGTGCACCCGAATTTGCGGGAGGAGAGTGAGAGAGTGAAAAACCACGCTCATTGAACCTGACCGGTATTGAACCCCGATCTTCTCGTCATCGGCACACTAGTCTACTGCGAGAGTAGCGCGTTAGACCATGCTGCCACCGAAGTGGGTATTTATATAAATTGAACGATTTAAATACTGAATTTTGTAAACATTACGGAAATATTTTCTGAAAAGGAAAATATTCGGTGTCACATCTCTAGTAGTGAGACTCTGTGCTAAAACAAACTATAGGCTAAATGCGAGAAGCCCCCTCGGTGCTCAACCCTATACCTTGTCCGTTCCAAAACGGAACAGCGATGGATGCTGTTGCTAACTCCTCTGCCCGTGACACCGAACTCGTTTGACTTTGTTGGTATTCATACGTCCGATGTGCAGAAACAGAATCAACAAAAAAAGGAAGACACTCGTTTGTTCCTATTGACCCTGTTCCTCTTTTGTTTTTACTCCCCTTCCCTCCCTATTCGCTGGACGTCATTCTCTTGTCACGTGGAACGTATCAAACAGGCCTTGATCTCCGATTTAAAAAAGGTTTGTAGTTGTTCGTCCGTCCATCGTAAGTCAACTGATTTGTAGCCGTCTCTTCTTGTGTTGCCAATAGAAGAAACTTGCTTATGTTCGCTTTATTTATCTTGTCAGTCCCCCCCCCCCCCCTCCACCATGTTCACTCATTTGTTGGATATTGATTTCGATAAAACAATAATGGACTGGTTACAGCTCGTTGAAGAAGAGTTTCATTTGTTATTGATGTATCTTTTTATTCTCTTTTTGTTTTGTTTCACTCCTAGTAAGTTTTGAGCTTAAGTACTACGATAGTTGTTAGGTGGCCTCCTTATTCCGAACAGAGATTTTTGATACATGGGGAGGAGTCCAGATTGGAGACACGCCATGTTTCTATGCCACCCCGCCTCTAATTTGATAATAGGGGTGGCCCACGAGGTCCTAGTAGTCGTACGTTCTTTCAGTCTTATCAGTCTTAATTTAACTAAATTACATACATGAGTATTGCTAGGCTCTGTTTGGCTACTGATTATGTCAGGTTAGGTTAGGTTAGGTTAGGTTAAATTATGTCAGGCTAGGTTAAGTTTGTCATGCTATGTTAGGTTAGGTTATATCAAGTTAAATTATGTCAGGTTAAGTTATGTCATGTTATGATAGGTTAGGTTAGCTCAGGTTAGGTTAGGCCAGGCTAGGTAAGGTTAGGGTAATCCTGTTCAAGAGAAAATCCCCGGTGGCCGGTAGGTGCTGCCATTAATCCCTTTCCCCCGTGACAGAACCCTCGCGTAGGAATTTCCACGAGTCGCTCTTTTACTTGTCCTCAATCTGGACATTGGATGTATTCAGGTGGCCATAACATTTTTGAGTGTTTGCGCAATTTGGACGAATTTTGCCCTGTTCGTAATCAGGATATAACCAATTTCTGATGGGTCATCCATAAACCACGTGACACTCTTTTCTTACCTCTTTTAACCCCCCACCTTCCCTTACCTATGTATATCCACCATGATACCCTGTTCCAACCAACCTGTGTTAACATGACTTTTCACGTCAAGAGGGAATGTCATTATTTCATGAGGAAGCTTTCGTAACACTAGAAGAGGGGATTCACATCACTATATTATAAAGCCACATGACTCACTCACTCACTCACTCACATTAATGTTTACACACTTCCAGATAAGCTAGAAACTTGAAATTTGGCAAACTTATAGCTTCTAGCCTGTAACCGACGGGAAAATTCCAAAAAAAGTTAAAAAGTTTCATTTTTAACCACCGGAAAAAAAACCCATAATGGCGGAGCAACTTTTCAGTCGGCGCGGACTTTTCTTTAGAGGCCTCTTGTGGCTAAACGATAAGACTTATCAAAAAAACGGATTGTAACAGAGCCAGATTTTTTAATTTTAGGTAAATTTTGAACATTTTCCACACATTTTAAAAAAAAATTCTGACACACTTATGGGACATCTAGAATCATAAAATTGTATTGTAAAAATAAATCAACTTTCAAAACATGGCTGGAATTACATTAGTTTACACTCACAGTGGGTGGTGCCCACAACGAGCAAAGCGAGTTTAATTAGTACAACTCTGAGCCAGAAGCTCTCTTTAAATACCAGTATATTTACTAACGGTGAAAGCATGAACAATAATATTATTTTTCGTACATTAGAATCACCTGATTCAGTGGCCGAATGGTCTAAGGCGTCACTCTCATGTTAGACTGACCTGCTGATGATGAGTGGATCGGGCTCAAATCCCGTTTGAATCTACTAAAGGTAAGGCCGTAGTTGTGGGGGTTTGGGGATCAACACCCTCCTCCCCCCCTCGAAATTTGATGAAGAAAATATATAGGGCTTTATTTATGGTTCAAACAATATCAAAATTAAGGTACAAGTACAAATTAGGGGGCTGTGTTACCATAAAAAGCACTTCGGATAGCTTCTAGAGGTGTTTACCATTTAGCATTTTTTCAAACCTCCGGAAATTGGGGTATAGGCCCACCAACCCTCTCCCCCCTGAAATTATTGGCTGGCTACGGTCTTGACTAAATGTGGTTTATCCTCAATTGTTTTCCACTATCCTTCCATGCAAATGCGGGTAGATCACCTCTAAAATGTTTCCTTTCACATCCTTACCCCATTACAGTAATTATCATACATGCGTATAGCCTGAACAGGTAGTAAGACGCGGTGATATAAAAAAAGGTGTAAGATATGTGCTACGTAACACTATGATATACCACCCTCTCCTCCATGTCGACATTAGTCCCCCTCCCCCCTCGTCCATCAACAGTGTTATTTGACTTATGACATCTAAGGATTAGGAAAGTTTAATTTTGAGGAAATATATTAGCATTTATATATGGAGGGATAGTTATAAAACCCTGTAAAACAAAACTTAATCTGTACACTCGACCAGTATTCGAACCCTGACCCTCTAGGGTCCAGTCTCTTGCGAGAGTGACTCCTATTTAGACCGCACGTCCACCGAAGTGGATGTTATTGCTGTTTTACTTGAGTGTTTACAATATCATTCCGCCTGATAGCGAGAAACAATAAATACGTTATTGTGACATCGGTGGGATTGAAGGTGAAAATGCGCTGGCTTTCTTATTTTTGTAGTAAAAAAATGTATTTAATGGTGTTATCTATTTGGGTGAATTCAAAGTTATTTTGCGAAGCAGATGGCATCCAAACTTGATGCTCTTAGCCAAGCATTCTAACCACTATCAATCACACTTTGACACCAATGTACGAAATAGAAATTGACAGAATAAAACGAGCAGTTCACCATTCGAAGCTCATTGTTTAGTTGCTAATAGAACCTCCCCTCTTCCTCTGACGAGTGTAAAAACTCATTATACTATCTACAACTGGACAACATTGAATTGAATTTCAAAATTGTATTTTTCTTGTTTCCTATTTCAGATTTACTTTTTACTTTCTCTCGACACTTTGGAGTAAAAGTATTGCGATTGTAAAAAAAAAAACTCTGACTTGAGATTTCGATAAGAAGTTTCATGAGCCTCTGAAACAGAAAAAGTGTTTTTCGCGAGGCCGTCTGTTTGTGCCTCGGGCAAGAGTCGAACATATTTTACTGATTGGGTTAAAACTTGGTATCTGGGGTTTTAATAAGGTCTCCCCGAAGGGTTTCTGGAATTAGATTTCTAATCCTAAATTTAAGAGTAGGGCAAAAAGAGAAAAAAATTATTTTCTCGAAATTCTCTCTAGAAATTTTGATTAAATTTCATACCTAGACATTGTTTATCATTATAAACAAGATGGAAACTATAATTTTTTCATGGAAATGATTTTGAGGGTACTTTATATATGATAAGTTTTACAATTTTGATCATTTTCCCGCAACTATTTGATGTACAAAATAACTTATAATTGTAAAGTTGTAGTACTATTAAAGATACAAATCTTTATAAAACCATTGGTTTCTGAGCTATAGGAAATTATATATACTTTGTAAAATCAGGTCTTTGAAAATTAATCTGATTCTTATGCTCTATGGTGGACAAAGATGTTTCTCTTTTCTGTATTTTTCTGTAACAGTTTTAATATTAGTAAACGTCTATTTTAAGATAAAAGCGGGGGAAAGTCTTTGCGGTGTGCCGTAACATTTATTTTAATCTACATCCTGACATGAAGATTCCTAAAGGACATTTTCGTGAATAAACAAAATAGCCCGAGTTTTAGACCGTTAAAAATGCGTTTGCAAAAAAACTATACTTCAAAATAAAAGTAATAATTTTGTGACGATGTAAGACTAGTTTTAAAATTATTTAATAACTATAATGAATGATTTTTGTTTCAATGTTAGATGTTTAAAACTCGTCAAATAAAACGTAAATACACTAAAATGTTAAATCCTATCCAAAAGTATACGCAAGTTGGTTGAAAGTCAGGTAAACTTTAGTATCTAAAACGGAATTAGAAGGAAAATGATTGTCAGAGTGGAATATTTTCTTGTGTAAGTTTACCCAATGTTCTGTTATCACTCAATCCTCTCTCTTTTTTTTTTTGTATGCCCTAAATTTCACGTGGAATGTCCTTGTTTGTTATGGTTCCACGTTTTATTTACGACCGTATTTATTTGCATTGCACATATTTCCTACTCTTGGTAAGCGAAATACCAGTGCGATGTAATCACACATGAATTCAATGTACTGAATCACCCTCGTACTCATATTTACGATTGAAATGTTTGGGCTAAAAACCGTCCAAGTCACATTCAATTAAAACCTATTTTAAAACACGAAGCGATATTTTTTTTAGCAGCATCGCGTCTTACTACCTGTCCGGGCTTTACGCCTATGCACTAATTACGCTAGTAGGCTTGGTATGAGGAATATTGAATTTAGAGAAAGTGTACCTGCATTTGCGTGGAGAGAAAGATATTGTGTGAAACCATTTAGGGAAACCACCCTCAGCTGCGCACCCGATCGGGATCGAACCACGATCTCCCCGTCATCGGCAGTCCAGTCTATTTCAAGTGTGATGCCTTAGACCATGTGGCCACCGAAGCGGGTGTGAAGCGATTCTTTTCGACAGGTATTCCCAGTTGTAGATGGACTTGCGTGTTCCAAGCGGCCCGGGACTACAATAATATGATGGCCCTTAGCATTAATTCATAATTAATTCTGAAGCTAAACTACAGTATAGTGTCGATAATTCGGACTAGGTGGAAATCGATCCAGTTCTGATAGTAGATTTTTTCGAATTTTTGAAAATACAGTACCTATAAAAAAAAAGCATAGACGGGATACAAACGAAAACTCGGTGTTAAGTTAGAACCATTTTCACTTTATTTGAACAACGAACTTACACGTTGGTTTTTTTAAGGGCTGCGGTGCGTTTTTTTGTTGGCCGTGTCTCTAATCACTGTGGTTATTTTTAAAAATAGTATTTTTTCTTGGCGATCCGGATTTTTAACGACCGAATTATCGACGTTCGACTGTATATATACATATATATTTATTATTGGTTAGTTAATTTAATCCTGAGGTCATTCCAGCCACATTATAGATGATCAACTTCTACTTTCTACTGACATGAGCAAAAATGCTACTAAATGCTTAGACAATACCCGGGTGTCTGTAATGATATAATAATTATTATTAGCACCGCGTCTTACTACCCGTTCTGGTTATACGCACTTACGCTAATGTGTAATGGTAGGGTGATTGTGAGGTGAAATGAAGGACCTACAGTTTAACGTGGAATCCGAACCACGGTGGAGGCCTAGCATTCCACACATTCACAAGTTGTGATTAATACACGTCTTGTCAGAGGTGAAGGAAGGGTTTGGTAATCAGATAAATCTGTGCCGGGACCGAGGATTGAACCCCGGACCCCCAGTACAGAAGTCCGACACCTTACCGCTAGGTCACCCAGGTGTATCTTATGGCTGCTGCTTTTTCGTCTGTGTTGTTGACTCACTAAGCCTAAACTGCACACCATCACTTCATGGAAATCTACCGAAGAGTATACAAAAAACAAGACAAGACCATAATGTTATCTATTCCTCAAGTGTTCCGACGCTTGAGTGGATAGCAAATTGACACACAAACTACAACCGTAAATACAAGACCAGAATTTTCTAACCAACCTATCAATTCTGTTAGTCCCCCAGTATGCTTTAACTAATCAGTTAATTCTGTGAGTCAGGCAGTGTTGGCTGCAAGGATAATGTGATGTACGACACACACGACGTTTTTAAAGTTTCTAATACGTTAGACAAACTTGTATTGAAACAACTACGACGGCTATCAGCGAAATAACTACTATGATTGCGAACCTCAGCCCAATCCGCAGCGTGTCTACCAGTTTGATAAATATTCCCGCGCTCTATTCCCACCATGCCCCAAAAATGTATCATCAGTGAACTGTGGGTTCACGCTAGTTTTCATAGTGATGAATTAAAGGCCTGGGGTCCGGGTGTTGTGTCTG
The DNA here is from genome assembly GCA_039000515.1 of Timema cristinae. Classification (NCBI taxonomy): domain Eukaryota; kingdom Metazoa; phylum Arthropoda; class Insecta; order Phasmatodea; family Timematidae; genus Timema; species Timema cristinae. The sequence continues at coordinate 10,071,489 of JBCFYV010011172.1, read as the reverse complement.
TTCTAGTTCTAAGCTAAGTCATGGGCTACTATTTTTTTTTTATCACTGTGTCTTTCCGCCCGTTCGTGTTATATTCACGTGTACGCTAATGTGTTAAGGATCAGGAAAGTTGAATTTTAGGAGACATTTACCCGCATTTGCGTGGAGGGAGAGTGGAAAACCATTTAGAAAAAGCCACCCAAAGTACACCTGACCGGGATTCGAACTCTAATTTCCCCGTCATCAGCAGTCCAGTCTATTGCGAGAGTGACGCCTTAGAAAATACGGCCAGCGAAGCGGGTGTGTGCTGCTGTTACTAACAGGGGTAGTGGAGGGGACAGGAGATATCCCGGTGCATCATTTGCGAACATATATGATGGCATTAAACGTAAGACCACCCCGTTCGATGTTTATAAACAATTTTAAGACAAACGTAACATCATCCTTTTGTTGAGCTACACAAGAAGAGAGGGGAGGATCATTTTACAAACTTAAATATATCATTGGGTTACCTGGTGGTCTATGGGTAAGGTGCTGGGGGTCTGAGTTCAATCCTCAGTCCCGGCACAGAATTATCTGATTGCCAAACCCTTCCTTCACAAGACGTGTATTAATCACAACTTGTGAATGTGGGGAATGCCAGGCCTCCATCGTGGTTCAGATCCCACGTTAAACTGTAGGTCCTCCAGTTCATCTAACAATCACCCTACCATTACACTTAGGCGTAAGTGCGTACAACCCGAACGGGTAGTAAGACGCGGTGATGATGATGATGATAATAATAACAAGATACACCTACAATCAAGATAAGCGATAATGATGAAACCTGCAGTTTGGTAATTAGTGTGTCACAGCATAACAATGTTTCAATAACAGCGTTATAACTTCACACATTTCATTAGATTAAGACTTTATTTTGTAATAACAAATTAAAATCCGTATGTAATAAATTGTATGACATTTCTATGTATTATAACAACTTGTAAAATTTTCCCTGTCCACTGTGTCTGCTTTAGATCATTTCCTTCATTAATATTTTGAATATAGGATACGTATGGACATAGTAGAGACAATTACACCTACTTGCTTCCCTATTGTCCTAAACCAAAAGTGGTTAGAGTAATAGTGTTAGTAAATAGCTTAAAATAAGATTTACCTACTATTACGATAGATCAATAGAAACATTGAATGAAATGGTTTGTTGTTTCAAAAGAAAATTACATATATTTTTTAGATGGCTTAAGAAACCCCAAGTTTGAATTTATAAAGACTTGGTTACCAAGACAACGGTTGTAGATACTACAGTACTTCAACTTAAGGCGGCCGCCTAGCTCAGCGAGAAAGTATTAATTGCAGTCAGGTCTACGGCTAAGAATACGTTGTTCTGTGTCGTTTTCCAATAATAAAAATAAGAAAGAAATCTTCGAAACTTCTTACCTCAAGGAAAATAAGAAAGATCGCTGCTAGTTCTCAAATATATTGACATTTTCTGTTATGAGCTTATCAAAAAATTACTGTTTTGTTAGAAGGCGGTTAAATCTAGATTTTTTTTAAATCAAGCCGAGTCTAATAGCTCTGCAAATATGATCAAAAAATCGTTAAAAATGAGCTAATCTAGAAATGTCACATTTTTTTGTCTATTAATAAAACCCTAACTTTGTGGTGGTTAAGGAAAAAGAGTCGTGTTGTGCAACCCCCCCCTTAATATCTATAAGGTGAGAGAGGCAGTAAATTAGGTAAAGAGTTACCTGAATGAACATAACAATTTTATTTAGTCAAAAAAACAATAACAAGCTGAGCAAACAATCAACACCGCGTGAAGCGCGCTTTTCCGTCCATCGCGGAAACCAATTACATCAAAGGAAAACATAAACGTTACCTCCTCAAAACAAGTTACATCAAACCCATCAAAGGTAACGGTCCGGGATCTCAGTGACATGGTCTTTGGTTACTTCGATAAATTGATTAGTTCCTAAACTGGTTACTCTAGCGTTTAAGTTATCCACCCTAGTATAAATATATATCTTTCTTACAGACGCCCGTAGCAAACGTGACGTCATAGCAATCAAACAAGGCCACAAGGTAATAATAACTTAACAACCCTAGGCGTTTAACTTGGCGAACAAAGATGAGTCCAGAAACAGCTATACTCGAAAACAACATAAGCCGGGTTCCGAACCCAGGACCTGACAATCTCAGGCTAAAAGCTTAATATTGGCAAATGTATGAAGTACATTTGAATAGGGCCCAGACCCTGAATATAAGTGGTGGCGAAAGCGACGGTCTAACTCCCAGCAGCGATAAGCGCGTAGCATAGTCAATATTCAAATAAACATAAGTTAATAACAAAGTCCAAATAGTAATTTAGAAAGAGTTCCCCCATGACGCCGAAATAGTAATTTTGGTAGGAAAGTAATATCCCCGAAACCCAGTCGCTGCCCTCACCTCTTATCCTCGAGCCGGTGGGGTAGTAAGTGCCCTGAGATCCCGGTACCGCTAGTATTTATACAAAATATAATTCTCAGAGAAGGGGGGCGGATCGAAGGAAAGGAAGGTTGGAGAACATTACAAACAAGGGGGGAGGAGAGGTTCGAGACTCATATCGAACACCTAGCACCTTCTCGAAGCTCGGCGAAGGCGGAAACGGAATTCTTCTATCCATCTTCTCTGCTGGCCGAACACGTGGTCGAGCCTCGTTGCCGGCAGGCGCGGACACGCCTTCAGTCAGTCCGATGTATTTGGCGAGAGCGTAGGTCGCCGGTCAAGCTAGTGCCGCGTGTTGACTCAGTTGGCTGTCCCAGTTGGCGAGTGTTGTTACCATGTAAGTCGTTACATCGCTGTCCCAGTTGTCTGTCCGAGTTGGTGAGTGTTGTTACAATGTAAGTTGTTACATCCTCCCCCCTGACGGGATGTCAGAAGGAGTCCTCGGCAGTAGGCGTAACGGCAGGGCGGTACCTTCCCTGCCGTTAGTGGCAGACAATGGGGAGATGATCCACACGAACCCTCATGACAGTCCTTGGATAGCCGGCCTCATGGTCAAGTAGTAAGCCCACCCGGTAGTGGCGCTCTGACAGATCCTGGAGTAGCTCACGCCGGGGTACTACACGCACGGCACTGACGCTCTCGCTCTCCTTCTTTCTGACGACCCATTGAAACTGAGACTCGTCCCACATATCAGTCGGCCCAGCCAGCCTCCGTCTTCTGTAGACGACGCGTTCGATATCTCGCCCCGAACCAAAAGGGAAGGGGAGGGAAGGGTGAAGACCTCTCTGAGAACAAATAAACTACAGTTACAAAAATAATATAAGTGTACAGTCTACAATGCTCTGACACGGCTGCTGGCAGGCGCAGTCCATCTAATCCAGTTCATCACGGCACTTGGTGCGCATCCACATGAGGCTATGCCTCCAAGTAGACACAACAGGAACAAGAGTGTTCTACAAGGGCAAGCACTGCATCATCTTCCTTTTTCTTATAGTACGCGCGCACACACGCGTATGGATTCTTCCAAGTTCCCGGAGTCACACTCAAACATAAGTCACTAACCATTAGATATATATAGAAGTTCGGGTAGGCCTACCCCTAAGATTTGAATCAATGTCCAATATAACAAATAAACATAACCTACAATAAACCCTAAACTTTACACTATATACCTAAATAACCTATGATAATTCCTAAATTTTACTCCATATACACATAAATAATTCTTAACCAATAACACGTCCTGCCTTCTTGCACAGGACGTGGACTCACTACGTCACCGCCTTGAGGTGGCTAACGTGGGCGCGGCGGGTTACAGAAGGGTCCGCAATGTCCACTAGTAGGACTGAGACGGGCGTTAGGAACTTGTCGATGTGCCATGGCCCACTCCATTTGAATGCCAGCTTAGCCGACGTCTTGTCCATCGCCGAGCTCAAGGGGAAGCATTTACAAACTACTTTGTCACCCACATTAAACGGGACGGGGACACGTCCCGATTGTAAGTAGCAGCTACTTTCCTCCTAGACTTTAACAAATTTTTATAGGCGAGTTCACACTTCTCTTCAAAGGGGCGGTCATGGGCGTCAGATAAGAGCGGGTCAACATCCCACGTAGTTAAGAGGGGGTGGTTTAAATCCCTATTCAAGAAGACCGAGGCAGGAGTGGCTCCGACTGACTCGTGGTACGCAGAGTTGAACGCGACGTTCAGAAAGTCGAGGTCCTTGTCCCAATGAGAGTGGTCCTGGTGGTGGAAAATAGTTAGCGCCACATTTAAATTCCTATTAAAACGCTCAACGTGGTTGGGGAGGGGTAGTATGGGCTGGTGGTCACGTGTTTGACCCCCCAAGAGAAGCACATGTCTTTGAAAGCCTTCGAACGGAAACAGGGGCCATTGTCACTAACCACAACCTTAGGGTTCCTAGAACGCCCCACACCCGCCTAGATAAGGCATTCACAGTCGTAGATGCCTTCATGTTCCTAAGGGGAATTAACACCACAAATTTAGAAAATGCATCCAGCACTACCAAAATAGACGTGTTGCCCTGGGAGGAACGCGTAAGGGGCCCAACATAGTCAACAAAAACTTTCTCCCAGGGGCGTGTGGCAACGTCAGCAGAATGAAAACCAAATTTCGAGTTTTGTGAGGGTTTGGCCCTTTGGCAGGCCTCACACTTGCGCACCCACTCCCTCACGTCCTTGGGCAAGTTGGGCCAATAAAACTCTTTGGAAACTTTCTTCTCAGTTTTGAGCACCCCACAATGCCCACCCAAAACAGAATCGTGGAAATACTTAAGTAGCATAGGCCTGAGCTTCTCGGGAATATAGTATTTGGGTCTCCCCTAATATTAGTCACTAAGAGACCCTTGCGCAGGCGATAGTTCCCAACTACTTCCCAGTTCTAATCCTATCTACGAGCTGTTTACAAAATTCATCCTCGGCCTGATGAGCACCAATTGAAATAAAAGATTCTGGGATGGTGTGAATCACGCCTAGCGTTCCCGCCTCCACTTCATCTCCTACAGGGTCAAGATCCTCTGCCATCCGCGACAACGCATCAGCTACAACATTCTCTTTACCGCGACATGATGGGTAGTGAAGTCAAACCTAGAAAGCCTCCAGATCCAGCGGCCTATTTTACCCAACTGTTTGGGGTGGTTCCATAGCCAGGTCAGCGCCATGTAGTCTGTATACAGGTCAAACTTTCTAAGCTCTAGGTAGTCTGAGAACTTTCTACTGCGAAAACACAACCTAAGCATTCCTTTTCGTACGTACTGTACTTTTTCTCAGCAGCATTTAAGGTCTTGCTGGCGAACGCTACCGGCCTACATCCATCAGGGGTTCGCTGCGAAAGCACCGCGCCGAGGGCAATTGACGACGCATCAACATGTAAAATAAAAGGGAGGGAGAAGTCGGGCATGCGCAATACCGCCGGAGAGACAAGGTGCCGTTTGAGGGCGAGAAAGGCATCATTTTGTTCCCGACCCCACGCAAATACAGCTCCCTTTTTCTTAAGGCTGTTTAGCGGGTAAGCTAACTCAGAGAAAGAGGGATAAACCTGGCGTAATAAGCGCACATCCCCAAAAACCTAGAAGTTCCCTTTAAATTCTTCGGGGTAGGGAAGTCAAGAATAGGCTTGACTCGCTCAGGGTCAACGAGCAAATTTCCCCGGGAAATAACATATCCCAGATACGGGACAGACTCCTTAGCCCATGTAACCTTTTCGGGATTAACAGTGAGTCCAGCAGAGCGCAGACGTTCTAACACAGTTTCTACGTGACGCAAATGGTCCTGAAGTGAATTACTATAAATGCAAATATCATCGAGATAATTGAAAACAAATTTAAATTTTAAGTCGGCAAGAATATGATCTAACACTCTACTAAGCGCTTGTCCCCGCAACTAATGCCTAACGGGACGCGGTTAAATTCATAAACCTGCCACGGAGTTACAAAGGCGGTAAATTTTTGGATGGCTCTGAGAGCGCGCATTGGAGGAAGCTAGCGTTAAGATCAATGAGACTGTAATACCTGGCTTTACCAAGGTGTTGGAATGCCGACTCTAGGCTAGGCATCGGATAAGGATCGAAAACAAGTTTCTTATTAAGTTTCCTGTAGTCAACAATGAGGCGATGCCCCTTGCCCTTGCGGGGAATAATGAAAGCGGGGCTGGCATAAGGTGATTTAGACGGGCGAATGACCCCTTTTTTTTCTAAGTCGAAAATCAGATCTCTAAAAATCTCCATTTTGGGAGGAGCGCATGAGTATGGCCCTGACCGTACGGGGATGTTGTCAAGAGCAACAATGTCGTAAGGGAGAATGTCGCATTTCCCCACCTATCTGTGATTACATCAGAAAACCGGTTAACTACCCTTTGAATGGCCTCTTTATCCCTATCCAAAGGAAACAAGCATGGCGGCGTTTTCTCGGTCGCAAACGAGACAAATTCCCCTGGCGCAAAACTAAAGGAGACTATACGTTTTCCCATATCCAACCTAGCGTTGGTCTCAAACAAAAAATCGTTCCCCAAAATCATGTCAAACGGGAGGGTCGGCACTACGTAAAAGGAACGTTTCCAAGAAAACCTGTCAATTTTAAAGGAGAGACGTACCTTATGGTCTACCATTAAACATTGCCCATTCGCAACAGTGTACGATTTCGGGCCAATATCTTCACACATAATATTAACTTTGCCCCCAATAATACCAAGAAGTTTCTCACTAATGAAGGAGTTGCTCGCCCCAGTATCAAATAACCCTAAACATCCCACAGGACCAATACAAACATTAACCATGGGATTCAAAATCCGCGGCATAAAACTTACAGACGCGGCCGTACCACGGTCGCGAGCGCGCCTTAATTGGTTTACCTGCCTGCACTCCCTCTGAACGTGCCCCAATCTATTGCAGCGGAAACATCTAACTCTAGAAATGTCACGAGGCCCGCGGCCCCCTTGGTTAGCACCCACAGGGTTACTACCCCCAAGTACCTAGAACGGTTCCCGAGCGGACGAGCGCCGATAAGCGGCACAGGAGAACTTGCTCCGGGATCCGAACCCGACTGCGCGCGGCTTACAACCTCAGGCGTATGCGCATTGAGATATTCCTCTTCTGAGAGAAGAGTCTCTTCAACGTGCGAAGCCAAGGCATAGAGATCAAGTATACAAGTTGGTTTACTTGAGAACACAAAATGGCGCCTGGTAAGCGGCGACACATTCTCCAAAATAATATTTACAAGTTCAGGCTCTTAAGATCGGCATTGAGTACGCGAGCTGCCTCCGTGATAGATAGAACAAAGTTCCTAAAAGTTTCACAAGGAAACTGAAATCTATGCACAACCTCCTGCATAACTTCTGTCTAACTCTACTAGGTAACAACGTATTAAGAATCTGGTCAGTTACAGCCTTAACTGATAAACCTGCCTGAATTCCCCCGGAAAATAATTCGGTTAAGAATCCCGACGTCTTGGACAAACACAATGTCAAAAACTCGGGCTCACTAACGAGTTTAAGGCGGGATGCCCGGCTAATTTCAACCAAGAAGTTAAATAACTCCGTGTAGTTCTGACCACTACACACAGGAATGCGACCTAATATTTCCAATAGGACCTTACTATGACATTTAACAGATACCGCTGGCGTTTGGAGGAAGGGGGGAGGGGAGGGCATCATCGGTTGTTCACCACTCGCAACTGTGTCCATGCCAAAATCTGCCGGAGATTCCCCAACCTCACTCACTAGTTCGCATAAAATAGACCTTAACTCACCCACCGTTGCGTTGGGTGGAGTAGGGGTGGACCAATTTTGGAGCTCGGCGATGAGTTGTTCACGGTTCAGTCTGTAGACATCAGATCTCGTCAGTTTGGTTGATGGCTTGTCGCCTGGTTTCAGCGGAGGAGCCATGGCCAATGACAGTATGAAAAAAGATACAAATAGGTATTAGTACAATGTATTACATAAAATATAACCCTCTGGCATATTTCCCTTTTTTGTTTAATTTCTCGGCATCTTTCCAAGCCCATACCTTATAGAGCCATAGTCGTTCGAGGCATGAACTAAGGACCAAGAGCACAATATAGACATAAACGTCGAAATTATAAAGCCAATAATTACTAACCAGTAACCATCAATCATGTAACCACTGTTAACCACGTTAACCACAATAACCATGTTAACCATGTCAACCATGTAACCACGTAACCATGTTAACCATGTCAACCATGTAACCATGTAACCATGTAACCACGTAACCATGTTAACCATGTAACCACATTAACCACATTAACCACATTAACCATGCTCTGCTACCATTTTGCAACCCCCCCTTAATATCTATAAGGTGAGAGAGGCAGTAAATTAGGTAAAGAGTTACCTGAATGAACATAACAATTTTTATTTAGTCAAAAAAACAATAACAAGCTGAGCAAACAATCAACACCGCGTGAAGCGCGCTTTTCCGTCCATCGCGGAAACCAATTACATCAAAGGAAAACATAAACGTTACCTCCTCAAAACAAGTTACATCAAACCCATCAAAGGTAACGGTCCGGGATCTCAGTGACATGGTCTTTGGTTACTTCGATAAATTGATTAGTTCCTAAACTGGTTACTCTAGCGTTTAAGTTATCCACCCTAGTATAAATATATATCTTTCTTACAGACGCCCGTAGCAAACGTGACGTCATAGCAATCAAACAAGGCCACAAGGTAATAATAACTTAACAACCCTAGGCGTTTAACTTGGCGAACAAAGATGAGTCCAGAAACAGCTATACTCGAAAACAACATAAGCCGGGTTCCGAACCCAGGACCTGACAATCTCAGGCTAAAAGCTTAATATTGGCAAATGTATGAAGTACATTTGAATAGGGCCCAGACCCTGAATATAAGTGGTGGCGAAAGCGACGGTCTAACTCCCAGCAGCGATAAGCGCGTAGCATAGTCAATATTCAAATAAACATAAGTTAATAACAAAGTCCAAATAGTAATTTAGAAAGAGTTCCCCCATGACGCCGAAATAGTAATTTTGGTAGGAAAGTAATATCCCCCGAAACCCAGTCGCTGCCCTCACCTCTTATCCTCGAGCCGGTGGGGTAGTAAGTGCCCTGAGATCCCGGTACCGCTAGTATTTATACAAAATATAATTCTCAGAGAAGGGGGGCGGATCGAAGGAAAGGAAGGTTGGAGAACATTACAAACAAGGGGGGAGGAGAGGTTCGAGACTCATATCGAACACCTAGCACCTTCTCGAAGCTCGGCGAAGGCGGAAACGGAATTCTTCTATCCATCTTCTCTGCTGGCCGAACACGTGGTCGAGCCTCGTTGCCGGCAGGCGCGGACACGCCTTCAGTCAGTCCGATGTATTTGGCGAGAGCGTAGGTCGCCGGTCAAGCTAGTGCCGCGTGTTGACTCAGTTGGCTGTCCCAGTTGGCGAGTGTTGTTACCATGTAAGTCGTTACATCGCTGTCCCAGTTGTCTGTCCGAGTTGGTGAGTGTTGTTACAATGTAAGTTGTTACAGTTGGAATCTTTTGACTTTATTTTGGCGTGAACCAAATTTTCAAATAAAGCATCGTAGATTAAATATTGCATTAAAGCTTAACAGTTGCGCGGCGATTTCTCGTCTAACGAGGCACACACTAAAGAGAGAGTTTTTATGTATTGATCTGCCTCTCTCTCTCTACATACAGAGATTTATGTCCCACACAGAATCATAGTTTTGGTCTCCACCTGCCACGCACATCTCTCTCTCTCTCACACACACACACACACACACACACATATCCTTAGAGCGAGAAGGAATTTCAAAACACGTGTCATTTCCCTTCACACATCTTACTCTTCCTCACCCCGGCGTTTATTCCCATCCCGAGACTGTGTCAGTCTTTCACAAGATCTTTGTTTCATTGCATAGCTCCTCTTTAGGTTATCCATTTCATAATTGTATGTTCACAGTCCCATCTTCCAACCAGCGGTGTACTGGCTGGTTCTATGCTGCCCCGGACTATAAATATAGCGGCTAGTGGGTGTTATGAGCATTGCGGCATTGGACGATAAACTTTTTAAATAAAGATAAAAAGTTTTCATTACATTCCAGGACACCATCGACAAGATATTCAAGAACTATTAAAACCAACATGTAAAGTAAATTTTATTTTATTTTTCTACTGGAGAGATGATTTGATTCATTTGACCAAAATAATATTTTGATTTAAAAAATTGTGAAAACACTGACCTTTCCTCACGTTTTCTACACTCCCGCCTTAACGTGGGATGGAAGGGGACGCGAGAAAATGCCACTGTTTTTGCAGTTTCTTTTTTTTTTTTTTTTGGCAAAATATTTCTTTGGCTAAAATAAATAAAATCGTTCTAAAGTAGAAACATAGTGTATTTTGTTTACAACAGTTGCTGAATATCTATCATGACTATGGCAGCATTATCTAAGAATTTTTTAAAAATTAAGATGAAAAGTTGTCATAATATTCCAGGACATCCTTGATAGAAATTCAAGAACTGTTGAAGTGAACCAGGTGAAGAAAATTAAACTATATGTTTGTGCTGGAGAAATATTTTATTTATTTTGGCCTAAAAAATGTTTTTCCATAAAAACTGCAAAAACACTGTTCTTTCCTTGCAACTCCTTCCTTCCCATAAATACCGGTGAAGCTGTTTCATTGTAAGCTGAATGTTTAAAACAAAGAATGGTGAATTCTGGTTAATCGGGGTATCGGTTAATCGGGACAACCGTTTATTTGTGTCAAAATTTGAAGAACAGAAACAAAACAAGTAATTAACCTGAAATTTGTCCGCTTATTTGGGCTAATTTGCCGCTTATTTGGGCCAATTGGCCGCTTAATTGGGGCAGTGAAAGTCATAAACTCATGATTCAACGACAAACTGTGTGCAGACGTAAAGTACGTTTGCAACCTATAGATCATGACATGATGGCACATTGTGGCAACAATTATCGCAAGTCGTGCTCTATGGTGGTTGTGTTGCGGTTGTTCTAAGTCGGGATGGCCGGATTAACTATAATTTTCAATGCGAAGATGATAATTAAGATTATGAGGGAACAATTATTGAACACATTTTGGCAAAACACTTGGAACACCAGAATACCAAGAAAATGATGACGATGATGTGACTGACCAGGATGCCAGGGAGTATCTCGCTGAAATGAGATGATATTTCATGCAGAAAGACAATAAAAGCAGTCCTTTATCAGCCTTAGATACCTGTGCCGACATTGTTCAGCTGCGTTACATAAAGATAACATGTCAGGTTACACTCGATAGTTATTTACAAAGTAAGAACCCTTATTAGTGTGTTACCTTTTCTTGGTACAGTCATTATTTTGACTGTACCTTCATTTTACGTGTGGGTGTGTTTGTTTGCTTTTAGATTTAGTTATTTTTAAATAAATGTTTGTACCAAAATAACTTAAATACAGTGTGCGTTATTTAAATGCCACATTCCTTTTATTTTATTCACACTTTTTTTTCAGCTCATTGGCTAAAATTAAGCTTAATTGGGCCAGTCGCTTGAGCCAAAGTGTTCTAGTACTGATGTTTCTCAGTTAACTGTATTTATATTTTTATTTGTAGTAAATTTAATCCCGAGGCCATTTCAACTACATTATCATCGATTATTACGTCACTATTCAGTCCACATCAGCTGCTTCTTTCTACTGTCGTGGGAAAAAAATGCTTCATAACTTTAGACAATATCTAAGAGTTATTTTATATTCTTGGAGATTGGCTCACATCGTTATTTATCTTTTTAAATACATTAGAACCTGGTTAATCCGAACTAATTGGGACCGAATCTTGTTCGCATTAACGGGAAAAGACAGGGAAACAGTATTTTCACGAATTTTAAATTACAATTGAATGAGTTTAGGTCAAATTTTTATTTAGGTAACTGGTATATAACACGTGATATGTATTGCAATTATTTTTAGTCACAGGAAAACATAATGTGTTGACTACAACATGTAAATATATTAAGCATTTATGATCAGATATCACTGATTTAAAAAATTCTATTTTAAATCTGCATCTTGTGAATGTGGGGAATGCCAGGCCTCCACCGTGGTTCGGATTCCACGTTAAACTGTAGGTCCTTCATTTCATCTCACAATCACCCTACCATTACACATTAGCGTAAGTGCGTATAACCCGAACGGGTAGTAAGACGCGGTGCTGATAATAATAATAATAATAATAATAATTTAAATCTGAACTTGTTTACCAATAAAATATACTTAATTTGATAACTTAATCCCCCCCCCCAACCCCCCCCCCCCCCCCAGTTTTCCTAAAAGTGTGGTCCGGATCATCTGGAATTTTGGTCTACCGGGGTTTTACGGTTAACTGTTTCAAGTGCAATGTCACTGTTAACTCAACATAATGAACCTTTTTCGTCTTTTTGCGCATTTGTCTTCTCACAACTCATTAAATACACTCATCTAAAATAAAATAGTTTGTTGATGTTTATTGTACCACGCCATTGTCTGTAGTTTGGTGAGAAACTCGCGTGTGTATTTATTTATCTCGGTCTGGAGTCTCAGACACAACAATATGTAGCTTGGAGCCTCTTTTGTTGCGACTTACATACCCACGTGACGTGTGTCCAATGCGCGTGCGCGCCGCAAACAAAGCCCAACACACGCCACATATGGTCACAAAACACACTCCTATTGTTATTGTTAAACTAGCCTTTACACCTGGAGGGGTGGCGTGTTTCATTTGTTTAGGAATGGTCGACGGACAAGTTACACTTTTTTTTTCTTCAACATTTTAGGTCTATTACCAAATTTATGTCCTCATCCTTGTTTTGGTTTCGCCTTCTTTTATATATATATATATATATATCCAACTGGTTCTAGTATTGAAGACCAATCGGACTGAACTGTGAACTCCTCAGTCACAAAAAAACAAAACATTTTAACGACACTGTTTTGCGAAACGGGTTGCATCTTAACTTGACGCACTTAAGCACCCTAAGCGTTATCACACTTAGACTTCAATGTACGAAATAGAAAGAGAGGGAAGAAAATTAGCAGTTCATCCTGTGAGGTCCTCTTGTTTATCTGCTGATAACATTTCCCCTCTTCCGATGACGGGCATACACACTCACTCTACTCCTGGGCAGCATTGACTCTCATTTAAAAATTATATTTGTCTTGTTTCCTATTCTAGACAGACATTTACATCCACGGACTCTTTTTTTTTTTTAATCTACCTCCTCTAACAGGAAGATTCATACAGAACAGTTTTGTGGATCGTAGACGATTTTAAATAAATACGTTTAGGGGCTGTCCATAAACTACGTACGCATATTTAGGGGTGGGGTGGGGTGGGGTGTATTGCTTGGCGAGACCAAGCGTGACGAGGAGGTGCTTAATATTGTGACGTAATATTAGGAGGAGGTTCACAAAATTGTAACAAGGTGGAAGGAGGTGGTAAAAAAAAAAACCAAAATTAACGCGATGTAGTTTATGGCCAGCCTTAAAAAAACCACTAAAAGCTTAAATAAATAATTGTGTAACCGTGTAAGGATATTTTTAGAATTATTTAAGAATGTAAGGTTTTTGTTTCACTGTTTGTATCTTTCAAACTCGCCGAATAAATCGTAAATATATGAACAAGGGAAAATATCATCTCGGCTTGCAGTGACGTCGTTAATGTATGCGTTAACCTTGCACTAGAAAATTAAAATAATGTTCTTTTCCTTTATTCACTTAATGTGTGGTCGATGTTTTGAAAACAATAATTTGAAATTTAGTCTGTGTGTTTAATTGTGGTGGTTTTATAGGCTTTGCTTGGACAAGTATTTATAAATGAGATTTCCTTTACAATAGGTAAAAAAAAAAAACATTCCTCGTGTTTCTATTAATTAGTTTGTCTAGACTGTTTTTAATGAGCTATTCGTTTAAAAACCTTACACTTCTTTGACAATATATATGTATGTGAGTTTATTAAATTATCAGCTACTCCAGAAAGGATAGTTGCGGTTCGATTTATTATTTTAAAATAATAATCTACTTTATGTATGTTTGGTTTTTAAAACTGGATGTTAGACTTTTTTTAATCTCCATTATATTGTTGTTTACTACATCCATTCGCTTGCTTTTGTAATATTGGGTTTCAACGATAATTTAAACCGCTTTAAACAAGAAATATCCCCCCATCCCTCGTGGCTTTATTATTTTATTTTTCGATTGCAAAATATTTCTTACTTATCGGTCTAAAAATGCCCACAGGGAAACAAAAGAGTGATCTTTAAGGGACTCAACTTATAGTCTGATTTATATAGGAAGGAACTTTCATGACATCCATAAAAGTTACTAAAATAATTTTCATATATTCATACATCAAGTCATGTTATCTGCAGCTGTCACTTTTGATAAATATTATCATTTAATATTTCCATTTATTTGAGGTATTTAAGGTAATCTTTATAAACCGACTGATTATATCAGTGCACGACTTACAAACTAACTTGAATTTTAAACAGACACAACACCCAGCCCCCTGACCGTTAATTCATCAGTGTGAAAGAGGAGACCCACATTTCACCAAATATACATTTATCGGCCATGCCAGGAATAGAAACAGAGACCCTCAACTCAGTAGAAAGAAAATTACTTACTGAGCTATCGTTCGGAAAAAAAAATGTTGTCATTGGTGACTGAAAAAAAAAGTGTTTGCATTTTCTAAAATTTTCTTCCTATCAAAATCCTACATTATTTTGAGTTACTGTAACGTCGACGTAATTATATTATTAAAAATCAATTCCGTATACACCTGCCTAGTAAATATATGTAGTCACTTTGAAGAGTTATTTAAGTCAATTTTACTTTGCCAAATTAAAAAAAAAAAAATGAGATTTGGGTGGACACGGAACCATCTTAGATTAACTTTTCATCTGTCATACAAAAAAAAACTCTAAAAAATTACCGTAAACTCTTTAATTCTAATTTGGTTCCCACCGACTCTTAAATTTCTTTAGAAATTTACAAATAGTTCCTAAATGTTGACACATTTTTACTTTCTTTCGCACCACTCGTAGAAAGAAGTATTGTGATAGTAAAAATATCGAAACTGATATTTTGATAAATGTAGACGTTTCATGATTCATTGAACCCGAACAAGTCTTTTCGTAATCCCGTCTGTCTGTCTGCCTGCTGTCTGTCTGTCTATCTGTTACTGCGCCTAGAGTTGAAACAATTTTACTGATAAGGCTGAAACTTGGCGAACATGGTTTTCATAAGTTTCACCAGAGGAGTTTTTGTATTTATCGATCCAAATCTAAAATTAAGGCTAGTTTACTTAAGGGTGAAAAAAGGGAAACACGATTATAACAAAATATGCTCTAACAATTTTGATTAAATTTCGTAATCGGGCACTGTTTAGCACTATAAACACAATGGCAACCCTCATTTTCCCGTGAAAATTAATTTGATGGTACTTGACATAACACATTTATTTGAAATATATTTTTAAAAACCAACAGTTTCTGATTTCTAACGAATATACATTATATATTTTAAATGATGGTCTGGGAAATGGAAATTGGATTGTTATGCTCTTTGGTGGACGAAGATGTGGTAGCGTGTCTGTCTACTGAACTAAGGGTCCCGGGTTTGATTTCTGGTCGAAAAAATTATCATTTGGGAAATGTGGGTTTCCCCTTTCACAGTGATGAATTAACGGCTGTGGGTCTGGGTGTTGTGTCTTTAGAAGATTTAAGTTAATTTATAATTCTTGTGCTGAAATAATCGATTGGTTCAGAAAACGCACGTCAAATACTCAAATAAACGAAAAAAATAATGTTTTTCAATAATGTTTCTGCAACTATGTTTATTATTTCTTTTCACACTTCTCAGGAGATTGGGGTAAATAAGTGAAAAAGCCTGTGAGGTGCAGCGTGCTTTTTTCTATTTCTAAAATGGAGCTTAAAGTTTTTGTTCGCATTCAGTTAAGTGGTAAATTAACGCTCTGGGGTGTAGTGTGGTGTGGGTATGTTAGGATGAGTTGCATGCTGGCTCAGTTTTCACCCGCACCAGTGGACGCGCTGTCTAAAAGGTGAGTTAATATGGCCAAGTTTGCCGGTGATGGGGAGGACGTGGTTAGAATCCTGGATGGATGTATTGATGGTATGGTCATTTTTGGTCATTTTAGATTTTTAGGTTATATTTTCTTGGTTTGTGTCCTTTTTGGGTGATTTTTAAGATATTTTCTTAGTCATTTTTTAGGGATCTTTAAATTGATTTTAGGCATTTATGTTGAATAAGTGTATATTAAAGCCCATAGATATTTTATAAATGCATAAATACTCAAACGTTAAAGTTCCCATTCCGCAGTTGTCGGTGTGAGAAGATAATGTAGGTCCTGAGCTTTGTATCACAGTTGTCTGAATAATAAGATAATGTAGCCATGAACTTTGTATCAAAATTTGTCTGAATGAGAAGATAATGCAGGCCATGAACTGTGTATCACATTTGTCTGAATGAGAAGATAATGTAGACCATGAACTTTGTATCACAGTTGTCTGAATGAGAAGATAATGTAGGCCATGAACTGTGTATCACATTTGTCTGAATGAGAAGATAATGTAGACCATGAACTTTGTATCACAGTTGTTTGAATGAGAAGATAATGTAGGCCATGAAATTTGTATCACATTGTCTGAATGAGAAGATAATGTAGACCATGAACTTTATATCACAGTTGTCTGAATGAGAAGATAATGCAGGCCATGAACTTTGTATCACAGTTGTCTGAATGAGAAGATAATGTAGGCCATGAACTATGTATCACAGTTGTCTGAATGAGAAGATAATGTAGACCATGAACTTTGTATCACATTTGTATGAATGAGAAGATAATGTAGACCATTAACTTTGTATCACAGTTGTTTGAATGAGAAGATAATGTAGGCCATGAACTATGTATCACAGTTGTCTGAATGAGTAGATAATGTAGGCCATGAACTTTGTATCACAGTTGTCTGAATGAGTAGATAATGTAGGCCATGAACTTTGTATCACATTTGTATGAATGAGAAGATAATGTAGACCATTAACTTTACATCACAGTTGTCTGAATGAGAAGATACTGTAGGCCATGAATTTTGTATCACAGTTGTCTGAATGAGAAGATAATGTAGGCCATGAACTTTGTATCACAGTTGTCTGAATGAGAAGATAATGTAGGCCATGAATTTGTATCACAGTTGTCTGAATGAGAAGATAATGTAGGCCATGAACTTTATATCACAGTTGTCTGAATGAGAAGATAATGTAGGCCATGAACTTTGTATCCTCTTTGCTTGTCTGGTTGTAAAATACACATCCCTGGTGAGACAGCAACTAGGCTGGAGAGGGTTGCGTTGTAAAGGGGTAGCTATCACTTCTCAACCAGATGTTTGTAAATCAATATTTTATTCAGCAGAATGCGAGAGCTTAGTTGTTAAAAGGCCTTTCTTTGCGTTGATATTTTTTAGTTTTCATTTGTAAAATGCGTGTTTGTTATCGTCATGTGCATTCATTAAATCGTTAGGTTTTTTTTTTGTAAATTTTAAGTAATATATTTTTTTTAAATTTTGGGGCATTTTGTAATGAATTTTTAAATCAATTTTGGGTCTTCTAAGCCCTGCTCTTAGCCCTGGCGAGTAGTAAGACCCGCAGTAAAACAAAAAGCCAAGATAAAAATAAATACATTTAAATATCAAAAACCCGTATCACTCTTCAAGACGACCGACCACACACCAAGTGGCGGCTTTTAAGTATCCCTTGTCGTGAATAACCCCTTTTTATCAAGACAATGGCGGCTCCCTGACCTCTCAGTCGGTGTAATAGTTCATGTCTCATTGACAAACTCGTGTGGGGAACCCTCTGGTTCTGAACGGTACCTCGCGGTAGCTCTGTAATAACTCTTGTACGTCTCATTAACCGGCCCCGGCATTAATCATACCGAGTTAGTGTAGGACCAAGATGTAGAGATGATATAGAGGTAGCTCCATGTCTTAACATACAGAGTTAGTTTAGGACCAAGGTGTAGAGATGATATAGAGGTAGCTCCATGTCTTAACATACCGAGTTAGTTTAGTACCAAGGTGTAAAGATGGTATAGAGGTAGCTCCATGTCTTAACATACAGAGTTAGTTTAGGACCAAGGTGTAGAGATGATATAGAGGTAGCTCCATGTCTTAACATACAGAGTTAGTTTAGGACCAAGGTGTAGAGATGGTATAGAGGTAGCTC
Source organism: Timema cristinae (assembly GCA_039000515.1). Taxonomy (NCBI): domain Eukaryota; kingdom Metazoa; phylum Arthropoda; class Insecta; order Phasmatodea; family Timematidae; genus Timema; species Timema cristinae. The sequence continues at coordinate 10,053,265 of JBCFYV010011172.1, read as the reverse complement.
CATATCTTAACATACCGATTTAGTTTAGTACCAAGGTGTAGAGATGGTATAGAGGTATCTTCATGTCTTAACAGACAGATAGTTTAGGATCAAAGTGTAGATATGATATAAAGGCAGCTTCTTATATTAACGTGTCAAGTTAGTGTAGAAGGATGAAGGTATAAATATATTATCTGGGTTTCTACATGTCATGAATAGAGAGGAAAATGTTACGCAATTGTGACTTGCGACCTATTAAGTTGGTGAATGAGCTGTGTTGGGGGAGGTGCCACCTAGTGCCTATTAGGTCTATATATAAGCTCTCTCTCTCTCTTTACATATATATATATATAATCAATTAAGCCAGCCTTAAAATGTTTTAGTAATATTATTAATGATAAACTGTTAATAAAATCCAAACAAATAATAACTCAAAAAGATGGAAATTTATTGGTTAAATTCCAGGGAAAGGAGGATGTAATTATTCGTAAATACTTTGCTTACAATACCGTATTTAATTATTAACAAATTTGGTCTACATCAATCTCGACGTTAGTGATACATTCAACCACCAAGCGCTAGTAGTAGATACGTGAGTGTGAGAAGAGAACTAGAATCACGGTTTTTTCTTTATTGGAAGTTTATTTAAATAGCTTCTTTTTTTTTTGTTAGGAAAAAATAATTAAAATTTTCCAAACCATAAAAATTGAACGTAATATTTTCCATCTCCCATCTATATGACACTGATATCTACTGATAAGGTTGAGTAATATAAGCTTTGTTTGTAATCATTGTAAAGAGAACAGAAGGTATCGTCAGATGGAGAAAGACATCTGATTGGCTGAGAGTGTGACGTCACTCAGTACACAAACCATCGCGTTAAATACACAAAGCTATGGAAGACAAAGTAAGTTGTTGAAAATCAGGTCATATTTTGGAACTTTAAATGATAAATAAACATTTAAAATACACATCACTGTCCGATTAGTCATCATTCTACTTATTTAAAATATATATGCCTGTTTTAGTATTAAAATATAACTGGTGTGTACTGAGTGACGTAATTTCCTCCAAGTGGCGCTATCTCTCTATTCGCTTTACATTGGTTGTAATGGTGACGATTTGTATATTATCTAAAAAGTACAATAACAATTTAAATATTTTCCCAAATTCACAAAACGAATATTTAAAAATTAAATCCTACGCATCAGTGTGCACGTGGTTTTGAATGTCAGACTCAAGCAGTTTCGTTTTGACCGTTGACGTGAAATTCGGGGTTCGAATCTCTCGGTAGGATGTACTTAGGAGTGATTTTTTTTCACTAAATGTTTTCCCTCCCTGCTTCCACGCAAATGCGTATATATTTATTCTAAAATTAATGGTACAGGGGAAATAGGAGGAAACCACATTACACTCATTTTCCAGGACCACAACTTTTATATTTCAAACCCCATAAAGAACTCAGGAAATACTTAAAAATAATTTTAAAAAAATGACGGAGAACTCTTTTAACCATAATCTAAAGTGAATTAGAAAGGTCTAATGATTGTCTAAAAGATGGCAGCACTCCCTTTTTTTCCCTTTGTACTCTTCAAATTCTAACATCCTCATCCCTACCACCTCGGTGCTTTCGACCACGGCAAGACCTAGCTCCATTTCAGCCGGTGTCCCAACAGTAGTCCTCTATAGCTCCAGACTAGCTCCTCGGTGCTTTCGACCACGGCAAGACCTAGCTCCATTTCAGCCGGTGTCCCAACAGTAGTCCTCTATAGCTCCAGACTAGCTCCTCGGTGCTTTCGACCACGGCAAGACCTCGCTCCATTTCAGCCGGTGTCCCAACAGTAGTCCTCTATAGCTCCAGACTAGCTCCTCGGTGCTCTCGACCACGGCAGGACCTCGAGTGTAACTTTGCGAGGGATGGGGGCTATAACCCCACGATAGAGGTGGGTGGGGTGGGGTGGGGTGGCACGCGTGGTGACTGGGACTGCCACTTTCTACTCCTCGCACGCGAGCCTTACTGCAGGCAGCTCAAACAAAAACAATCATATCATCTAGATTTTAATGATTTTACCCCACGAGCGCTTTTTTTTTTAACTACGTTGCCTGCTTGGTGGGATTTCTAAACTATTTTGAGAGGCGGGGTTGCATGTTAACTTGACGCACTCTAAGCTTTAATAATAATAATAATAATAATAATAATAATAATATATAGCGCGTCTGGGCCACATAATTCGTACACCTGATTGTGGAAAGATTAACCCGTACTAATCTACCATTGCCCAGGGGATGCCCCAATGTACTAATCGTACATCCTTTCCTGGAGGCTCTTTCCATGCCCTGATGAGATGAGGTGATAGTGAGTATGAGGGTGTGAAACCAGTGGACACACTTAAACCCAACTTAAGGATAACTAACCAAACCTTGACGACTTTTGGGGTAGTTCCCCTTTTGGGAAAAATACCCAAAATATCAGCCAGGAATCGAACCCAGGACCTCTAAACTCGTAGCCAGATGCACTGACCACTTCAAAACGATGCTGGTTACTCTTAGCAGTATCAACATTAGACGCCAATGTACGGAATATATAGAGAGGGAAGAAAATGAGCAGTTCATCCTGTGAGGCTTCTAGTTTATCTGCTAATGGCACGTTCCCTCTTCCACTGACTAGTACACACACACTCACACACTACTGTTCGCTCCTGGACATCATTGACTTGCAAATCAAAATTATATTTCCCTTGTTAAGTTTCCCATTCTAGATTAACATTTGCTTCTAAGGAATTTTTTAAAATCTTAATCCTGACAGGAGGATTCCTACAGGATATTTTCTTTAATAAACCAAATAACCCGAGCTATAAACGTTTAAAAAAAATCGAGTAAAAAAAATGACTCCAAGATAATTTGCCGATGTAAGATTATTTTGAGAATTATTAACTAGTTAATGTTTTGTTGTTGTTTCAATGTTGTTTCTTTAAAACTCGCCTAATAAAACGTAAATACACTAACAAAGGAAATCCTATCTCGAGTTTCCGTGACGTCACAGGTAGGAATTGTTCCATCTTGTTGTTATTGCGTCTTATTACGGACGTGCGGCTTGAACCTGGGTGGTCTTGTCATCGATTCTTGAACGTGCTCAAGAATATAGCTACCATCAAAGTAATGTCAACATAATATCTAGACTACGGCCTCCATGTTGTATCCTGTTAAGGAGGAGCGGATTATGTTTTCATTTTATGACGGATAATAAAAATATAAATTCTGTACATACGCTTGCACGCAGACATGATATCTGTCACTAAAAAAATATAACTATGCAATTATTCGTGTGTAAATAGCTCATTAATATCTACATAACCCACTTTGGTGGTCGCATGGCCTAAGGCGTCACTTTCGTAATATAATAGAATGCCGATGACAGAGAGATCCGAGTTCGATTCCTGTCGGGTGTACTGAGGGTAGTTTTTATTAAGTGGCTCTCCACTCTCCCTCTACGCAAATTCGGGTACACTTCCTTTAAGTGAAACCTTACTAATCCCAAACCTGAACGGGTAGTAAGACGTGGTGCTTAAAAAATAAACATAGTCTAATGGCGGCCCATCATAACTGTTTTGTTTTACCAAAGTACATTTAACACTAGTTTTCTGAACCGATTGATTAGATCACCACATGACTTTAGAAGACCAATTTAATTCTAGAACCGACACAACATCCAATCTCCCGTTCGTTAAATCGTCACAACGAAACGTCATGTCTCCAATTTGATCAGTGATAACTCTTTCGACCATTTTGGGAATAGATTCCGGGCCCGTTAGCTCAGTAGACAGACGCGCTACGGTCTTAAATATTTGTCATGAGTATGTTGGATTTAGAAATAGATAAAGATATTCCCATTAAAATTCCAGGATGATCATGACCTGGGCCCGGACTTTGATGTGCTAAAAATGATCAAAAAATGTAATGCTAAACAATACCTAGATACGAAATTTTATCAAAATCTTTAGAGCGAATATCGAGAAAATCGATTTTTTTTCTCTTTTTGCCTTTCAGTTAATTAGATTTAATTTTAGGGTTGGATATCTAATTACAAAAACCCCTCGGGGGTAACCTTATGAAAACCCCAGATACCAAGCTTCGGCTTGATCGGCATGGGGAAATAACTTTTGGGGGTCATGAAACGTCGTCATTCATCAAAATCTCGAGTTAGATCTTTTGATGATAATTATTATCTCCCCATTAAAACTAATAAATTAAAGTAAAATACATTTTTTTATTTCCCCCTCCTCTAAGCAATTTGTTTTGTTTCATAGTTCGAGTAAGGCCCGCGCTGGTAGCCGGGGAAGCTGTTTCATGTCTGAAGGACAGAGTTAATAACTAGTTCCCTTAAACAATAATCACCTGTTGGGCTTGTGCACAGGAGCTTCGCTATCATCTGATCGTGTGAAAGGGGGGCGTGGTCTGTACCTGTGATCACTGTGTTTTTCATTAATTGGGATTACCTGACCCTCTGTGTCGGCTTGACATATCATGTTCTGATAGTCGGTGTTTGTTGTCTGTACCATCGGAACAGTCAAAACAAGATATTTCACCAAAATATACATTTTAAATCTATATTTTCAATATTCAATTCGGACACATTAATAAAATTGACGAGAAGGGTTAGTATAGAAAAAAAATTAACCCTAAAAACAACTTTTTGTTCTACAAATGAGACAAAAACAATTTATTGGACAAAAAATACATATTTATATAACTAAAAATTTTTAAACTTACCACTTTAAATGTACACTTAAAAATTTTCTTAAACTATAACACACATTTTTAATCACTGCAGTAAGATTAAACTTATTGTTGTTCTCACTTGAACATAAACAGCACTGTCAACAATTTTTCAAAGTTACCTGACTATAACAGTGTCAATGAAATGATAAAATTTGTCGATGACAATGTAGACAATTTGATGAAATTGATAATCCTTTCACAATTGCAAAACATTGCTGAATACTAACTCGATGCCATGCGGATTTCAATGATGTCAGAAATATTCAAGTTACAAGCAACACCAGAATATCAGTACAACAGCACACGCCGTCAGGAATTCAAGTTACAACAAGCACACGCCGACAGGAAATATCAAGTACAACAAGCACACGCCGCCAGGAAATATCAAATTACAACCAGCACACACCGTCAGGAAATATCAAGTACAACAAGCACACGCCGCCAGAAATATCAAGTTTACAACAAGCACACGTCCGCAGGAAATATCAAGTTACAACCAGCACACGCCGTCAGAAAATATCAAGTTAAAACCCAGCACACGCCGTCAGGAAATATCAAGTTACAACCAGCACACACCGTCAGGAAATGACAAGTTACAACCAGCACACGCCGTCAGGAAATATCAAGTTACAACCAGCACACCCGTCAGGAAATATCAAGTTACAACCAGCACACGCCGTCAGAAAATATCAAGTTACAACCAGCACACACCGTCAGGAAATATCAAGTTACAACAAGCACACACCGTCAGGAAATATCAAGTTACAACAGCACACGCCGATCAGGAAATATCAAGTTACAACAAGCACACACCGTCAGGAAATATCAAGTTACAACCAGCACACGCCGTCAGAAATATCAAGTTACAACAAGCACACGCCATCAGGAAATATCAAGTTACAACAAGCACACCCGTCAGGAAATATCAAGTTACAACCAGCACACGCCGTCAGAAATAAGTAAAACAAAAGTTACAACAAGCACACACCGTCAGGAAATATCAAGTTACAACAAGCACACTCCGTCAGGAAATATCAAGTTACAACCAGCACACGCCGTCAGAAAATATCAAGTTACAACAAGCACACACCGTCAGGAAATATCAAGTTACAACAAGCACACTCCGTCAGGAAATATCAAGTTACACCACACACCCATCAGGAAATTCAAGCTACAACAAGCACACGCTGACAGGAATATCAAGCTACAACAAGCACACGCTGACAGGAATATCAGTTACAACCAGCACACCCGTCAGAAAATATCAAGTTACAACCAGCACACACCGTCAGGAAATATCAAGTTACAACAAGCACACTCCGTCAGGAAATATCAAGTTACAACAAGCACACGCCATCAGGAAATATCAAGCTACAACAAGCACACGCTGACAGGAAATATCAAGCTACAACCAGCACACACCGTCAGGAAATATCAAGTTACAACCAGCACACGCCGTCAGAAAATATCAAGCTACAACAAGCACACGCTGACAGGAAATATCAGCTACAACAAGCACACTCCGTCAGGAAATATCAAGCTACACCAAGCACACTCCGACAGGAAATATCAATTTACAACAAGCACACTCCGTCAGGAAATATCAAGCTACAACAAGCACACACCGTCAGGAAATATCAAGCTACAACAAGCACACACCGTCAGGAATATCAAGTTACAACAAGCACACTCCGTCAGGAAATATCAAGCTACAACAAGCACACGCTGTCAGGAAATATCAAGCTACAACCAGCACACTCCGTCAGGAAAAAGTTTACTTTACTGGGAGAGCTGGAAAACTCAAATTCGCCACACCTTTTTTTTTTTGCCCAAATGCAATTGGTAACAGGGTTGCCCATCCCAGCTTAAATATTTAATTATGTACACCTCACATAAATGTCTAATTAGACTAAATTACAGCCCCCATAAAGTAATTACTTTGCCTTAACAATAGTACTTAAAAAGCATAAAATATCAAGTTTGACCTCTTATAACCAGTCAAATGTGATGATTGAAATCATAAAATCGCAATCTATAGATTATAAATCAAATATTTATAAAATTGTGCAGCACAATTTTTATTTTCAAAATACCTTTAATTCAGATGTCTGACAAAATAATTTTAGCTTTTTATTTTATTATCAGTAAATTGTTTCCTTGTTCCTTCATCTTTTAATGACGAGGGAGGTAGCTTGAAGGATCTTTACGCGCATTTGTTTGGAGGGAAAGTGGAAAAACCATTTTTGGGGCTAAAAAACTTAATAAACCCGGCTGGGGTTCGAAGCCCCAATCTATGTCACCAGAAATCCATACTTTAAAAAAATAATTCTGGGTGAGCGCTTGTATAAATTGGCCAAGCCACGTGATGGGGCCCAACTAAACGTCAAACTCGTATAGTCTGGCTTTCTTTGGACCGGGGTGTATTTAAGGGGGTTTCTTTTCTCCCTAGGTGGTTTCTCACTCTCCCTCCACGCAAATGCGGGTAAATTTACTTTAAAATTCTATCTTTCTCATATTACCCCATCAGCGTAATGTAATGTGAATCTATGCTCTCCAGGCGCAAATAGTAGGGTGAGTGCCTCGTCAGAGGAAGAGGGGAATTGCTACAAGTAGATAGACAAGAGAGTGAATTGCTCACTTTCTTCCCTCTCTTTCTAATTCGTACGTTGGCGTCTAAGTGTGATCGTGTTTAGAGTGCTTAGGTGCGTCAAGTTAAGATGCAACCCGCCTCGCAAATTAGTTTCGGATTCACTCGAGTAGGAAACTTCGTGGTTTGCTGCTACCTCCAAAATTAGTCTTGTCTCGTCAAAAACAAGAATGGAAATGGTAGCGGAGGATTTACCACCGGCCATTTAGGAGCTCCGAATAAACTTTTGTGTCAGAGATTAGATCCGCCCCGTGAAACTGCGATGGACGGCAACCCTCTTCGTTGTACTGTCAGGCGGGTTAGTAGCACATTCAGGCGTTCACGGCGTTCTCTCTTCATCTCGGTTGCGTGACTCTTTGAGATAGGATCACCGAGGCAACCTTTCCCACACAGGTGATCGCGCTGTATGAATCGTCAGGCTCGCGATATACAGGATTGCCTGTGCAGGTTTGACTCTTGACCGGGTGTACCAAAGATGGATTTTGAACACGAGAATTTATCATCCCCTTTTCCATGCTAATGTGGATGCACTCCCACTCAACTTAGCCTACCCGTGCCTACCTCCTGTATTAGGCCGTTAAAACCCCTTGGGTTGGATATAATATTTTGAAAAACTCAAACACTAATCCGATGGTGAAAGGTAAGAAAAGGTTTTGACCCTAGCTCCGCCCAAATAAATAAATTATGTATTATTATTATTATTATTATTATTATTTAACACTAGGAATTTTATAAGAAAATAGGACACTAGACAAATTTGGTAAGATTTCAGTACATTTAATAACATTAGACAAATGTATACAATCTTTTTTCTACCGCGTCTTACTACCCGTTCGTGTTATACGTGCTAATGTGCTAGCGGTGAGGAAGATTGAATTTAGAAGATGTGTACCAACATTTGCGTGAAGAAAGAGAGATAAATCCTTTTAAAAAACCTCCATTACATCTGACCGGTACTTGAATCTCAATCTTCTCGTCATCGAAAGTCTAGTCTACTGCGAGAGTAGCGCCTTAGACCATGCGGCCACCGAAGCGGGTATGTTCTATATTGATCTTGTTTGAAAAAAAATTGCTTTTTCTTCTTCTAAGAACTGAGACATTTAACGGAAAAAAGTTAAAAATTAATTAGGTAGCTAAATTTACATTTTCACAAATAAATAAATTGAGGAACGATAAAAAATGTTAGATTTGGATTCCTGTAGGAACATATTAATTCATATCACCAACATTTTTACGTGAACAATATTTTAAAATAGCAAACCACTTACTAGATTCAGTGGTCGCATGTTAGACGTCGTCATCTTGCAATAGACAAGGTTCGCAGATGACAGGGATATTGGAGTTCGAACCACAGTTGGGTGCACCGAGTTTTTTTCCTAAATGGTTTCCCCATTCTCCTTCCACGTAAATTTGGGTACAATTCCTCTATATATATAACCTTCCTAATTCCTAAGTCATTAGCGTAACTAATGCGTATGCGTATAACCTAAACAGGTAATAAGACGCGGTGCAAAAACTAAAAAACTTTTCAAAATCTTAAATTTCTGGATGTCTTGAATGTGTTTCAGCAATCCGGTAGGCGGATCCCTTAAGTCTTTTTTTTTTATTCAGATTATTAAACTCTCTTGTTTATTGCCTCTCCAAACTCCTTCACGATGACAACATTTGAGAAATATTTCCATACCGGTAAATGTCGTTTTCTTGTCAAGAGACGATTTCTACAACGTGCTTGCTCTCCCCCCCTAACCACGTGATATGTTGAAACATATCCTGATGCATGCGGCAATAAAGATAAGTCGACCTCAGCCCGACATGTTCAGACCTGGGTAGGTATTAACGGAGCCCGTTGAAAGCCCTTATTGACCGTATTGTGTACTTAAGAGGGGTGGGTGGTATTCTGACTTTCCAAATGATACCGTTCATATATCATCACCTCGACTCTAAAAACCACATATGTCACATACCGACGAGGTTCATATTCAGATCCATTTATTATGGCCGGGTGGTAAGCGAGGTCGGCTCTATATCTAGGAGAGCTGGTTCCATCCCAGGCAGAGCCCACTAATGTATTGTTTATATAAAAGCTACTCAGTAACTACAGTAGCCCCATGGCTTCTTTGGTGCTGACTGACAGCTCACAGCTGACTTCTGACAGTCAACATTTAGGTATATACCTAAATTACAGCTGCTAAACACATGTTTTTGCAGATAATATGGTTCGGCATAGGGATACATAATATGCTCTGGTAACTTTTCAAAGCCGTCAGATGTCAGTCAGCACCAAAGAAACCATGGGGCTACTGTACACCTGGTAGCGCCACGATAGGTTGTTATAATGTTTGATGTGAGGTTCGAGGTTAAGTCAACTAAAAACAGAGCAGAATAGGCTTTAGTTGGTGTAGATATTCACCGGCTAGCAGAAACTTATCTTGGCCCATGGTGCTTTGCAACACAAACCAGAAACAGTTTGATTATTGACATGATTTATTTTCTAGTGGACAAACAGATCTTTTAGAATATTATCACGGTGTATGTTTTATAATGATTGTGTCTTGTAGTGAAACAAATCAAAACATAACTAGAACGACTCACGCGCTTTTCATTTAACAAGTTATTTAAAATTATTTCATAACAGTATACGCGGTTGTCTGTTTTCATCTCGCTTTGTAAACACATGCGCACTGATTGAGTCGATTGGTTCTTCCACGCATATTTTATGGAGAAGTGCGGACAGAGCTGATATTCTCTAAGCCAGTGCGAAACGACTAACACAGCTTACGCTTTTATTGGTTCCTAGCTTGTCACGTGGCCACGTTTCAGTCCTTCTCTTGTTTTTCACTGAACTTGTGAATCCACAGTAAGTTGATTTTATTGATGCGTTAAACTTTTTTTTTACTTATCCTGATTGAACCAACTGATAATATAACCATACGGCTTAAAACTAACTTAGATTTAAAACAGATACGACACCCAAATCCCCTACCATCAATCCTTTGCGGTTTAAGAGACAATCTCATTTACACCAGTGATACATTTTTCGGCCGCGTCGGCAATCAAACCCGGGACTCTTAAACTTAGTACGTGCTATTGACTGAGCTAAAGTGTGTGTGTGTGTGTGGGGGGGGGGGGGGATCCATACGTTTAACATAAGGACAACTAGCTAGTTAGTATAATGGCGTATGGCTGAGAAGGTTATTATGAATATATGCACAATCATTCGCTAAAAGAGGGGAAGAAAAACATTCCTGAAGAAGTCAGGAACTCCAGTTGATTAAGCTGGCGTTAAGATAGTTTGTAAGTCGTTTAGAAATTGCACGTCAAGTAATACTAATTATATTGAAAATAAAGAAAAGGTGTTTTCAGTTGCTTCACCTATTATTATTATGATTACTATTATTTTTTAATTTTTTATTAGCACCTCATCTTACTACCCGTTTGGGTTGTACACACTTACACTAATGTGTAATAGTGGGGTGATTGTGAGATGAAATGGAGGATCTACAGTTTAACGTAGGATCCGAACCACGGTGGAAGCCTGGCATTCCCCACATTCACAAGTTGTGATTAATACACGTCTTGTCAGAGGTGAAGGAAGGGTTTGGTAATCAGATAAATCTGTGCCGGGACTGAGGATCGAACCCTGGAACGCCAGCACAGAATCCGACATTTTATATTATCTGATTTCCAAACCCTTCCTTCACCTCTGACAAGACATCTTGTGAATGTGAGGAATGCCAGGCCTCCACCGTGGTTCGGATTCCACGTTAAACTGTAGGTCCTTCATTTCATCTCACAATCACCCTACCATTACACATTAGCGTAAGTGCGTATAACCCGAACGGGTAGTAAGACGCGGTGATAATAATAATAATAATAATAATAATATATCCTAGATCACTAGGTTACCGCTTTACCTATTCAACCCTACAGTAATAACGTATTACCAACAAAGTTGAGTGTGCGTTAGCGTGTTTGACTTTTACTCAAGGAATATCAGGGTTCGATCTCCGGTGAGGTTCACTTAAAAGAGTGGTAGAGGATTCAAAATGTGGTTTTTCCAGCTTCTTTTTAGGCAAATACCTTATAATTCACCCTTTTTTTTCTTGTTATCGCCGCTAAAGGCCTTACTATTACTATTTACAATTTTCAACCGGTTCTCCTAGACTAGTAGCCAGTACATTCGATCTAAAATATAATAAATTATAGTAAAAAAAACACATAACGTATCTTCCTGTTCAAGTGTAAGTCATGATAAGTTTTATGAGGATAATTCTCTCTCTATCCTGAACCCGGACCGAATTCCATCCTTATCCGAAAATTCCTTTCTCGGTAAGAATGTGCATTCCAAGTTTCAGGAAGTCCCGTTTACGTCGTACAAACAGATTCTCAAAGATGTTTGATCCTTGATTTGTTTACCGATACTTCTCTCCTCTATGGAGTTCAAGGCTAAGCGGATTTAACTTTGAATATTTAGAGTTTTGGTTGGAAGGAACCGTGTACGGTGCATACTTGCTCGTTACTTTGTTTAAATTATTCTTAGAACTCGTAAGATGTGAATCGAAATAATATACATTGTTATAGAAACATATTAGTAAAAAAAATAACATCGCATCTCACCAAAGAGAATTCTTTAAATAACAAATACGGTTACAGAACTATTTTATTTGTTCTGTGCATTTTCGACTCCCCACTCTACAAAGCTCTATTTAAACGGATATATATATATATATATATATATCTATAACTCGGGAAATAGAGATTTTAATCAAATGTTCTTTCAAATAAAACTTGTAAGTTGTAGCTCTCTTAAAAATAGACAATGATAAGTTATTTAGTGTCTCAAAGAGTTGCGGAGATATTATGATGATATTGGCCCGCGATGGGCACCATTTATAATGCTATTGAATTTTAATGAGATATTTGCCCCGCGATACGGCGCCAATTATAAAGATATTGGATTATATATTGATATTTCCCTGTGATTGAGCGCTATTTATAATTATCTGTGGGTTTTATGATGATGACGCGTACATGCCTTACTACGCAGTTATCACACGGTTGTATGATCTGATTATATGTGATACTTATAATTATGAAATGAGCAAGACTTCTGATGTTGCACACGATTTATTTATATGATTACACCCTCGGTACTGAATATATGATATAAAATGATATAGTTTGTAATATTACTGATTGTTTTTGTGTGATATCACACGTTCTGCGTTCTGAGTACTGTGTGCTGTGTTGATTTAGGTTACTACGACTGTTATTACAATATTACTCTGTGGATTCATACGCACAAGCGGCTTATATATGACCTACCCCTTGCTTCTTGGACCCCTTGTCACCAGTGTTAAAACCAACTAATATAAAAGTTCCTGGCAACCTGATGTTGTGAAGGCTGGCTTCCTATTGGGTAGAGGGAGCCAGCATGTCACATGAGTTTTCTAATACAATGAAGTTGAACTTGTAAAAAAAAAAAAAGTTTTAAAACGTAGTATATTGAAATTATTTCTAAAAGTGCGTGATTCTCCATGGATGAAGTATTAAAAGGATATTTTACATACAGTTCATTAAAGAAAAATACACTTCATCCATGACCTTTTGAATATATGAGAGGGCTCCTAAACAGTATCATTACAATATGATAAAAATTAGAAATATACTCATATAAAAAGTACCTTCAAAGTCATTGGAAAATGAGATGCAATATTTTGTTTGTAATGTTAAATGGTGCCTGGATACAAATTTTAATCAAAATCTTTAGAGTTTATTTTAAGAATTTTTAAAATCTTTTTGTTATTAGTAAACTACCCTTAATCTTAGGGTTGGATAGATAACTCCAAAAATGTATCTGCGGAATCTTATTAAAACCCTAGATATCAAGTTTGACCCCGATCGGTAAAATAATTTTGGCCCTATAGTCATTTGCAGGTTCAGTGCCGATAAGCTGGCGAAGGATAGCACAATGTATTTCTTATGAGAGTCTCGCTACTACTAGCCATCCCAAGAACATTTGCTTTTATCAGCTCTCATCTAGATTGACGTAAAATTATTTTATTTTTATTGTCTCTCTTTTTATTTTTTTACTGATGTACGGTAATGAGACAAATGTTCATGCGATGTAGAACCGCGGGGGTGTTTGATGTTTTTGATCGGGCTAGTACCAGCGATAATCTCCATTTACCCCAGCTTATCAACTGAACCTGCAAATGAGTATATTTCAAGAGACAGACAGACAGACATCGTGAAAAACCACTTTTTCTTGTACAGGGGGTCATGAAACGTCGACATCCGCTGAAATTTCGGATGAGATTTTTTGACAATCACAATACTTCTCTCTCCGAGTAGTCACTAGAAAGTAAAAATACAAACATTTACAGCCAAAGACGATAACATATTACTATATTATTAGTGTTATTTGATAGGTATTGATAACATCCATCCATAATGACAGCAGTAGATCACATGACTTGACGTATGAATACGTGAAAGTAGATCTAGCAATTTTTCTGACAGTCAGATAAAGGTTCTTTATATGAAAATTTAACTTTTTATTCGCCGAGGACTGTTCCTTCTCAACTAATTTTTCGTCTACAATACAGTTTTGTTTTTGTACCTCGTCTTACTACCCGCCCGGGCTATCCTAATTCATTTTATAAATAGGGTATGTATCAACAAGGTAGAAATTATAGGAAATGTACCCGCATTTACATAGACTAAGATTGGGAAAGCACTTAAAAAAACTCATTACACCTGGGGCTGGGATTCGAACCCCGTCATCGACAGTCCAGTCTATTGCGGAAGTGACGTCTTAGACTATTCGAGCAGCGAAGTGGGTGATTTAGTCGTTAATTACCTTTTTGAAACATATTATTAGAAGAAAAAATCTTTTACATTAAAAGGCCATTCACGGTAAGAGGAATCTTAATATTATTTATATAGAATTACATAATTGAGACTGAACTTAAAATAACTGAGATCAAACCAAGTTCGTAAGAACATGTAACTACTCTACATGACCACGAGGACACACATGGAATGTTACAAGCACATGTAACTACTCTATAGGACCACGAGGACAACACATGGAATAGTTACAAGCACATGTAACTACTCTATAGACCACGAGGACACACATGGAATGTTACAAGCACATGAAACTAATCTATATGACCACAGGACACACATGGAATGTTACAAGCACATGAAACTACTCTACATGACCACGAGGACACACATGGAATGTTACAAGCACATGTAACTACTCTATATGACCACAGGGACACACATGGAATGTTACAAGCACATGTAACTACTCTCTATGACTACTAAGGGACACACATGGAATGTTACAAGTACATGTAACTACTCTATATGACCACAGGAACACACATGGAATGTTACAAGCACATGAAACTACTCTACATGACCACGGGACACACACATGGAATGTTTACCAAGCACATGTTAACTAACTATTAATGACCACAGGGACACACATGGAATGTTACAAGCACATGTAACTACTCTATACGACCACGAGGACACACATGGAATGTTACAAGCACATGAAACTACTCTACATGACCACGAGGACACACATGGAATGTTACAAGCACATGTAACTACTCTATAGACCACGAGGACACACATGGAATGTTACAAGCACATGTAACTACTCTTATGACCACAGGGACACACATGGAATGTTACAAGCACATGTAACTACTCTACATGACCACAGGGACACACATGGAATGTTACAAGCACATGAACTACTCTAATGACCACAGGGACACACATGGAATGTTACAAGCACATGTAACTACTCTATATACGACCACGAGTACACACATGTAACTCTTACACAGCACATGAAACACTAACTCTATATGACCACGAGGACACAATGGAATGTTAAAGCACATGTAACTACTTTATGATCAGGGACACACATGGAATGTTACAAGCACATGTAACTACTCTCTTGACCACAAGGACACACATGGAATGTTACAAGCACATGTAACTATTCTATGACCACAGGCACATGAATTAAGACCACAGGGACACACATGGAATGTTACAAGCACATGTAACTACTCTCTATGACTACAGGGACACACATGGAATGTTACAAGCACATGTAACTACTCTCTATGACCACAGGAACACATGGAATGTTACAAGCACATGTAACTACTCTTAGACCCACAGGGACACACATGGAATGTTACAAGCACATGTAACTACTCTCTATGACTACAGAGACACACATGTGGGTGTGACATGGAATGCTATGGAGTCAAGGACCGTTGTTGTTTTAACACCGAATTGTCAAGTTTCCCTCACGTGACTGTGGAAGAGTCGTGACGTACGGGAAGATCCAGGGACCACGCCGCCCCACTTGTTCACTCTATCACTTTCAGGAGGACATGACACTGCTGTGTATTACCGTCCCGTCTCTAGTGGTAAGGGGGTTCCAGTTCGCTTCCGGTTCGTGACGATGAGGGTATTTAATATTTGTGTAACGCGCTTCGGTGGTCGTATGGTCTAAGGCGTCCCACTTGCAATAGACTGAACTGACGATAACGTGATGATTGGGGTTCAAATCACGGTTGGGTATACTGAGGTTTTTTTCTCCAAAATGGTTTCATACTCTCCTTCCACGCAAATGCGGTGTGGATTACCTCTAAAATGTCTCCGTCCTCATCCCTACCCTATCATCATAATTAGTACATATGCTTACAACCTGAACAGGTAGTAAGACGTGGTGGTAAACTCCTCTTTTTTTGGTGGCTGTAGTTAATCTGTGGGGTTGATTGGGGAACCCCCTGATTACCGGCGGCGATGATTATTGCAGTTTACAGGCTCTTGTTTGGGGGAAGGGAAAGAGAGCACAGCGACTGTCGTATTGATCTGTGCCGGGCGGCGACGCGACGTATTCATGTCAATGTGTCACAGATGGACGCCTCGACCTTGCCCCTACATCTGCGTCACCACGCATTCTCTCCGGCGGACATAACCCCAGAGGGGGACACCGCCCGCGATTGAGACTATTCGGACACGCCCGAGAGTCATTCTCGCCCGGAATGGAGGATGGGACTCTCTCTCTCTCTCCCTCTCCCCCTTTCTCACCTCTTTCGTTCCAACATTTAGTTCTCGCCCGGATTATTGGCGTCGTAATTTATTTTAATATGGCTCATCCAATGACGGGGAAGAGATTGGGGTTTGAATCCTGGTCGGGTGTACTGAGGTTTTTTTTGTTGAATAGTTTTACACTATACATACACGCAAATGTGGGTACACTTATTCAAAATTATCCGTTATCAACCCTAACTCACTATCCTAATTAGTACATTTTGCGGATAACGCGGTGACATATATATATATATATATATATATATATATATATATGGATATGTATCTATGTATATTAATATTAATATTAAAATCTCCTAACTAAAGGGTGTCAGGCTCGTAATATACTTCATTCTCTCTCTGTGAGGTAAGATTTCGAGGTTCGAATCTCGGTAGGGATCATTAAGGGAGGCTTATTAGCGTAATCTCCACGTGCGCTATCCAGTCACAATGCACTCGAACTGGAGGCCAGGCGCTCTATGTCCTGGCACGAGCTGAACTGGTTGTACATTCTCGATAGTAGTTAGTACAGGAGATGTATTCCTTTTTGACCACCCTGTAGCAGTCTTATTGACGGTGGTAGTTAGTACAGGAGATGTATTCCTTTTTGACCACCCTGTAGCAGTCTTATTGACGGTGGTAGTTAGTACAGGAGATGTATTCCCTTTTGACCACCCTGTAGCAGTCTTATTGACGGTAGTAGTTAGTACAGGAGATGTATTCCTTTTTGACCACTCTGTAGCAGTCTTATTGACGGTGGTAGTTAGTACAGGAGATGTATTCCTTTTTGACCACCCTGTAGCAGTCTTATTGACGGTGGTAGTTAGTACAGGAGATGTATTCCTTTTTGACCACCCTGTAGCAGTCTTATTGACGGTGGTAGTTAGTACAGGAGATGTATTCCTTTTTGACCACCCTGTAGCAGTCTTATTGACGGTGGTAGTTAGTACAGGAGATGTATTCCTTTTTGACCACCCTGTAGCAGTCTTATTGACGGTGGTAGTTAGTACAGGAGATGTATTCCTTTTTGACCACCCTGTAGCAGTCTTATTGACGGTGGTAGTTAGTACAGGCGATGTATTCCTTTTTGACCACCCTGTAGCAGTCTTATTGACGGTGGTAGTTAGTACAGGAGATGTATTCCTTTTGACCACCCTGTAGCAGTCTTATTGACGGTGATAGTTAGTACAGGCGGTGTAGTGGGGCAAACATCCCCTCCCCCTCTAGCCCCGCTTCACTTCTCTTGGCGAGGTTATAATTATCTGTAAAGGGTGAAGTGAGGTCTCCCCTTCACCAAACATACAAACGTGGCCAGAGTACGGAATTATTTACCCTCCAGCCCTGTAGGGCTATTACCTTCACTTGCCCTTATTTGAAGAGTCCATTTAGCGGGTCTAAGGCACAAGCTCGCGATGGAGAGGGGTGGAGAGGAGGGGGTAGGCACGCTAACTCCGAGGTCACAACCGTTTTGTTGACCTACTCAATTTTGAACTTTCTAGCTCGTTCTTTTAGTATTAGTTTTATATTTCCTTCTCGAATAGTCAAGTGTGATGGTCTACCTACACTTGTTTTTCTCTCTTGATCTTATACTTGATGGATTAATATTAATATTGTGGTTCAAAGGGATGGCACCACGAGCGCTAGTAGTTTCGTATACAAATAATATTTAGAAAGTTGATAGCTAAAAAAAGAAATGTTTGTAATAAACTTAATTACCCTCGCCGGTGGATAAGTTATCCAAGTGTTAATATCATTTAGTCAGGTTTGCTGGTCATGGGCAGGTCGGGGATCGAATCTTGGACGAATGTACTGAGCAAGAAGTTTTATTTATCAAAATAGTAAACTACTTACCTCCCCCCAACCCCTCCTCCCCTAAACATATGCGGCTACATTTCCTCTATTTTTTAGTAGTCTGTTCAGTTTATACTAATATGCACTAATCACGCTAGTGAGGTAGAGATGATAAAGGTTGAATTTAGAGTAATGTCTCCCGTATTTGCGTGGAGAGATTGTGGGAAACAATTTAAGAAAAATCACCCTCAGTACATCCGACCGGGTATCAAACCCCCATCTTCCTGTCATCGGCAGTGTTGTCTTTTTCGAGAGAGACGACACTGAAATGGGTTTTCCTCTAAATTTACCCTTCCTTATCTTTACGTATGAATGGAGACTGATAGACGGTAAAAAAATATTATGATCATTAATAATTCACGGACTGCCTCCTTAATGTGAAGTTACCGTCTTGCGCAGACGCGAGCCACAAATAATAAATGGTAGGATAAAAAAAAAGCGTGTTCAGTTGGTTTTTCTCCCTTTCCCCGGTATCTCTTTCTCTCTCTCTCTCTCTCTCTCTTCTCTTTCGGGTGATTCTATTTTTAAATTTCAAGGAAGATGTTTCTTTCTCCTCTCCTAGTCCAGACGTCCGCCGTCATACATCTCAAGAGTCCACCTTGGCGCCTATAATTAATATTCCCCGGCACTTTCTAGACACTTAAATACTCAGACTATCAAAAAAATATATATTCTTTTCAAATTAATAAAGTTCCAACAACCGGGTTAATTTTTTATAATCATTGGTTTTGGTTTAGCTCTTAAGTAGGTAATTACACTGTCGTATTTGTTTTATAAAAGTTATTTGATAAAAAAATGAATCTTTGACGATCTATCAAAATATATTTTATGAAAATAACTAATGATCGTTGTAACGATGGCTGTTCTAATAATTATATATTCACTTCTTTTTTTATTGGGGAAAGATCTCTGGAATGAGGTCTTACTCTACTTTTTATTTTGAGATTTACAAGTCAAAGGATACCAAATTTCTATGGATTGTGAGCTTTCGGTGTTTAATTTTTTAAGCAAAACGTATAATTTGTCCCTTTCGTGTCGCCTGACAGCGATTGATATTTCATCTCTTACTGAGGTGACCGCTTTAAGTTAGTTTCCATCTTGTGTGCTGATATAATATATTTTTATAAATTATATGTTAACTACCTAAATGAAAAAACAACAACTTATAATGAATGGATGCACTCAGATATCTGGTTAAAATATAATGCACATGGGACTTATTTTAATATTTAATTTTCTAAAAATTGTTTAATGTAAATTTTAAAAACAGTCAACGCGCGTCAGTATACAATAATACTGTTTATGAAACAATGTTGAAATATAACTTATCATTCCCATTTTTTAATATAATATATTATTGAAATAAAATATTTTATTTATATTAACAGTTTTGATTGCGCTCTTAAGACTATTTTAAGGATATAAGCACTTACTATTTAAAACACTTCTACTAAGTCCATTTAAAGATTAATTAAAAACACCAAGTTACCTGTATTTAAAGACTTTGAAAATGATATGTTACGCAGAAACGACCCCTTCATCGCCATCGCAGTTCCTCATTAAATAATAGAGGCCAAAGAAAGAGCGATGAATACGAAATCTACCTTTAGAGCATATCCAGTAGACAGCGCCGCTCTTTTAACACCCCTGACCTATGAATTCAGAACGGTTTGAGGCTACCTCATTGTTTCAAAATAGTGCATCGGCCAGAAGCGAACAATAGAATGTCAACCACTTGTTGTAAACAATTACTCGAATTGCATGCAAACAGTTCAAATAAGGACTATCCCAATTATGTATTAACCTATAAACATTATCAGACAGACCGTTAGGCAAGATTATATCCCAGAATTAAGTTTTATTTCTTTTTGCGCTTTGATCACCTCGGCGGAACTGTCTTTCTCCATGTAATGGATGAACCTCTGTTGAACTCAGTTTTTTTGTCTTTGTATTGAGATAACCTTGATTGAACTGTATTTCTCTTTGTAATGAGAAAACCTATTAAACTTTCTTTCTCTTTGCATTTGAAATAACCTCGGTCGAGCTTTATTTCTCTTTGCCCTGGGATAACTACGGTTGAACTCTTATTTCTCTTTGCACAGGCTAAACCTCCAATTATGGCCTTGTTTGGCACACACCGAATTCATCGTTGGTTCAGCTGCGTGTACTGTCTGCCATTGTTGATCCCAGGTGCGACGCACACACTCGCTGACCTACACCAAACTGCTATGGCACGCCCTCATGCTAATACCCAGACTGATCTATTGGTTTCTCTCTTCATCGGGTCGTGGCATTATGTCGAGCCTAACGATGTGCGCAATGGATTGACACTGCGCGCATCAAGAGGAAAGGTCAGCTCATTTCCTTGCTACACTTCGTTGTTGCTCATTACCAATAGGACAATCTTTTTGTAAAGGTCACCTGACAATAATAAATGGAAGGTTGAGAATAGTAGCAATGCAACAGAAAAAAGTAGGTTTGTCAACATACATTTATTTATTTGCTTTTGCTTTTTTTCAATCTCTTAGGGAACATTTGAATTGCACGAATTTTAAGTCGGCTCTGACCATACCATGATCTAAACTTTTAACACTTTATTTGAAGTTTGTGATAAGCATGTTAGCGATCACCAGGAGAAACAAGATTTGAATTGAAGTTATCCAGGAAAGAGTGGAGTTATAAGGAGTACAGGAAATAGTAGAGAGATGGAAGGAGCAGATAACAGAAAGTGTGCAAGTGAGAGGATGATAATGTAATCAATTAAAGGAGAAATAATGGTGGAAGGATAATGGAAGATGGAGGCATTTTATTAGACTGACCAGGCCACACTCTGGAATCAGTTGATGATGATGATGATGATGATAATGACAATTTGGGAATTTAGTTGCAGGAATAACAAACAAAGGTACATACAGGTAATCTCAATTTTCTAGTTGAAATGTGTGTTTCGTTATTCACCTGACTTCCATTCGTAGATATGATTAAATCTACGTACAATTTTGGGAAATATCACGAGAAATAAACTTCAATAAATCTTTGTCATGGTAAAATTTCTCTTGTTAACTTCGTCCTTGTCCTCATTTCTGTTTGAATGATGAGGTATATTTTGTCTGTCAGAGTATTCAATTTCACCCTCACCCCCCTTACCTTTGAGTAACTTGGCAAATGCGGCTTTTCTTATTTTCCACGAGAACAATGATTTTATTTTAGGTAATATTATACACACTCTTTGTAAATGTGAGGGGCTATAACCCCTATGTCTTTAGGTGAAAAGAAAATATAGGACTGTGAATATATGGGGGTTGATAGATCGCTATGCCTGTGTCCCATAGTGTTCGTACCGCCTCTTACTTTGTTTTAAAAGTTTGTTCGTGGTCTTGTGACAAAAAGCAAGCCCCGGTCCTTAAGGGGGATTAATAATTCTTGAACATTTAGAATTTTCTTAACCGTAATAAGTCTATAAAAATCAATAGTATACACAAATCTATGAGTAATAATGGAATTTAAGGTTAAAAGCTTGTTATAATATGTTAAATGATTAATAAGCATTCATGAAAAGTTAAAAATACGATACAAATTAAAGTTGAGTGAGCTGTTTACAATGTTGTAATAAAAACGGTCAATCGAGTATAAGAAATATTA